>NQII01001643.1:477912-513094 GCA_002778355.1 Clitarchus hookeri | reverse complement strand
CCTGGTCGCCAGGCGCGGCAAGGCGGTCCCGTTCCGTCGCGCCTCGCCCAGTTCTTCCGTCCCAATTCTCGCCGCCTGATTGGTCCGCCGCGCGCTGCCCAGCCCGCGCAGTTACAGTTATACCTGTACTTACGCCGGTGTCGCCCTCTTCCTGCCGCGAGGTGTGCGAAATGCTCGCATACTACACTGCGAGTTGTTGCCACCTCAGGCTGCTTCCCCCGCCCCCTTTGCGCAGCGTTCCATGCCTAACCTCCGAGTACTTAACCCAGTCACAGAAAACGAAACAATACAGGTGTAAAACAGCCCTATATTCCGCGAACTCCAGTCACAAACGAAAAACAAAATGGCGGCACCAGTCAGCAACATGCCGGAACGCCGTTCGCCAATCAGTGCCTTGTAACCTACTTGCCAACCGGCAGCCAATCCAATAGGGAAGCTTTTGAAATACGGAACAGTTAATGAGATAATGTATACCCCCACATAAATGAACAGCGGAGAGTGGAGTGGATTTGGGTCACTCTTAACATCGAGGTCTTGAGAGCCAACCTCAGTTGAAGCGAGGTGAGCGTGGAGCAGCGCCGGATTGCAAGGGCGGGGGAAAAGGGAGAACCCCGAGAATGCCCACCGATAAGCGGCCACGTGCGAAAATCCGGGAGCATCTAACTCTGTTCGCCAAGGTGAGAGGCGATTATTCCGACCACTACACCACCGCGGCCCCTGTAAACGGAGGTTTTGAAGAATTTTTTACATCCGTCTGACTTCTGCCATTTGCCAACAACTTGTGTGGCACGTCGCAGAGATGCTTTTAACTAATAGTTAGAGGTAGTGAAAATATTGGCTTAGAACATGTTAATTGTTAATACGCGAATCACTTTGGTTCACTGCAATAGTTGTTGAATTCTAATTGGCCCGATTAAAAACAGAAACTGTTTCTCATGCAGAGAGCGATCAATGGAAAAATAAACATTTCTGTTTGTTCTTAAAGTATTGAAATCTATCATCTGAGTAGATTTTTTTTTGCTAAAAATCACTGGCTCTACTAATAGCATAAGTAGAAATGTTCAGTAACCAATCTCGAGTAATGTGTTCACACATAACAGGTACCAGCAACCAATGAAATCGCAAATGATACACATGTAGGTATATCGCAGTGAAGTCTAGCATGTTAACAAAAAAAAATGTGAATTTTGCACGTTTCTACTGATGGTTCATTCTAGGGATAGGTGTTATGCTAGACTTCAATATCCTACGTCCACAGCCACAATTTCCTTTGGTTATTGGCCGCGTGTCTACGTGAGAAGACATGTTCTTATTTGACTGGGCCAATAGTAATAAAATACTCTGTTACAGAACGTCCATGATTCGCGGACAAACACTTGAAGTAATAATGCATTGTATTGAAATTAAATAATAATCCTCTATACTGAATAAGTTTGTTCTTTTATCATTGTTGGATTTCCTTAATTTACCTAAAATAATCCGTACTACTAAAAAAGCTATCGTTAAAAATATCCTATACTCAATGGATCTGCATTGGTTTAGAATATTTTAACATAATGCACCGCCAGTAATATTACTTTAGGTAACATATGCTACACATAAGTAGAGACTCGGAAATTTCGCGAATTCATTCGAGGAAAAGTTAAACTTCAGCAGCAAGTACATTTGATTTGCTATATCTATTGGACCGCGGTTTGTTAAGCACGCCCCGTACCGCTTTCGACCAATAAGAAACTTGCAAGGGAAACAAGAACTAGATACCGTGATACCGGCTCCGGAGTTAAATTATATCAACAACCAACTAATAACTAGCATAGGTTCGAATGCACAGAATAGTGTGGAGTCTAGCTTGTTGCCGAATTAATCCGCGAAATTTCCGGGTCTCTACTTGCAAGAAACTTAAATATTTAAAAATGAAGTGAATGTTATTTTAGCTTTGAACCGTATGTTGTACAGCATCATAGTGTGTCTACCATATCTCCGAAAATCTCGATTTCAACCCTCCCCCCTCTGCAAAAAGGTTTAATTCGCGCCATGAGTGCACCTTGTAACGAGAGGACTCCGATGTAATCTGAACACAGGAGCCTTAGTTGTTCGTTCATTGGCGGCCGCCTTAGTGAGTAGCCAGTTTATCCTTGGCAAGGTAGCTCGCGATTTGGTGCTTGTTTTCATGCAGGTCTGCTGTTGGCCCGAAGTTTTCCCTGGCGTGAGAGTTAACTGTGAATATTCTCATAAATATCTCAAGTATACGAATATTTCAAGTCTAGCTTCACTTAAATTAATTTGCGAAATTTTCCTCACCATACTCATAACTAGGGCCACCTGTTTTACGCAAGAAAATGTTATGCGTTGGTTATACTTGGGGACACCCTAATGTCGCTAACAGATTTCCGCACATGCTATATTTCAATACGCTACGGGAGTAGCAGTAGTCTTGTTATGCTTATTAGTGGCGTATCATTGTCAGAAGACATTTTATTACTTGACTGGCCAATATTGAGTGACTGACTCCGATAGTATAGATCTGTGATTCGCTGGCAGACACCTAAGACGCGTTATACGGTAATCTAATAGTCCAATCATGAAAGTGGATCTTAGCTAAAGTGTTATGAAATACAACTGGTCTTGAAATATTTTCACGAAATTCGGGTGTCCCTAGCTCTATTTAAACTTTGTGCGTGCACACTCCCAAATTTACTTTGGCTATTAATAGGGGCAGTGAAATTTCGCGAAAATATTTCAAGACAAGATCTATTTCAAAATACTGTAGGGTCGTTTACCGACCATGATATGCTAAATTACTTTTTGACACATGTTAACTGTCTGCACACGGATCACGTAGGAGCCGTGTCGATGTTGCTGAATTCTGATTGACCCAGTCAAATAAGAAAGCTCCTTCAGAATCAGACATCAACCAATGGCATTAGACAAACTGCTGTTGGATTTTTATAGTATTGAAGTCTACCGTGCGTGTACTCATATGTTTGCGGGAAAAATCACTAGCCCTAGTTATTAACCGCGTGTCTGTGCGAGAAGACATTTTCTATTAGACAGTACCAATCAGAATTAATTTTTCCCGACATTGAACGTAGGTGACTGCCTGGCAGATATGTAAGACGCGTGAAAAGTGATATTATCCAACCACGAAATAGGTTTTGAACTAACGTGTTTTTCATTACAACCAGTCGTGGAGTCTTTTCGCGAATAAAAAACAGGTGGCCCTACTCATAACGTAGGACAGAGAATGCGGAAGTGAAAGCGACGTTTGTACGGTGAACTCAAGCCTCACACGCCTGCAAAATGGCGTCACTGTCCAGAAACATGTTGGAACGCCGTTGACCGATAAGTAGAGCTAGTGATTTTTCGCGAAACAATATGAGTAGTGGCGGTGATATTTCGCGGAAAGACTTCCGGACAAGATACAATTCAAAGTACTGTAGGGTCGTCCAGCTTTCTTGATTGGCTGAATCATGTTTTGGTTCATGTTAACTATTTGCACACCAATCACGAAAGTTTCATGGCAGAATTACGTTTCCCTGAGACACTTGGTCAAATGCGGAAGCGGGACAAGCAGCCAGTGGAGGTATAACAACAGCAAGGATGTATACATACTGTTAAAATCTACTGTGTGCTTAGATATTTTTTTGCGAAAAATCACTGGCCCTAAAAATGAGTACACGGTAGGCTTCAATACTCTCCGCACCCAACAGCGATTTGTCTGTTGCCATCGGTCACTGTCTGCTTGAGAAGGCGATTTCTTATTTGGTCGGGCCACTCAGAATTCGGCAATATCGGCACGGCTCCTACGTGATTCGTGTGCATACAGTTAACCCGTGTCAAAAAGTAATTCATCCAATAAAGGTAGATAACCAGCCCTACAGTGTTTTGAAATGTAACTTGTCATGAATTCTTTTTCGCGAAATTTCACTACCCCTACCAATAAGCGCCTGTTAACTTACTCGCCAGCCGACAGCCCAGGGAATAGGCAATATTTGGCAGCACGCATAAGCTAGCTAGACACAAAGTATCGTTCCAGAGCGTTATGCAGATAATCAGTGATCGCGTACGCCTACATTATTTGTACATTTTATATAGTCCGTTCGCGGTTTCTTCACACTTTTTAAATCAAACCTTTGAAAAATCACCCCATGTATGCCGTGCTTGTTTGTTTCCTAAATATGTCATATGTCACGTTTTTATATTTCTGTTAACATAAACATAACTTTTTTTTTTGGTTAAATTTAACTTTTACTTACATTTTACCTACAACCTTATATTTTTTATTATTATTAATGTGATTAAAAACAGACAGAAATAGGTGTGTTGGCAATGCCTAGAAAGAAACAGTTCTTATTCAAAATATGATTACACTGAGTGGGCACGAATTCGGTGCATTGTTCCTTTGGTATAATTTTCTGGACTCCGTTAAGCTTTGTTTAGCCTGAAAGTAGAACTTTAGCAGGGCTTCAGAAAAGTTGGAAGTTGCCATGAACGGACTATACTTGGCTTATTTGTACTCGTTTCCCGCCAGATATTTAATTTTGGGGCTCAAGCTGGTATCAATTATCAAACACGCCTATCTCTAGGTTACACAGTTCGTGAGATTTGTAAGCTTCTTAACTGAAAACACACTCACAAAAACACGTAGATCTGAACGTATTCATTATTCAACGAAATTTCGAACGTTGCCAAGAATATCCATTGCGGGAAATTCTTATAAAACGCTGTCAGTTTCGAAGATGCGTGGAACTATTCTTTCAGGACACTGTCGTTTAGCATAATTGTAACCATCTACTATTCGACGGTCACAACTGACAAATGAAACTCGAAAATGTAAAAAAGAGCATTTTCGATTTAAATGTTAGTTCGTGAAACTAGCGAGATAAAAACTAGGATGTAACTGAACTCTACTGGCAAACTTCGGCAACTGATTCGTCATCAAAAAATAGGTCGAACATATGTATGCCATCTATAGCCTAAGTGTATTCCCTTAGGGTGTAACCAAAATTAAAGGTATAGCTGAAGCTGGCGTTTATTGCTCGTAACACAGCCAAAATGAAAGAATAATGCATTATTGAACGACGATGTGCAAACCATATATANACATTTTATATAGTCCGTTCGCGGTTTCTTCACACTTTTTAAATCAAACCTTTGAAAAATCACCCCATGTATGCCGCGCTTGTTTTTTTCCTAAATATGTCATATGTCACGTTTTTATATTTCTGTTAACATAAACATAACTTTTTTTTTTGGTTAAATTTAACTTTTACTTACATTTTACCTACAACCTTATAATTTTTTATTATTATTAATGTGATTAAAAACAGACAGAAATAGGTGTGTTGGCAATGCCTAGAAAGAAACAGTTCTTATTCAAAATATTATTACACTGAGTGGGCACGAATGCGGTGCATTGTTCCTTTGGTGTAATTTTCTGGACTCCGTTAAGCTTTGTTTAGCCTGAAAGTAGAACTTTAGCAGGGCTTCAGAAAAGTTGGAAGTTGCCATGAACGGACTATACTTGGCTTATTTGTACTCGTTTCCCGCCAGATATTTAATTTTGGGGCTCAAGCTGGTATCAATTATCAAACACGCCTATCTCTAGGTTACACAGTTCGTGAGATTTGTAAGCTTCTTAACTGAAAACACACTCACAAAAACACGTAGATCTGAACGTATTCATTATTCAACGAAATTTCGAACGTTGCCAAGAATATCCATTGCGGGAAATTCTTATAAAACGCTGTCAGTTTCGAAGATGCGTGGAACTATTCTTTCAGGACACTGTCGTTTAGCATAATTGTAACCATCTACTATTCGACGGTCAAAACTGACAAATGAAACTTGAAAATGCAAAAAAGAGCATTTTCGATTTAAATGTTAGTTCGTGAAACTAGCGAGATAAAAACTAGGATGGAACTGAACTCTACTGGCAAACTTCGGCAACTGATTCGTCATCAAAAAATAGGTCGAACATATGTATGCCATCTATAGCCTAAGTGTATTCCCTTAGGGTGTAACCAAAATTAAAGGTATAGCTGAAGCCGGCGTTTATTGCTCGTAACACAGCCAAAATGAAAGAATAATGCATTATTGAACGACGATGTGCAAACCATATATAATTGGATGCGATTATCAACCCCCTTCCATAAAAATGGGTGGGTTGGAATATAATTTTTTAATTTAAAATTGTAACTGTCCGATATGTTTGTTTCTTCACGCGGCTTAGTAATCTACCGTCAATAGAAATGTCGTCGTGTGTTTTTACGTTAAGCGCCGTTTTCGAGGAAATAATGCATTATGGTTTAACACTGCAAATTATGCAATTTATTTTGCGTTAATTTCTCGAAAACGATGGCGTGTAGAATTAAAACTCAAGGCGAACTGGGACTGCGGTGACTGAGCGGTTAGCCTGCTTGCCTCCAGCCAAGGCGAACCGGTTTCAATACCCGACTGGGTCACTCCCGGATTTTTGCATGTGGGAATTGTGCCGGACGATGCCGCTGGTCAGCGGGTTTTCTCGGGGATCTCCCGTTTCCCCCACCCTTTCATTCCGGTGCTGCTCCTTACTCACCTAAATCACCCTCATCGGCTCTCAAGACCTAGCTGTTAAGAGCCGCCCAAATCTGTTCACTCACTCACTCAAGGCGAACTTTTATTTATAATATACTAGCGAACCAGCCCGTCTTCGCCCGGTAACAATTTAGTTTTTAAAGCGATACTTTGAAAGACACAAATGATTACTGTGGATCACACTTAAAAGATAAACATATGCTATTGCCGACTTTTCTGTAGACCTTTTTGAGAGCTACAATTCTGCAGTACATTAATTTATGTATTTCTTATGGTTTAATCAGCGCAAGCCATGTAAGCTCCATAAAAGCGGTTTTTTACGACTTGATTACAAATGGTTCGACATTTCTCTACTACCCTTGCATTAAATATACGTGAATTATACACCAAAACCTTTCTCAAGAAATTCTCTAAATGAAGTTAAAAATCGCATAAAATTTCATCAAGTAGTTTAAAAGTACTAAGCGAATACACAGACAGACGCGGATAAGCGACTTTCTTTTATACTATTTAGAGATTTGGTCGATTATTATTCCTCAGAGAACCACCCAAATATGCCACATAGTTACATTTGTAAATGTACATATGGGTTCTAGTCTATCAGGTAATATGGAAGGGGGTTGACAAATGCACCCTATTTTTTTTATAGTTTGCACATCGTCATGCAGTAATGCATTATTATTTCATTCTGGCTGCGTTACGAGCAATAAACGTCAGCTCTGGAATAGACTTAGTCTATGGGTCATATATACATTTTTTCGACTTATTTTTTATGAGGAATCACCTGCCAAAGTTTGTCGGTGGAGTTCAGTTCTGTCCTTGTTTATATTTGCAAAAATTTGCACGGTCTCGCTAACTGGAGTTGAAATGTTGCATGATAAACTGTTCGCTCTCAGTTATTGAATTTACACTTCTTCTTCTTCATATAGAAGTGAAATGGCATGTTGGGTCCTCTGATATGGGCGTATCCGTTCGCCGATTGGCTGCGCGTCTCTCTGGGTATAGGCAGCGTGCCTGATTAGTTACTGACTGCGCGCTGCGAAAGCTTCTTCTTTTGGCTAAGCTTCCAGCCGACGAGTAAGTTTCTAGGCACTAATTGGCAAACGGAACTCTAAGATATTATTAGTAAAGTTACCATATCAATGTAAATGAACAGTGGGAAAGTGCGAATGGTAAACTTTTTTTCCCATACATCCACGGTGCCGTTCCTGCATTCGCTCACGAAACAGTCAAATAGGTCGGGAAGTCCCCAACCTTGTGTAGTACCGACGCTCAACATTCCTATATTTGCATTCTGACATGTGGTGTTATTTCCATACAATGTATAGGTTAAAATATTCCATTACAGTTTAGGAAGTTTACCAGAAAATGTTTTACAGTGGGCGTTTTGACACATTGCTGGCAAGCGACGTCATTTTGCTGGCGTGTGTGGTTGGAATTCACGATTTAAGCAGCCGTTTCCTTCTGTATTATTAAATATTCTGTAATACAGTAAAAGTATACGTGGCGCGATCTGTGATCGGTTTGTGCGAAGTCTAGCAGAGATTACATACAAGTGTATCTGTGTCTCAAAGTAAATGTGTAATTTATAAAGTGTACATGACAGCGCACAATGGAATTGTTCAACATTCCGCCAATTTGCCATGAAGATTACAGTGGGAATGCGTGTTGCAGTGACGGATGCCTATTTGTAGTATTTGAACATAATGAAAGCGTTAAGAAACTAGTAAAGAGCAAACTAAACTGTGCNTTAAATATTCTGTAATACAGTAAAAGTATACGTGGCGCGATCTGTGATCGGTTTGTGCGAAGTCTAGCAGAGATTATATACAAGTGTATCTGTGTCTCAAAGTAAATGTGTAATTTATAAAGTGTACATGACAGCGCACAATGGAATTGTTCAACATTCCGCCAATTTGCCATGAAGATTACAGTGGGAATGCGTGTTGCACTGACGGATGCCTATTTGTAGTATTTGAACATAATGAAAGCGTTAAGAAACTAGTAAAGAGCAAACTAAACTGTGCNGTGACGGATGCCTATTTGTAGTATTTGAACATAATGAAAGCGTTAAGAAACTAGTAAAGAGCAAACTAAACTGTGCAGCAAAAATGCGTTGATTGCGCGTACAAATTACATATTAGGTTTACACACAGGAAAACCTAAATAATACCAAGGAGTTGAAAGTGGGTTTAAGGAATAATTTAAAGAGAGGCGTTAAAGAGCACGGAATAAAATTATAGTGTGTAGCAGGACTGATTCTACCTTTATTGGTAAATGCAACTCAAATTGTAGAGAAAAAAGCTAAATGAATAACGGNTGTGTAGCAGGACTGATTCTACCTTTATTGGTAAATGCAACTCAAAGTGTAGAGAAAAAAGCTAAATGAATAACGGAATAACGGCATAGCAGTTTTCCTTTTTTGATATCAATATTGACACGCCGTGTACAACTAGTTCGTCCTCCCTTCCNGAATAACGGCATAGCAGTTTTCCTTTTTTGATATCAATATTGACACGCCGTGTACAACTAGTTCGTCCTCCCTTCCATGTATCGTTTGTAGAATAATTATCAATACGAGAGACTGACGAGGGTAAAGTATTTTTATCNTTCGTCCTCCCTTCCATGTATCGTTTGTAGAATAATTATCAATACGAGAGACTGACGAGGGTAAAGTATTTTTATCGGTTTTTGTTAGACAAATTTATAGTATACGCATAGGGATACAATTAATCTGAAATGTTATTTTTAACTGATTAAGATTATACATCCTCGCCTCTATGATATCGCAGAGATCAATTAGCCGATCACTACTTGTAAGAGCGAATACATTTACGTACATGTTGATGCGGCTTCTGAACTTCCCAATTTTGTTGGCAGCATTTTAATTAAGGACCGATTTTTCACTAAAAAACGTTTAGACCTACCTAGTTCGTAATTTCGAATTTGGCAAACCGGAAAACTCTAAATCATCTGGTATACTAATTTTAAACTTGACAAACAATATAGGTTTTACGTTTAGCAAATTTTACCCATGAGTGCATAATCGACTTATTTAGAAAAAACAGTAGATTTGAGTGATAACGTGAAATTATTTGCATAGTTTAGTAATTGTGATTTTTGTATATTAATAATATTAACTAATATTTTATCGTAATATTTTAGCTCTGAAATTATTATTTAAAAATATTGTATAGCTTTGAGCATTTCCGTGGTAGCCTATTTGCGTAATTTAACTTTATGTAAGTAGGCTACTGACCTTCCTTAAATTCAGATATCTGCAGTGCTGTTGTAGAAGAAGTTATTAAAAAAACTGTTGACTGTAGCGAAACAGCGAAACATACGCTACTTGCACATATTTGAACTGGCCCACTGACGGAGGGAAAGTAGTTCCACTATATAACGTTGAATTTAAGTTTTTGGTTAACATTTGAAATTACGGAAATTTTTATCCTTTCTGTTTTTTAGTGCATGAAAAAGGTAAGAATTAGGAAATTTTCAAAAATATTTACTTTTCCAGCAATTTCACAATTTAACTTGACCGAAGCATGGATAAAGTGATAAGGCCCCCATGGTAGTGTTGATTTGACATGTGTTAGAAGAACACAGTGTGCATACAAGTAGATCTTAAGCAGGGTTGTAAATTGTGCTCAGTTCACCGTGAATAGCCTTTAACTGTGGGCGAGACAACTGTGGGCGAGAAGCTGATGTATGCATCAGTCTGCTTGGTAACGTGACGGGATATCGATGCAGGATACTCGGCTCGCGAAGAAAATGTGAACCAACTGCCGGTATTCACGTATGCAACCTACGTACGCGACGAAACAGCGGCCGTTATCGCCCACCTTATACAGTCCGCATGCTTTGTGTTAACGGTTCTCGCTGCTGGCGACCGTCGTGTATCACCACCCACATGGTAGCGGTACGTGAACATATCCGTAACCAACCACATTCTTTGGAATGCCCGGGGAAATACTTGGCGTTTAAGGGCGTTCGAGGGAAGAACATTATTTTTTTACACTTTAAGCATATTACATATTTTGTCGTTGTGGTAAGAAATAACATACTGGAAACGTTATGTCAACTGTGAAAAAAAATACACTTAAAAACGAATGCAAAGCATTACAGGAATTTAAAAATGTTTTTTTATCAGAACAAATATGAACCTTGAACAAAATTAATGTTTCAGGTTACAGCAGTAATAGTTTTTTCAGGTAATAAAAATTTCATAGATTAATTTTTTTTTATTTAATGTGTTTCGCTTGTATATAAGTTTTAACTTTTGATATAAAATAGATCAGAAGTTAAGCCAGATCGTCGGGCGAACAATTTTCAGATTTCAAAGAAATTGTAACACGCCACTCCTGTGATTTCAAAAAGCACTTTCGCTGAAATCAAACTTTGTGTTTCAATAATTTGTTTTATGAATTTGCAAAGATCAATGTTTTAAATGGAAATTCTCACATTTACACTTATATTATTGTGAATGTTATTTCTCAAAATGATTTCGTAATTTTTTTAATTATCATTGAGAACATAGACCCATTTCAAACCAAAAAATTAAATACATTTAAAAAAAATCGTTAACTCTTGAGCAGCCTTAAACTCAGCTTCCAACCGCTTCTCCGAATTGTTTCGTTAAGCTACCANAAAAAAATCGTTAACTCTTGAGCAGCCTTAAACTCAGCTTCCAACCGCTTCTCCGAATTGTTTCGTTAAGCTACCAGGAAAATTTTCCTGCGTTTATAGTTGTCGTATTAAGTTTTTTAAAACGCATTTAAACTAGTCTCCTCACAATATGTTAGCATCTCTTCTTTCCACAGTCCTAGGTATCAGAAACCAATAGCGACGAATATCGCTTGGCGAGGGGGCAATTTTTAAAATTGTTTTATGTCCCGGTCTTTATATGCGTGTTATTGCGAATATTACATTTTGACTGTTTTCGAATGATTCCTGAATATTTNTTTATGTCCCGGTCTTTATATGCGTGTTATTGCGAATATTACATTTTGACTGTTTTCGAATGATTCCTGAATATTTCTGTAAAATGTTATCAACATTTCAATTGAAATTTTAATAGTACTAGACAGAGAAGCAGACTGAATAAGGACAGTTTTACCTTTTTTAGATCATATAACCATTTTGCAAGTGCGCTCAACTAAGCACCTTAGTGGCCGTTAACGTCGTGATGAAGTCAAAGGAATATTTTGTTTGAAGTAATTTAACATATGGTTAGCTGGAACAATCTCATAGGATATAAGGCATGTTACACCGAATTTATGGCGGCATTAAAATCAGCTGAGTCCAGCGGGCTTATTCTAAGTTATTCGTTTCGTTTCCTTTCGACAGAAATATTCGTTATTACTATAATTTTCGTCTCCTAACGAAATGAGCTATTCTAAGCGCATTCTAGTGTTCGTTTGACGTCACTATGTTCGATATGAAACTCGAAACGAGTTTTATTACGAAACTTTGGCAAGTGTGTGGTGCAGGTTGTTATTTGTGATTGTGGCAGAAGAGAATCGAGAATTAATGTGCCTTCATGCATTACAGAACCATATACATATATTTCAGAAAAAATTATTTTTAAGGCACCAATTAACCTTTCTGTTTTATTTGTGAACCATGTAAGCAGCAGTGTAGGTTGGCTATTGTGAGGGTATTTATTACTTAATTACAGTTGTTTATATTGAATTACGAGAACATAAACACTGATTTATCTTTAACGTATTTTGAACAATGTAGTTTGTAAATAAACCGACAGGTAGTGCTAAACTGTAAATCATTCTTGGCAGTATATAACAAAATTACTTTCTCTTGAAAATAATTGAGTGAAAATTCATACCATATTGGAATTAAAACTATCAACTAGAATCACGACAGCGTCTAGTTTGTTGTCCATCGCTAATTTTATAATCATGGTATTACAAGTAACAAGCAAAACAGCGTGTTCGTAAATAGCTTGCAACCAAACAGTAAAATGGCCATGAAGAAAAATCTTCGTACATGTGACAACCGAAGTTTTGTCTGCTCTCTTTTATCGGTGTACATGAGAGTCCATTTTACACAGTGCAAACGAAATAACAGTATATTTACGTGTATATAATATGTCACACGTCTATCCGAGTTAGAAAATAGTACGATTTCGATAGCAAATTTGGCACACTTGAGGAACGAAATATACCTTTTTCCTATAATACATTATTAATTTAAAACCAACATTTAAAACCCACCAAACGTATACAAAATATTTTAAGGTATTTACTGCTTTGGTTTATTAAGTATTCATAATTTTTAAACAAACTCTTGTAGTTCAGTTAAAGTTGATGTGCATAGTGTTGCCATCTTGCGTTCGCTAACGAAAACCCGAACGTTTTCGAAGGCTCCGAGGACTAACGAAATATGACTTAGAATACGAAATTGGCTTTCTCAAAGATTTTATTAGTTTCGAGAGCTTTCGAAACTTAACGAATTCGAAAAATTAACGAATAACTTAGAATAAGAGCCCAGTGCCGGCATTTATTTGGTGGGCTGTAGAGTAATATGGTCATCTGCTTTCACTCGAACATAAAATAGGCCAAGGATTTGTTTATAATTTATGTGACAGTTAGTATAATGATAGTGTTTTTTTAAGTTGTACTTAGTGAAATTTAATGCCGGTACATATAATCTCAAAGGAACAACGTCAAAAGACAACAAGAAAAAGTAGAAAAGGAAATTTTTCTCGGTGTGTATCATCTTCGTTACTACTGTTTTATAGAATGTGATTTACGTTTACGCAATGCAATTTCAGTCATTGTGGAAATTATAGTTTTAAAAAAGATTTCTGGCGCAGAAAATTATTTTAATTTTTAAGGCCCATGATTATGAAATGTGAGGACGAACTGATGCTAACTAAAAGTATTATCTAGGCCTACTTCAAGTATAGTCTATTNCCATGATTATGAAATGTGAGGACGAACTGATGCTAACTAAAAGTATTATCTAGGCCTACTTCAAGTATAGTCTATTCGCGGTTTCTTAGCACTTTTCAAATCAAACATTTGAAATATCACCCCATGAATGACGTATTTAGTTATTTCCCAAATACGCCACATATAACAACAGTTTTATATCTTTATTAACATAAAAATATCTTATTTTTCGTTAAATTAAAGTTTTGCCTATATTTTATTTCTAAATTATAATATATAATTTATAATAAATATAAATAAAACAGTAAGAAAACACGTGTGTTGTTAGCGCCTAGTAAGAAATGGTTCTCATGCAAAATATTATTACAACTGAGTNAAACAGTAAGAAAACACGTGTGTTGTTAGCGCCTAGTAAGAAATGGTTCTCATGCAAAATATTATTACAACTGAGTGCGCACGAATTCGGTGCGTTGTCCTTTGGTATAATTATTCAGACTTAGTTAAGCTTAGTTTGCACGAGGCGGAGGAGTACCCTGGAAGTAGAACTTTAGCAGGGCTTCAGAAAAGTGTGAAGCAACCGTGAATGGATTATAGTAATCTGGTANACATATCCGTAACCAACCACATTCTTTGGAATGCCCGGGGAAATACTTGGCGTTTAAGGGCGTTCGAGGGAAGAACGTTATTTTTTACACTTTAAGCATATTACATATTTTGTCGTTGTGGTAAGAAATAATATACTGGAAACGTTATGTCAACTGTGAAAAAAAAACACTTAAAAAACGAATGCAAAGCATTACAGGAATTTAAAAATGTTTTTTTATCAGAACAAATATGAACCTTGAACAAAATTAATGTTTCAGGTTCCAGCAGTAATAGTTTTTTCAGGTATTAAAAATTTCATAGATTAATTTTTTTTAAAATTTAATGTGTTTCGCTCGTATATAAGTTTTAACTTTTGATATAAAATAGATCAGAAGTTAAGCCAGATCGTCGGGCGAACAATTTTCAGATTTCAAAGAAATTGTAACACGCCACTCCTGTGATTTCAAAAAGCACTTTAGCTGAAATCAAACTTTGTGTTTCAATAATTTGTTTTATGAATTTGCAAAGATCAATGTTTTAAATGGAAATTCTCACATTTGCACTTATATTATTGTGAATGTTATTTCTCAAAATGATTTCGTAATTTTTTAAATTATCATTGAGAACATAGACCCATTTCAAACCAAAAAATTAAATACATTTTTAAAAAATCGTTAACTCTTGAGCAGCCTTAAACTCAGCTTCCAACCGCTTCTCCGAATTGTTTCGTTAAGCTACCAGAATAATTTTCCTGCGTTTATAGTTGTCGTATTAAGTTTTTTAAAACGCATTTAAACTAGTCTCCTCACAATATGTTAGCATCTCTTCTTTCCACAGTCCTAGGTATCAGAAACCAATAGCGACGAATATCGCTTGGCGAGGGGGCAATTTTTAAAATTGTTTTATGTCCCGGTCTTTATATGCGTGTTATTGCGAATATTACATTTTGACTGTTTTCGAATGATTCCTGAATATTTTCCGTAAAATGTTATCAACATTTAAATTGAAATTTTAATAGTACTAGACAGAGAAGCAGACTGCATAAGGACCGTTTTACCTTTTTTAGATCATATAACCATTTTGCAAGTGCGCTCAACTAATCACCTTAGTGGCCTTTAACGTCGTGATGAAGTCAAAGGAATATTTTGTTTGAAGTAATTTAACATATGGTTAGCTGGAACAATCTCATAGGCTATAAGGCATGTTACACCGAATTTATGGCGGCATTAAAATCAGCTGAGTCCAGCGGGCTTATTCTAAGTTATTCGTTTCGTTTCCTTTTGACAGAAATATTCGTTATTACTCGAATTTTCGTCTCCTTACGAAATAAGCTATTCTAAGCGCATTCTAGTGTTCGTTTGACGTCACTATGTTCGATACGAAACTCGAAACGAGTTTTATTACGAAACTTTGGCAAGTGTGTGGTACAGGTTGTTATTTGTGATTGTGGCAGAAGAGAATCGAGAATTAATGTGCCTTCATGCATTACAGAACCATATACATATATTTCAGAAAAAATTATTTTTAAGGCACCAGTTAACCTTTCTGTTTTATTTGTGAACCATGTAAGCAGCAGTGTAGGCTGGCTATTGTGAGGGTATTTATTACTTAATTACAGTTGTTTATATTGAATTACGAGAACATAAACACTGATTTATCTTTAACGTATTTTTAACAATGTAGTTTGTAAATAAACCGACAGGTAGTGCTAAACTGTAAATAATTCTTGGCAGTATATAACAAAATTACTTTCTCTTGAAAATAATTGAGTGAAAATTCATACCATATTGGAATTAAAACTATCAACTAGAATCACGACAGCGTCTAGTTTGTTGTCCATCGCTAATTTTATAATCATGGTATTAAAAGTAACAAGCAAAACAGCGTGTTCGTAAATAGCTTGCAACCAAACAGTAAAATGGCCATGAAGAAAAATCTTCGTACATGTGACAACCGAAGTTTTGTCTGCTCTCTTTTATCGGTGTACATGAGAGTCCATTTTACACAGTGCAAACGAAATAACAGTATATTTACGTGTATATAATATGTCACACGTCTAGCCGAGTTATAAAATAGTACGATTTCGATAGCAAATTTGGCACACTTGAGGAACTAAATATACCTTTTTCCTATAATACATTATTAATTTAAAACCAACATTTAAAACCCACCAAACGTATACAAAATATTTTAAGGTATTTACTGCTTTGGTTTATTAAGTATTCATAATTTTTAAACAAACTCTTGTAGTTCAGTTAAAGTTGATGTGAATAGTGTTGCCATCTTGCGTTCGCTAACGAAAACCCGAACGTTTTCGAATGCTCCGAGGACTAACGAAATATGACTTAGAATACGAAATTGGCTTTCTCAAAGATTTTATTAGTTTCGAGAGCTTTCGAAACTCAACGAATACGAAAAATTAACGAATAACTTAGAATAAGAGCCCAGTACCGGCATTTATTTGGTTGGCTGTAGAGTAATATGGTCATCTGCTTTCACTCGAACATAAAATAAGCCAAGGATTTGTTTATAATTAATGTGACAGTTAGTATAATGATAGTGTTTTTTTAAGTTGTACTTAGTGAAATTTAATGCCGGTACATATAATCTCAAAGGAACAACGTCAAAAGACAACAAGAAAAAGTAGAAAAGGAAATTTTTCTCAGTGTGTATCATATTCGTTACTACTGTTTTATAGAATGTGATTTACGTTTACGCAATGCAATTTCATTCATTGTGGAAATTATAGTTTTAAAAAAGATTTCTGGCGCAGAAAATTATTTTAATTTTTAAGGCCCATGATTATGAAATGTGAGGACGAACTGATGCTAACTAAAAGTATTATCTAGGCCTACTTCAAGTATAGTCTATTCGCGGTTTCTTAGCACTTTTCAAATCAAACATTTGAAATATCACCCCATGAATGACGTATTTAGTTATTTCCCAAATACGCCACATATAACAACAGTTTTATATCTTTATTAACATAAAAATATCTTATTTTTCGTTAAATTAAAGTTTTGCCTATATTTTATTTCTAAATTATAATATATAATTTATAATAAATATAAATAAAACAGTAAGAAAACACGTGTGTTGTTAGCGCCTAGTAAGAAATGGTTCTCATGCAAAATATTATTACAACTGAGTCCGCACGAATTCGGTGCGTTGTCCTTTGGTATAATTATTCAGACTTAGTTAAGCTTAGTTTGCACGAGGCGGAGGAGTACCCTGGAAGTAGAACTTTAGCAGGGCTTCAGAAAAGTGTGAAGCAACCGTGAATGGATTATAGTAATCTGGTAAGTATAAACAAATATTCCTGCCAACGGTTTTATAAATGTTTCATTTGCAAATCATCTAGTCATACCTGTTTTAACATACCACTCACCTTTTCAATTGGAGCTAACTGCTATCGCCATTTACAAAACTTCGCTCCAGAACGAATTATAGGAGGTGTGTAATTTTATAGCTTTATCTTCCGTGATTTGTAGATTAGTTCGTTAAATTTATTCAAATGTTTACGTAGACTGTATTATTTATTTTGTTTATAGTGCTCGAAGGTTACACAAAGTATTGTTTTGCAGTTAATTATTTACGTAAAGTCACATAAAACGTGTACTGTAATAATTATTTTTAGCCAATTTCTTAAATGGTAATGGAAGTCCGTAACTCTAGACGTAGCATAGAAATTTTACTATATATCATATTGCAAATACAGAAAAGTTGATTTTTGCTATTTACAGCATTAGGAAATATATTACGCTTTCACTCGTTTATTACAAATGCAAGAAATATGCTATGGATTAATGGGAAAACGGCTAGCACTCACGCTTTCTCAATGCGCGTATACACATTTACGAACAATTCCTTTGGACGTATAGGTAAAGCAAAATTTCAAATTACGTTGACAAATGCACCAAATGCCTCCAAATGCCTAGGGATTAACATATATATAGTGAACAAACTTACAATCCAGAATAGATTTATGCGATGGAAAAATTACTGGTTGTTGTTCTTGAGTGACGCATTTTGTCTTAAAAATGGGTTTTAAGGAGTTGTGATGTTCGCTTTCCTTCCTCGCCAGGTTTTAGTTTTCAAGTGAGACATGCGCATATATATTGTCACCTTCTCAGTCATTAATTAAAATTTCATTTTTCCTTTACAAAGTGATGTGAGTAACGATATACCCCGATTTTCTTTATGGCTGCCCAGAAGCCGGAAGTTGGTTCACTGTTGTTTATATCACCTTCCTGAACCTCCCGAGGACTCGAGATCTGGTCCGCTTCTTTGCCCCGACCAATCCTGCCAGCTTCTCAAGTGCGACTATGTAATTCATATAATTAGAGCTAGTAATTTTTCGCTAAATAATATGAATACACGGTAGAATTTAAATCTAAAAGTACCCAACAGCAGTTTGTCTATTGCCATTGGTTGCTATCTGCTTGAGAAGGCGCTATATTTGACCGGGCCACTCAGAATTCGGCAACATCGGCATGGCTCCTGCGTGATTCGTGTGCAGACACTAAACACGTGTCAAAAAGTAATTCAGCCAATCAAGGTAGGTAAACGGCCCTACAGTGTTTTGAAGTATAACTTGTCTTGAAATATTTTCGCGAAATTTCACTACCCCCTTAATATAATCCAAGACCGGGTGTCTCGAGCCCTTACTAGTCGCCCTGATCTTTCGGGGCAATTCCCAAAACGACGAGTAACTTAAAAACAGAACAGAATTCCTATGGCAAAAAGGATGCTCGCTTACAAACAATAGCAAACATTCCTGCTAAGTTTCAGTTGCTCCATTTATTGCACCTGAATTAAGTTTCAATATGTTTATATGAATACCATCCCAGTATTTGAGAACTTCATTAATTTCATCCATACACAGAAAATTAGGCTCATTTAGGGCCACCTGTTTTTCGCGAAAAGATTCACGCGGAGTCTAGACTTCCATATTCTGTGTTCACACTTGCAGTCTTCATTTGGCCATTGAGCCTCTTGTCTTTGGGTGAAGAGTGAGTGTTACAAGAGCGTGCCAATAAGAATTACGTTTCTCCGATACTGACCATCCGTGATTCATGGCAGACAGATAGCACGCGTAACAATTCAAAATATTCAATCACGAAAGTGGTTCTGAACTAAAGTGTTTTGGAACACAACTTGTCCTGAAATATGTAGAAGTATACTACTCTACTTCACAAGTACTATAGTACNTTCTGAACTAAAGTGTTTTGGAACACAACTTGTCCTGAAATATGTAGAAGTATACTACTCTACTTCACAAGTACTATCTGAGACTGCTGCAAATACATTTTACCATTTTATAGGTGGCTTTGTGTTATCAAAAAACATTACGCACCGTCTTGTCACCGTTGTTATTAGTATGCTTGCGTTCTCCCATTCAAAGTTAATTTTGATCTTAAATAGTTATAGCCACATGTTTGTTTAGTACAAATTAAGTTCGTCGGCAATCACTGAGACAAAAATTTGTTAGAAATCTGCCACGATTTGCAATAGACGAAGTATTAAGGAGTATAATGGAAAATACGTGGATTGGTCTGCCCGAGATAACGTCCAAGGTCACATTTATAAGCAAGAGCAAAAAGTTTACTTTTCAGATCTGCTCTTTAAGGTGGCCGCCTGGTTCAAAGAATTTTGCACGTCTGAGGCCTAAAAACGTGGGAGCGCTAGGGGCGACCGTGACATGCGCATCAACAGTCTCATAACCCCTACGCGCAAAGCAATGAACTGGTGTGCAGTCTTGCCGTCGATAACGCGACTCTATGAGACTTTCAGCAGACACCCTACCATTTTATAACGTATTAATAAAAATAAAGGTTTCATGCACGTCCCTATTCCTTTTTTAATGTTTTCTACAGGAATGTTTATACCTAAAAATGACCGTGAAAACATCCGTTTGAGACACAAGCGTTAGCCCTAAAATTAAATTTCCTCTTTTCAGTTTCATTTCTATACATAATTCACATGGACTTTATTTTTGGTTGGTACCGTACATTACGAGGTTCAATGGCCAATGATCTTCCATGTTGGTTATTGATCCGTAAATCGTGTTACTGGCCTAGGCTGTGGTTGGTTCATATCACCATAGCCGAACCTACAAATAACTCATTGGTAGAGACCTGAAAAATTCACGGATTTATTTCGGGACAAGATAGAATTCGAAACACGTGTGTTAATAAAACTTCAGCCATTGGTCTAGACGGTGTTTGACACCACCCGAAGAAGGTTGGCCCAATCGTCACCTTCTAGTGTGACAGCTGACAACCAATGTGCAGTTGATATTGGCATGTTTGTACATAAGTCTGGAGAGTCTCGCCTGCAGGTCATTGAACTCGCGAATTTTTCTTGTCTCTACTCATTGGCGCGTGAAATCGCGGGTGCAGTGAGTGAAGATATTTGGGCGGCTCTTAACATCGAGGTCTGGAGAGCCGATGAGGGTGACTGAGGTGAGTACCGAGCAGCACCAGAATGCAAGGACGGAGAATACGGGAGATCCCTGAGAAAACCCGCCGATCAACGACATCGTCCGGCACGTATCTCACATGCGAAAATCCGGGAGTGACCCGGCTGGGGATTAAACCCGGCTCGCCTCGGTGAGAGGCGAACGTGCTAACCACCTGGCCACCGTGGCCCCTCGAGTGGAATGGGGAGGTTTGGTATGTTCTTAACATCGAGGTCTTGAGAACCGTTGAGGGTGAAGGGTGTGAGAATGGAGATGTCCCGAAATGCAAGAGCGGGGTAAACGGGAGATCCCAGAGAAAACCCACCGACCAGCGGCATCGCCCCACGTGCGAAAATCTGTGAATCGAACCCGGTTCACCTTGGTGAGAGACGAGTTCTCTAACCACTGCGCCACCCCCTTTTGAGCTCGAAAATCTATTCTTAGAAAAGTGCAAAATTCGCGTTATATTT
Source organism: Clitarchus hookeri (assembly GCA_002778355.1). Taxonomy (NCBI): domain Eukaryota; kingdom Metazoa; phylum Arthropoda; class Insecta; order Phasmatodea; family Phasmatidae; genus Clitarchus; species Clitarchus hookeri. The sequence goes on along the minus strand of NQII01001643.1, from coordinate 492,089 downwards.
CGTAACATGTCATATTTCACTGATACATACCTACTTGAGTGCATTTAGCGATGTCATTGGCTACTGGCAACTATACGTCATTTACCTGTGTGGTGACTTTACTGGAGATTGGTTACTGAACCCTTGATCCTATACTGTTGACTACAAACGTCCTTGCACCGTCCCATGCACGCTGCCGGCAAATGGCAGAAGTAGAACTAATATACAGCATTTTGGAGTTAAGTCTGCAGCCACAAAATATTTGTGACTAAACAAGTTAAAGTAATTTTGAATAGGCTAACTGACACGCCTCTTGTAACGGTCGGTTCACGATAAATTTCGTGTACGTGAGAAACGTCTGCATAGAACGTTTACAAACATCTGTGGTTTATATTGAAAGTACTCATCTTATGTTTAACCAATAACACATGACTAGAACTGAACTTGATTTTAATTAAATTGGGATTTATTAGCAAATAAAATTTCAATTCTTTTTATTAACATCCTTTTTCTGTCAGTACTTACTGCTCAGGATTTGTCTATAATATAACACTAAACACGATAACACAATACAATATTAAAATATATTTTTTATTACAATTAATTTATTTTTTAAATCAGTAGCTATGAATAAAAACGTTAGTTTTCTCTTAGACACAATAGAGTTTATATTAAATGCAAAAAAAATGTTATTATTCTTATTGCCTTCAAAAAATTGTATTGGCTGAAGATCTTACGTACATGAAATTAAATAAAATGTCGCTAGTTCCGACACGTCTAACCGTCGAGTATATTGCTACATGACACGTAAGCGATGGCCATTAACTGTTTCGTAAAAGTACCTTATTTGATTTTGATATGAGCACCTTTTTCATCGTAAACTGACCTTTCGGGTTGGTTCACAATAACAAAAACTTGCGCACNCGACACGTCTAAACGTCGAGTATATTGCTACATGACACGTAAGCGATGGCCATTAACTGTTTCGTAAAAGTACCTTAATTGATTTTGATATAAGCAGCTTTTTCATCGTAAACTGACCTTTCGGGTTGGTTCACAATAACAAAACCTTGCGCAAAGAGCATAGGACATAACGGTAGAGAGACCGCGGTGGTGTAGTGGTTATACTACTCGCCTCCCACCAAGGCAAACCGGGCTCAATACCCGGCTGGGTCACCAGATTTTCACATGTGGGAATCGTGCCGGACGATGTCGTTGGTCGGTGGGTTTTCTCGGGGATCTCCCGTTTCCCCGCCTCTTCATTCTGGCACTGCTCCACACTCACCTCAATCATCCTCATCGGCTCGCAAGACCTCGCTGTTAAGAGCCACCGAAATTTCTTAACTTCATAACAGTAGAACATTCATTTGACCAGAATGTGCGAAATTGAGTTACAGTTGAATATTTAAGTATTACTTTTGGCCAAGCGATATTAAATATTAAGAATTTTTACTTTCCATTGAATTTTTTTTTTTGCGATCGTAAGATGTGAACAACTTCGTTATAAATTCTATACTTTGCTCTGATTGGCTGTTGCTCCATACGCCTGCACAAGAAATGAAATGTAACAATTTCCTTTGCCACTGTGTCAGGAACTCTCACGCACACGACCTGTCATGCGCAGTTGTGAATCAGTAGGTTCGAAAACATGGCTGTCAATTATTGTGCACATTACCCATGTTCTGTGATTAGTGTTTGCTTTCCGATCTCTCATATGCCCCCGGAGGCCGTGCTGTCACCAGACCAGGAACTGAAGTTCCCACAAATCGTTAAGTAGGTTTGAAAATCTAATTGCAGCCCGACAGACTTGTTCCAAATCATTGAGCCGGCGGCTAGCTGCCATGTTTATTTTTTAGCAGCGTCCGGGCCCGTATTTATAGCTGTTAACCACTGTTACTACCTTAGTATATTTTCGTGTAGACGTTATCGGCGAGGGAGTGAAGCTCCCCACCAGTCTCCCGGCTGGCGTGTTGTAGTGTCGTGATGTCTGTAGAACATGTTTTAGTGTTGCCTGTAAGTGGGTAGTATTATGCTTTCAAAAGGGAAACCCAAATTTCGCGAAAATATTTCAATACATGAAAAATTTCAATACCCTATGGCCAAACCAGCAGTTTCCTTTTGCTTATTGGCGGTGTGTCTTTAGGAGAAGACATTTTCTTACTTGGCTAGCCAATAAGAGTTAGGTTACTCCGATACTACACGCATGTTATTAGCGGGCAAACACCCAAGAAGCGTAACACGTAAATAATTGAATCAAGAAAGTGGATCTGAGCTAAAGTATTATTAAATACAACAGGCCGTGAAATTTTTTCCGCGGAAATCGGGTGTCCCTAGCTTTCAATAGTGAACCAGGCTTAAGACTTGTCTATTTAGGCGCGTGCCAGTGGAGAGGCGCATGTGAAAAGAGCAGGACCAGATGGATGTCAGAGACGCCTGGGCACGGGTGCGAGATCGTGCGTTGGCAGGGCGCCGCACCCAGCGTCCCCCAAGTGCATGCGTCATGACGTGGCTTTCTCTGCTGGACAAACACGCGTGTGCCTGTTCCCGCCGCGGCCTCCCGGAACCTCTGCATACCAGCGTACGCAGAGGTATGCTGCGCCGCCAGACCATCCACGAGCTGTTACTGCACAGTACAGAGCTACAGAATGCGCGGTATTATATGCTAGAATATGCATGCTATACTTCAGTGCCCTGCACCTTGGGACGCCTATTTCCCGCGAAAAGATATGCAGATGTTTTTCGCGGAAAGATGTCATGACTACTTGTACTCCAAAACACCAGAGCTCAGATCCACTTTCGTAATTGGCTGAGTTGAACAGTCACGCTGTGTAGATGTCCGCCCGCGAATCACGGTCACTCACTGTTGGATTTGCCTAATTCTGATTGGCCCAGTCAGGTAAGGAACTTTCTACCGATAAAGACAAGTGGTCAATAACCAAAGGAAAACTACATGTTTGCCATTGGGCATTGGAGTCCAACCTGTCCCTAAATATTTTCGCGAAAAAAACAGGTGGTATACGCCATTCATGATTACTTCACAATTTTCTGAAGCCCTGCTGAAGTTCTACTTCCATGATATTCCTCCGCCTCATGCAAATACAGCTTTACCGAGTCTAGCAAATTACACCAAAGGGACAGCGCACCGCATTCGTGCGCACTCTCAGTGTAATAAAATTTTGCATACGAACTATTTCTTACTAGGCATTACCAACACATATATTTTCTCCCTGTTTTATTCGTATTAATTATAAATTTATTAATTAAATACAAGTAAAATTTTAATGTACCTTAAATAATTTACAATTAGGCAAACAGAAGTATGACAGGCACACGACCAATAGCCAAAGGACGTTTGCATGTGTGCACGTACGATGTTGAAGTCTAGTATGTACGTAAATCTATTCGCGAAAAACCGGTAGCCGTACCTCTACACATCCGAGAGAAATTCGTGATTTAATTGGCTACTGGCAACTGTACGGTGTCGTCAACCTATGGAACCGCTGTTAAGTAGATTGGTTGTTCAACTGTTGGTTAAGAGCGTCCTACGGACGTGCACCAAGCTATACTCCACCGTCTCCTACACACTCGAGCATGAGTCACTTGTTCATCGGCTGCCGCCACAGGCAGAACTCATTCTCCTGTTCCACACGTAGCGAGGCCACCAGGGTGCTGGAAGTTCACTATTGGATCTGCGTTGTGCAGGGTATGACGTATGAGCGGTGATACAACGACTAGGGACAGGTGTTTAACGTGAAAAGATTTAAAGACCTGTTGTACTCCAAAACACTTTGGTTCATATGCAATTTAGTGGTTGGGTGATTTTAAATGTCACGTGCCTCAAGTGTCTGTCCGCTAATCATAGACGTTTTGCATCGGAGTATTTTATTACTATTGGCTCAGTCAAATAAGAATGTCTTCTCACGTAGACACCGGCCAATAACCAAAGGAATTTGTGTTTGTGGACGTAGGATATTGAAGTCTAGCGTGGCCATAAATAATTTCATGAAAAAAACAACCAATGACTCACGTGAAACTAACATATATGTATTTGTGCACCCTTGTACTACGGTACACAATTAAAACGCAAAACGATAGGATTCTCTAGCTATTGGCCAGTGGTAGAAGTGAGAAGAGCCCACAACGTGTTGGAGATACGCGTGTAGCCACAAAATAACGCGAATTTGGTACGCCCGTAGCTAGAGCCCCGAGTATTTGTAGAACTCACTTGGCCGTGAGGTAGACTTCAAACACTAGTTATTTTCTCCTGCAATTGTTATTGTAGGGCAGTTCTTTTGTACATCCGTTTAAATGTGAGCCAGTAATAAGCAGGAAACAGTGGTTTGAGTGAGCGTTTAACAGTCCTGTACGAAGGCCCCACTTGATCGCCGCAACCAATAAGCAAACGATAGTGTCTCCAGTGTATAGAGGACTGTAAAGCGCCTAGCCTGCTGCCACATAAATCCGTCAAATGCTCGGGGCTTCTAGCAATTACATTTAATTATATGTAATAAATATGTATTTGAATAAACGCTGGTGTTAATTTTCCATTATCTGGACAATGCTTTAAATCTTTTGTACGATTTCCAGCCGTAACTAAAATCAGTTGTGGTGAATACTTTGTCTCTTCATCGTATTGCAAAGTCATTAGAATGAGTTTCAACCTCACGGACTTATAACCAAGATGGATGCAGCTTTTTTTGTTTCTTCATCAACTCGTTTCAAGCACTGGCTGCGGAAAGCGTCATACGCTCTGTAACTGCAAAGTGATTGGCTAGAAGACTGCTTTGGATATCCTGCCACGAGAAATAGGCAGGGCCNATTTCCAGCCGAGACTAAAATCAGTTGTGGTGAATACTTTGTCTCTTCATCGTATTGCAAAGTCATTAGAATGAGTTTCAACCTCACGGACTTATAACCAAGATGGATGCAGCTTTTTTTGTTTCTTCATCAACTCGTTTCAAGCACTGGCTGCGGAAAGCGCCATACGCTCTGTAACTGCAAAGTGATTGGCTAGAAGACTGCTTTGGATATCCTGCCACGAGAAATAGGCAGGGCCACATGTTTTCCGTGAAAATATTCCAGGATTACTTGTACTCCAAAACACTACAGCTGAGATCCACTTTCGTTATTTAATGATTTCAAATGTCACGCATTGCAGGTGTCTGCCAGTGAATCACAGACAATCAGTGTCGGTGTTACCTAATTCTGATTGGCCCAGTCACGTAATAAACTGTCACTCGGCAGACACGTGGCCAATAACGAGAGGAAAACTGCAGATATATTATAAGTAGCGCCACCTGTTTTTCGCGAAGAGATTCACACGGAGGCTATACTTCAATATCATATGTGTACACTTGCAGCCTTGTAGGGACAGGTGTTTTTCGCGAAAAGATTTAAAGACCAGTTGTACTCCAAAACACTTTTGTTCACATTCAATTTCGTGTTTAGATGTTTTTAAATGTCACGTGCCTCCAGTGTCTTTTCGTGAATCATGGACGTCCAGTAACTGAATACTTTATCACGATTGGCCCAGTAAAATAAGAACATGTCTTCTCGCGTGGACACGCGGTCAATAACCAAAGGGAGTTGTGGTTGTAGACAAGGAAATTGAAGTCTATCATTGCCATAAATATTTTCGCGAAAACGCCTGTCCATAGTTATTGGCCACTTGTCTTTGTGTGAAGAGATGCTGTTAAATGTGTGAGCAAATGAGGATTAAGTTTCTGCGATACTGACCGTCTGTGATTCACGGGCAGACAGATAATACGCCTAACAATTCAAATTATCCAATCACCAAAGTGGTTCTGAACTAAAGTCTTTTGGAACACAACTTGTCCTGAAATATTTTCACGAAAAACAGGTGCCTCTAGTTATAGGAAATTTGAGTCTTATATCAGGGTAAATACTTAAAAAAGAATAAATACTATACGAAAAAAAAAACTTATTGTACGTCTATATAAGTCTCAGATAGTAAAAAAACTTATTAAAAAAATGTATTACTACCCATTTAAATATTTACGACAAAAATTTATACGTACCCCCCCCCCCCACACACACACATTATTATTACTTCTTTTAAACCCTTAACCCAGCACATGTCCCGACAGCCGAGTGGTTTAAGGTGTCTGCAGATCAGAAAAAAAAATGTAGCACCCCTAGTGGCCAACTCTAGAACTAACATGGTGGCCTAACGAGAGCGACACCATCGTCCCTAGAAGGCGATGAAGGACAAGTGGAAACAAGATGGTGGAGTCGAACTAAGGTAAGCAATAGGGTGGCACACTCTAGCAACAATAAACAACGTTACAGGGATAGGTGGTGCACTCTAGTGGACGAAGAGAGAACTACAACATGTGGCAGATGCGAAGGTGAGTAATTGGAAAACAAAATGGCGACCGGAACAATATGGCGGAAAGATGGAATGACAGTCAGCCAAGACAGAAATATAACATGAAAAAACATCACAGAATAATAGAGCAAGAAAATACAAGACGGAATGGGAGGGCATGATAAACAACACGGAATTATAGAGCATGAAAATACAAAATGGAATCATAGAGCATAAAGGGAAAAAACAAAATGGTGGAAATAAGATGGCGGAAACAATATGGCGATGTACTGGCTACGAAGATGGCAGATGGAAGTCGAGGTCAAGCTCTTCCATGATAGCGGCCGTAATGTAATCCAAGAGGGCGGATATAAGATGGCGGTCGAGCCATGGAGTTACAGCCCTCAGCCCTTGCCCTCGTATGGGTATAATCTATCTATTAACGTGAATGAAATCTGGCCGTACAGGGAGACAAATACACTGAAGAGCCAAACAACTGGTACACCTGCCTAATATCGTGTAGGGCCTCCGCGAGTGCCGCAAGACGACGTGGCATGGACTTGACTAATGTCTGAAGGTATGCAGGAGGCATTGAAATCTGCCCCAATTTGAGAAAGGGTTGCACGTCTGTCACGTTTAATGACTCTCGTCAGTCGTTGTTTGTCCCGTTAGTTCACGATCTTTTTCCGGCTGCAGCGATGTCGAAGATTTGATATTTTACCGGATTCCCGATATTCACGGTACACTCGTGAAATGGTCGTACGTGAAGATCCAAATTTTACCGCTACCTCGGAGATGCTATGTCCCATCTCTCGTGCGCTGACTATAACACCACGTTAAAACTCACTTAAATCTTGATAACATGCCATTGTAGCAGCAGTAACTGATCTAGCAACTTTACCAGATGCTTGTTGTCTTATTTAGGCGCTGCCGACCGCATCGCGTTACTCTGATTGGTTCCATACCTCTGTTATTTGCATACGCACGCCTATACCAGTTTTTTTTGGCTCTCCAGTGTATAACGACGGGTGTCATTCACGGTTACTTCCAAATTTCTTGAAGCCCAGCTAAAGTTATAGTTCAAGGATATTTCTTCGACTTATGCAAATAAAGCTTAGAAAATTACACCAAATTGACAACGTGCCGTACACGTCCGCACGCAGTGTAATCATATTTTGTATAAGAATGTTTTCTTACGAGGCATTACCAACACACTTATTTTACCTCTGTTTTTGTTCGTATTAGTTATAAATGAAATATTACAATTTATAAATAAAATTTAAGTAAAAATCTAATCTAACGAAATAAAATCACTTTCATGTTAACACTAGGGGTAGTGAAATTTTGCGAAAAGATTTCAAGACAAGTTGTATTTCAAAATACTGTAGGGTCCTTTAACTACCTTTATTAGTTGAATTACTTTTTGACATGTGTTAACTGTCTGCACACGTAACACGTAGGAGCCATACACATGTTGCCGGATTCTGAGTGGCCAGGTGAAATATGAAAACGCCTTNTCTGCACACGTAACACGTAGGAGCCATACACATGTTGCCGGATTCTGAGTGGCCAGGTGAAATATGAAAACGCCTTGTCAAGCAGACAGCAACCAATGGTAATATACAAACTGCTGTTGGGTGCTTAAAGTATTTAGTATTTTTTCACGAAAAATCACTAGCTATAGGTATATAGATTACTGTGGATACAAACGGATTCCTTAACTATCGCAGATTCACTACTTGAAAAATTGCCATCTTCTTTTCTCACTTAAGATTCAAATGATCTTTTTACAGTTATTGATACATTTAAACAGGGACAATCTCTAAAACTCTACCTACACCAGTCGAAAATAAAATACAACGCATTATAGCTGCGGTATGCTCTTAGCCAGTGTGCTAACTTTTTGCTGTGATATGGAAGCTTTATTTAGGAAGGATAACCATTTCGCGCAAAATAATTCTAGGTCCAATTCTTTTAAACCTTCAAGACTTTTTGCTTACAATATGCATTATTTTTATATATCCATGCACTAGCAAGTCTTTTTTGTCATCGTACTTCCACCTATTAAAGTACATTCTCTAGAGTTACACACAATATTGAATACAGGATTCACTTTGTATCACCATATTTTCGCTTGCCAGTCCTACACTATTGAAGCTAAGTGGCTAGCATCTTAATGGTACTCTTAGCTGTGTATAGTTGCGCTCAATCCATTAGTAAAAGTACACTCCAAGAAAAAAAACTTTTTTGTCTTGAAATTTATGGAGGAGTTGGATTGAATAATGGATCATGAAAGAATTACCAAACCTTCATANTCTGCACACGTAACACGTAGGAGCCATACACATGTTGCCGGATTCTGAGTGGCCAGGTGAAATATGAAAACGCCTTCTCAAGCAGACAGCAACCAATGGTAATATACAAAATGCTGTTGGGTGCTTAAAGTATTTAGTATTTTTTCACGAAAAATCACTAGCTATAGGTATATAGATTACTGTGGATACAAACGGATTCCTTAACTATCGCAGATTCACGACTTGAAAAATTGCCATCTTCTTTTCTCACTTAAGATTCAAATGATCTTTTTACAGTTATTGATACATTTAAACAGGGACAATCTCTAAAACTCTACCTACACCAGTCGAAAATAAAATACAACGCATTATAGCTGCGGTATGCTCTTAGCCAGTGTGCTAACTTTTTGCTGTGATATGGAAGCTTTATTTAGGAAGGATAACCATTTCGCGCAAAATAATTCTAGGTCCAATTCTTTTAAACCTTCAAGACTTTTTGCTTACAATATGCATTATTTTTATATATCCATGCACTAGCAAGTATTTTTTGTCATCGTACTTCCACCTATTAAAGTACATTCTCTAGAGTTACACACAATATTGAATACAGGATTCACTTTGTATCACCATATTTTCGCTTGCCAGTCCTACACTATTGAAGCTAAGTGGCTAGCATCTTAATGGTACTCTTAGCTGTGTATATTTGCGCTCAATCCATTAGTAAAAGTACACTCCAAGAAAATAAACTTTTTTGTCTTGAAATTTATGGAGGAGTTGGATTGAATAATGGATCATGAAAGAATTACCAAACCTTCATANAAAACTTTTTTGTCTTGAAATTTATGGAGGAGTTGGATTGAATAATGGATCATGAAAGAATTACCAAACCTTCATACCTGCTTGCATGCAAGCTCGGATATCATGTCTCATAAAAACTGCTACCGAAGGGTCATACGGGCTATAATGCCACGTGCATCAAGTGTGCCACAGCCGCTACGCGCAGGGATCGGAACTGTGATGCAGTGTTCTCTTCGTGCTGCGTGTATCTACGGGACTGGCCACCTGGTTGAAAGAATTTTTCACGTCTGAGGCCTACAAGTGTGGCTGCGCTAGGGGCGACCGAGACATGCGCATCTACTCTCTCATTGCCTCTACGCGCAAAGCACTGAACTGGCGTGCAGCCTTGCCGTTGATAACGCGTATCTATGAGACTTTCAGCGGAGAAACTACCGCTTTATGACGTAATAATAAAAATAAAGGTTAGATGCACGTCCCTATTCCTGTTTTAATCATTTCTACCGGAATGTTCATACCTAAAAATGACCGTGAAAACACCCGTTTGGGCCATTTTCACTATCACAAAAACATGCTTTAGAGAGAAATGGAGGAACTGAAAAACGTATACAGACGCGTAACGATTCTTAAATTCTATTCGTAAGCAGACGTCACTCATACACGTTGGACGGTTTTTTAATAAAAAGTTTTCTGCTGGAGCTGTGCACATCGTTTGGCGGCCTACCTAGGCGGCCACCTTGTAAGCTGTGACGTTTCATTTAACTGGTGAGGAGAATGTCGCAAGGTTCAATGCAGGCTTCTGTCGTGGTCTTGCTCGTGTCCGGGTGGTATGTTTTGAGACACTGCATTGCGAAGTCGCAGTTTTTTACGATACTGGAGGTCTCCAAAATAATATTTACAGCATGCGCGATATCTCGAAAGTACCACTCAGTCCTCGTCTGGGGTATGATTTATTTTCAATACAAGGGTCGTGGTGGTGTAGTGGTTCGACCACTCGCCTCCCATCAAGACCAACCGGGTTTGATTCCTGGCGAGGTCACCCCCAGGATTTTCGCATGTGGGAATCGTGACGGACGGTGCCGCTGGTCAGCGGGTTTTCTCAGGGATCTTACGTTTTCTCCGCCTTTACGTTCCGGCGCTGCTCCATACTTACCTCGCTTCACCCTCATCGGCTCTCAAGACCTCGATGTTAAGAGCCGCCGAAATCTCTTCACTCGTTCACCCACTCTTTTCCATGCGTACTCTCTGAATTTTCTTTTTAAAAAATATAAACGAGTTATAAAACAAAGAATGCAATATGGCGGGAGGAGGTTCCCCTTGATGTTCTCTCGTTATATAGTTGAGTTGCAACTGTTTCCTTGCATGCTCCTTGCAGTGGGCAGCTCTCGTCGCCGCGGTGTGAGGCGGAGCACAGAAGCGTGTTGACCTTCGCAGGGGCCCGCATTCCTCTGCTGGCGACCACACAAGCCTCTCTCGCCGCCGTGCGACTGCACCTCCACACCTCGCACCTACACCAAAAGTGGAATGACGTGGCTCTTACTTTCACGTACACCTTCTCTGATTGGCTGCGCGGGGCTCTGGGAACGGGCCTCGTGTCCTATTTCTATGAAATGTTTCCTGCTGCCTGGGACTGCCAGCAGGAATAGGCTGTTTACGATAAAATGAGCTCTTTTGAAATCGACCTTTGAAAAATGTCACTGCCCCTACCTGCATTTATTTTAACGGGCACGCTAACTGGCATGCGCTCAGTAAAGTTGGTAACGACGGAGGAGAAGTAGCTCCGTGCTTTAACGTTGAATTAAAAGTGTTAGGTAAACATTTGTGAATACTGAAATGATTATTTTTTGCTCTACGTTTGTTTAATGCATACGAGTGTAAGAACTAGCAAATTTGTAAAATATTTACTTTTCTAATAATTTTACAGTTTCACTCGCCCGAAGCGTGAATGAAGTGATGAGGTACACGGCAATGTTAACTGTACATATGGTGTAAGAATAAGCACACAGTGTGGCTTTCGAAAGTGCTCAGTTTACCGTGAACAGCCTTTGGGTCAGTTTCCACGTGCTGACTGACGAACAGCGTTCCGACATGTTGCTGGCCAGTGACTCAATTTTGCTTGCGTGTGCGGCTGATGTTCGCGGTACAAGAAACTCTTTTACTTCTTTATCCTCGGATATTACGGCAAATCACCTCCACGCCCTTTACTCCTCTCTAGGCAGGTTCAGCTGTTATCCCTCCCCAAGTCGACATCGATACCCTGAAGAGGGTAGAAAGGAATCACCACACGTTTACAACCTGCGAGGCTGACGTCACTTCCACCTGCGAGAAGAATAAATTACTTTTGAGCCATTTTNTCACCACACGTTTACAACCTGCGAGGCTGACGTCACTTCCACCTGCGAGAAGAATAAATTACTTTTGAGCCATTTTGCTAATATTTAGGTCACATGGGTAGTGGCCTCGGTTGGAAACAGTTGTAGATCCAGGCATCATGAGTTTTTTTTTGTTGTGAGAAGTGGCTAAGGTTCTGGTAGGANTTTTTTTTTGTTGTGAGAAGTGGCTAAGGTTCTGGTAGGAAAACTGAAAATACGGAATATCCCCAGGAAATATGTTTGAATTTAAATTTTAATATTGCCTTTTTAAGTTTATCAATGGCCCCTGGAAATATATTAATTAAGTTACAGTTTAAATTGAGCAAAATTTACAATTTATTAAAAGTTACTTTTCTTTCCTTCTTTTAATCTCTCTCATACCAAGGCTCTTAACTTCACTCCTGCAGGCTCTTANTTTAAAAGTTACTTTTCTTTCCTTCTTTTAATCTCTCTCATACCAAGGCTCTTAACTTCACTCCTGCAGGCTCTTAAACTTTCATCTGAATGATGTCATTTCTTTAAAGCAAGTGTAAGGGGCCTCTGGCTGTGAGGACCCCAGTGGGATTTCCAACCTCCTAACCCTGGCCTGTCCGCCACTGTGGTGATATCGATGCGACTCGAGGTTCGAAGAACATTCTGGGCTAGGTCATCTCACCTATAAATTTTGAGGCGTGCCTCTGTATCGGCAGTCCCTCTCTAATAGTATTTCTCTACCCACTAATAAAGAGCATGGTTCCTATATGCTATTCATGGTAAAGTGAGCACTTTTGGAAGCACTTTCATCTCGAATATTAGTCAATAGATATATTTTATTTTGGTCTTAGAAATTAACTTCCGGTTGCGGTGGAGTACACATACTGTCTTTATTACTTACATGGCAATATTTATTTAAAAAGCTGGTTAAAGGATGAAAAATGGCTGAAAGGAAAAAGTAACTAGGGCCTCAAAAGTGCTCACTTTACCGTGAACAGCTTATACCTAACTGTCTCCTGTAGCATTTTCTATTAATGCATGCAATAATATGGATTTATTTTCTGTCGAAAAGGTTTTTACGGCGTCTATAGCAGTTTTTCTCCTTCTTTTCTTAGTTATAGGTTAACTACAGGTACACCTAGGGAAGTAGTCATGGCTCCAAATGCGGTAATGACTATCAAATCCCTCTCTGCTGCAATGCATGTCCCCTTGCATGGATTCCCTCCCATGCAGGCGTATGGGGCTCAGCCCTGAGACGCACTTAGCTCCCGACCCTAGCTCGGAAGTACACTTAACACATAGAACTAGGGTAGGTTAGGGAATAAAACGTGTTTGCAGTCTTGAATAACCACTGCCGAGTGTGAGATATAAGCGAGTCGGGGGACGACAAACAAGCTGCAGCACAATGACCAGCAAATGCAGAGTGGACGCCGCGGAGTGCGACGTCCTGTATAGCAAAGAGTGGAACTGACCTGTTGTATTGGAAGCAAGTGGGGGCTGTATCTTGAGCAACGGATATTTTTAATATGTTATGGACATTTTAATCCCATAATNGTATTGGAAGCAAGTGGGGGCTGTATCTTGAGCAACGGATATTTTTAATATGTTATGGACATTTTAATCCCATAATTGTAATTAAATAATGAAGTTTAATTAGCTGACACTAAAGAGGACTTAAATTATGGTTGTACGTAGCATAAAAATTACGCTCAATGGTATAAATAGATCGTTGTATTGTATAAATGATACATCACAGCTGTATGTATTTTGTAGCATTGTAAATAAATCATGAAATTAAATTAAGTTATTTTNGTATTGGAAGCAAGTGGGGGCTGTATCTTGAGCAACGGATATTTTTAATATGTTATGGACATTTTAATCCCATAATCGTAATTAAATAATGAAGTTTAATTAGCTGACACTAAAGAGGACTTAAATTATGGTTGTACGTAGCATAAAAATTACGCTCAATGGTATAAATGATACATCACAGCTGTATGTATTTTGTAGCATTGTAAATAAATCATGAAATTAAATTAAGTTATTTTANGTATAAATGATACATCACAGCTGTATGTATTTTGTAGCATTGTAAATAAATCATGAAATTAAATTAAGTTATTTTATTTTATTAAGAACTCCATCCCTCACGCACCTAGATACGACCTATGTGATATCTTACAGTACTCTGTGCTAGGGTCGTCCATGCCCAGGGCGCTGTAGACAGCTGTAGCTGTGCTACTGCACATACGCTTATGGAAACGGCCATTAGGACTACAAAATGAGCCAGGTTATCAGTTGACACGTCATGCACGACAGTAGTACAGGCTGCCCACCTCACAGGCAAACCACTTATCTACTATCCAAATGAACACCTCATTTCAAAAGTAAAGATAGGAATTAGCGAATAATACCAAGGCAGCCTTTTTTTTTTTT
>NQII01001643.1:357958-477890 GCA_002778355.1 Clitarchus hookeri | reverse complement strand
GGGGGGGGGGGGGTGTCAACCCATATTTAATTTATAAAGGAGTGTACTCTTCGCAAAACCTTTTTCTATGGTCACCTAACTTGTACCCATTTGTCTGTATCCTTTTTTACGTTGTTTAATAGCAAGTAATTATCAATTTATCGTTCCATAACATATTTACACTTTCTGCTTTTTGGATTGTTTACAACCTCCAAATTAACTGTAGATAGTAAGTCGTATATATGTTTTCCCATTTATTTTCTCTAAGGATTCTTCTTACGGCAGGTTAGTATACATTAACAACTCATCCAGTATACAGTACAACATGCATATACATCATGTAACAAATAAATCAATAAGTTTGAACCTTACTGAATAGAATACCTGTTGGGACCACTACATATGTGTAAATATTGAGACTGGTGCGTAAATGATGTTGTGTGACTAGTAACATTTAAATATCATCTCCCGCCTTTCGTCTTGCTGCTCTTGAAGAAAATATCATGGAAATTCACCATGTTTTCGTCAGTTCCACTCAAGATGGTGCCAAGGTGAGCCTTGTTTGTACGATTCTCGTTTTGTTACAGTCCATCAAGCCATAATATTGGTCTTCCGAGCCGGGTAGATAGCGGTTTTATCAAAGTTTTCGTTAATTTACAGTGTAAATACTGCCTTGTTAAAAATCACGCGCAACCATCAGCGACTCATTTATCACGTACAACTCGTGTTCGCAACGGTGTTTTGGAAGTGTATGTGTGCTCAACAATGGAAGTTGGCTAGTTTCACTTTGGCCGTACTCACTTATGGCAGCTGATAACGTCACGTGCACTCGTGAACTTAAGTCCCCTTTATCNCTTTGGCCGTACTCACTTATGGCAGCTGATAACGTCACGTGCACTCGTGAACTTAAGTCCCCTTTATCGCATAGGTTACTGATGTTTAGGTTGAAGTAAGGTTTCATCAGTATAGTGTTAGTGTATTTTGGCGCCAAACTGCAACTTCTATATCGTATTCTTCCATTCAGTAATGTTTCTGATTTTATACTTATTTTATGGTTCTGCAAGTCATGACGAACATCAAAACAAGCTTGTTGCATTCCCGTTTGTCTGAGGGTCGACTCACACGAGCACACGATCTTGCTAAATGTGTCGCTCGTCACCCGACGCAACAAAATCTGTTTCGCGCTACCGTCCGAAACCTTCTCATCGTCAAATCATTTTTTAAGCTGATTACCTGATGGTATCAGTTGCTGGCGAAGCGACAGATGACTTTTATGCAAATGCTCATGCAGCACGACCCGAGGAATTTGACAACAGGTATTATGACATTATAGCACTATTGGCGCCATTGGATGAAAAACCACAATGCAGTCCATCTGCCACTCCTTCAAATAATAAGGTACATTTCAACTCCNCTTGGCGCCATTGGATGAAAAACCACAATGCAGTCCATCTGCCACTCCTTCAAATAATAAGGTACATTTCAACTCCCCAAAATCGAGATTCCACCTTTAACTGGAAACCCCAAGCAAAGGGTGAATTTTTCAGATCTGTTCTCCATACTTACCTCCGACCATCCCAACATAAAAGCTTTCGTACCTGATGTCCTCCCATAAAGAGGAACCACTAAGCAGATGCCAACTTTATAATTGTGTGAAAGATGCTTGTCGAAAGTTTTGAGAACAAAAGTTTGATAGATTCTCTCCATAAATAATCATTGCTGGGTGCTCCCTCAGGCTCAAGTGACTATCCCATATCATTGAGAGAGCTGTCGACAGTAATCACAGAAAATACTTGAGGCTCGTGCGATACCCGTTGGTTCAGTGGGATTTAATACTATTACCTAGATATTATTTGCCAATAATTAGATGTAACTCTTTAAACGCATTGAGAAATAACCTTGCCCAGCAGTTCTCTACCTACCTTGATTGAGTTTGTCAGTTTTCTGCTAAAATATTGCCAAGCCCAAGAAGCTGTTTTATTATCTCGTAATGGGGCAACTCGGGTTCATTCACTTAAACCAAAGCTCGCTCAGCATGCAGTTGACCGCAAACCACTGATGAGTGCATGTCAACAATCATCGAAGGCACTTATTTCCAGCTCTTCTGCACCAAATTGTCAGTACAGGTGTGGCGAATAAAATTTTCTGTTCCAGTGCTCACACCATTGCCCTGACCATTATTGTATTCCACTGTAACAGGCGTCCCAACACTTGGTTGTAAAATTCTACATAGGTATTTCCAGACCGAGGTTCCCTATCTCAAATGGATGCTCCATCATCCATGAAAGTTTGTAACATCACCTAGTATACATCCTGNCAGACCGAGGTTCCCTATCTCAAATGGATGCTCCATCATCCATGAAAGTTTGTAACATCACCTAGTATACATCCTGTAGATGATTTTTAATGGGGGCAGTGCTTGAATACTACAAATGTTCTTCTTGGGTTTATGTGCTATGGCAGCCCTTATGTGTTCCGCTTCAATACCCAAACTGAAGATTTCGTAGCACAGCCGAAGAAGTAACAGCTGCCCAGCAACCAGTAATTAGACCACGTTGACGTAGCTTACATCTGTTTACCTTATCACTGCATTGTCTTGTGTTCATNCAGACCGAGGTTCCCTATCTCAAATGGATGCTCCATCATCCATGAAAGTTTGTAACATCACCTAGTATACATCCTGCAGATGATTTTTAATGGGGGCAATGCTTGAATACTACAAATGTTCTTCTTGGGTTTATGTGCTATGGCAGCCCTTATGTGTTCCGCTTCAATACCCAAACTGAAGATTTCGTAGCACAGCCGAAGAAGTAACAGCTGTCCAGCAACCAGTAATTAGACCACGTTGACGTAGCTTACATCTGTTTACCTTATCACTGCATTGTCTTGTGTTCATACACGCAAGTTGTGCTTACTTGTTGCTCAGACACCAACCAAACAGTAAAACTTGCAGATGTGCTACATAATAAATACTAAGTTATTTGGAATTATATTTAAAAGAATTGAACATGTGAACAAAGAGTTGAGGTACAGTTCTTTCATATCCTGCCTGAAGCATCAATGTTCAGATTGCACTACGTGATTTAAAGCTTTCCTGTTAACAATTCATGAATAGTGGATGTGAATAACTTCACAGCATTGAGTATTTTATTGAATTAAATGTATTCCACATCATGTGAAATCCAAATAAATAACTAGATAAATAATTTAAGATGTGTTTAACAAAGAAACTGAAAGGAAATTCATTATGAATATCTAATAAAATATTTTCATTACCACTACAGGAATACCCACAATCGGAATGCCTCCCTGAAATGAGTTTACACTTTAAAATTGTAGCAGGCTGGTTACAAGCGTTTCATGTTTTATTACGTGACTAAAATGCCCCATTAGAAGAATAATTTCAGAGCATAAATGTTTGGAATCAAAAATTGAACAAAGAATTTAAATCAGAAATGAGACCAAAAAATTGGAGCCTTGGCATTACTATGTACCACAAAATTATATATTTTTTACACAATTATGCTTAGTCACAAGATGCGCCAAACAGTATTTGACTCAAAAATAAGTAATTTCACGACCAAGTTATTGTATTGACAAAAGCAACTCGTTATCTTTTTACTGAAACACCTTAATATTTTGTCAAGATGCTTTCATAATTTGTACAGTATTTGTATACTTTAGGTCAGCACTCGAAGTAATCTAGGCTGACACGCTGCTTGTGTCAGAGACTTAAAAATGTGTAGAGTGCAAAAAATATCCTTCAATAAAGTACATTTCTTTCTATTCAGAATCATAAAAACTTTAATTTATCAAATATTTACATTTATAAAAATACATAAAACTAGAATACTTTGTTACATATTACANTCATAAAAACTTTAATTTATCAAATATTTACATTTATAAAAATACATAAAACTAGAATACTTTGTTACATATTACAGGTACATTTCTCAATAAATATTTCACAACACATACTGTTTTCACATACAGCTATCTGAAGTTCACATCTCACACATTCACACAATTTACAGTCAGTCCACTAGCACTACTGTCTGGAACATTTCGCTGGTCTTCTGCTACAGCATCGAGACATCACCGGTCATGGCTTCTTGTTTGATGAAGCTGGAAGAAAGGTAATTTCATCTAGATTAACATCACTCATACTCTAGACAATGAAGTAAATATATCAATAATTTAATTTTATTATTTTTTATATATGGCAAAACAGTACACTGTATCACTTCAGTTTCCACATCTGAAACAAAATATTTTACTTTACACAAACATTGTCATAAAAGGATTAAAATAATTATAAAAAATACAGTAAAATTCCGTTATAACATACTTCACGTTAATGTATCTTTCATGTTAATGTAAGATTTTCAATTCCCATCCAAATACCTTATGTAAACTATGTAAAATTATTTAACTTTAACATACACAATTTAGGTTAACTTCAGTACAATGAAGATTATGTTGGATATATGCAGTGTAAGATGTGACTTTTTGTACGGAACTGCCAATTTGAATTCCGTGCCAGTCCGTCATATTGGATGAACAACCAGTCCTCAAAACATGGCGTNTTGTACGGAACTGCCAATTTGAATTCCGTGCCAGTCCGTCATATTGGATGAACAACCAGTCCTCAAAACATGGCGTCAGTAAGATGATTACTGTATCGCATCGCTAACATTTTCTGGACCTCCGGAATGGATTATTATGGTTTTATGCAATGCAATGCATGGCAAGTTACGCCCAACATTCGTGAACAACCAGTTACAATTCAAAACTGGTAAATTNCTTTATGCAATGCAATGCATGGCAAGTTACGCCCAACATTCGTGAACAACCAGTTACAGTTCAAAACTGGTAAATTCAGTTTGGGAATTGGAAAAATAAAACGTATTTACATACGGCACCTGACGGCCTAAATTCGTATTTTCCAGTTGCCTGTTTTCGATAAACGGCCGGATCTTCACGTGTGTGTACGAGCAAAAACGTATAACAGTCAAAGAATGTGATAACACCTCTCAGCATTCAGCCAGTCTCATCAAGACAACTCTAGCATCAGTTCAGGATGTAGGTGAAAAACAAAAGTGTCCAGAATGTGACGGTAACCATGCTTTGCACAAATGTCAGACATTTCTGTCGAAGTCATNGGTGAAAAACAAAAGTGTCCAGAATGTGACGGTAACCATGCTTTGCACAAATGTCAGACATTTCTGTCGAAGTCATCAGGAGAAAGGCAAAAGTGTATGAAGGATAACAGGTTGTGCTTCAACCGTCTACGAGCAAACCATGTAGCATCTAGTTGTCTGTCAAAATATTGATGTCAACACTGTCGTGAATCTCTTCAAACACTACTTCATGTTAATGACTGAGGAGACAAGTGATAAGGCCACCAATTCTGAACNGCTGTCGTGAATCTCTTCAAACACTACTTCATGTTAATGACTGAGGAGACAAGTGATAAGGCCACCAATTCTGAACTACCAACCCTACTGACAAGAAGGAGAGTGCAGTAATCATGTGCTCAGCTAGGAATGAAGGCACCCAAGCCACCACAGTTTTGTTGAAAACTGCATTGATTCATGTGAAGGACCGTGTAGGTGATTAGATGAGGGCTCCGAATCATCACTCATAAAANTGTTGAAAACTGCATTGATTCATGTGAAGGACCGTGTAGGTGATTAGATGAGGGCTCCGAATCATCACTCATAAAAGAAATGTGTGTGCAGCGCTTGGGACTCAAACATTACCAAAAAAACATATCCATCTCTGGCATAGGTCATGCAGAGGTCTCGGATGCAAGGGGAGAAGTGCTATGCGAAATTAGTTCCATACATTCTCAGCAGCTCCGTCTTACCAGTAGAGCTGTGATTCTCAAAAGAATCACCAAGGAGTGACTCAGAAGAATCACCTAAGATCATTAGCCNGTCTTACCAGTAGAGCTGTGATTCTCAAAAGAATCACCAAGGAGTGACTCAGAAGAATCACCTAAGATCATTAGCCAACCCCATGCATTTCATTCTGTGTCTGGCTGGGTCATAACTGTGCGAACACATCAACCTATGCAAACACATCAACCAGCCACAAGTTACATCCTTACTTGTTTGCACAGATGCATCACTCGACACATCGCTACAGAGGTCTGGGAGATCGAAGAAGTTCCAAGGAAAGGGTTCACCTCCATTAAAGATCAGCAGGGTGAAAACAATTTTGTGGATACCAATACCCGCGACATGGTTGGCAGGTATATATTTTGAGGTTATCATTCACATATTCAATCTCTACCCTAGGGAACTCTCACAGTGTGGCTCTGAATTGGCTTCACAGACTGGAACACAGATTACTGCATTCGCCAGAGTTAGGACAAAAATACCAACAGTTCATAAAAGAATATATATATATATATATATTTAGGCCACATGACATGCATTGGTGTTTTGAACTGTCAGTAACAATGCGGTGGCACTGACCTCGAGTACTAGTAACCAACCAGTGTATGTAATTCCACATCATGCAATAGTGAAGCAGGAGCGTGCTTCGACCAAGGTCAGAGCCATGTTCGATGCGTCAGCAAATGTTGCTGATGGGTCATCGCTGAACAGCCAGTTACTACCTGGTCCAAAACTGCAAAGGGACATAGTAGACATTGTGTTGAGCTTCCGCACATCACCAGTTGCAGTGACAACTGATGAGTGCAAGATGTATCGTCAGATAGTGATAGATTCCCAGGATAGTACCAATGTATACTATGGCATAACTCTGTCAATGATCCAGTAAGTGTGTAGGAATTAAACACAGTGACTTATGGACTAACATCATCACATTTCCNCATAACTCTGTCAATGATCCAGTAAGTGTGTAGGAATTAAACACAGTGACTTATGGACTAACATCATCACATTTCCAAGCTTTATGGACTCTTCAGTAGTTGGCCATGGACGAAGGAGCTAAGTACCCATTGGCAGCACATACATTGCTCCATGATGTATTTGTTGACAACCTAGTAACTGGACAGCAACTGTGATAGAGGCTCAAGAGTTGAGAAGGCAGTTGGTTTCACTGCTCAGGGCAGATGGGCTACACATAAATGGTGCTCCAACCATCCTGAACTGCTTGACGTGAATGCAGATGAAAGTGAATCAAGAACTTTTGACTATGCTGAATCATTGAAGGTGTAAGGTTTATGTTGGGATCCAAAGCAAGACCACTTCTCTTATCAAGTGAAGATACCAGATTTTCCAGACACCAAGAGGGGTATTTTGTCGACAGTTGCTCGTCTGTATAGCCCATGTGGTTGGTTATCCCCAGTGATAACAGTTAGCAAGGGTTATGGACCCAAGGCCTAGGATGGGATGAACCAGTGGGAGCGGAGGTGCAGGATCAGTGGAATCATTTCAAACAGTCTCTATTCTTGGTTTCAGAAGTGCTTGTTGCACGCCTCATTCCATTTCATGACTCAGAGGTTCAATTTCATGGGTTCTGCGATGCCAGAAAGAAAGCTTATGCAGCAGTAATATATGTTTATTGCCTGAAGGACGACGGGGACACCCAGGTACATCTGCTGGTTGCAAAGTCTAGAGTGGCATCAGTGAAAACAGTTTCCATTCCAAAGCTCAAGCTGTACACGGCTTTGCTACTCAGAAGACTATGGAAGCATGTCAAGAAGTTTTCTGAGTCGAAGGTTGCGTAGTTGGTGTTTCAAGGTTGGTCAGTCTCTATTGTAGTCCTTGCGTGGTTGCGATTGTTACCTCACCAGTTGAAAACTTTCATAGCCAACTGAGTCTCAGAAATCCAGTCTAATTAATGGAGACACGTGCCGTCAGAGCACAATCTGGTAGATGCAGTTTCATGAGGTTCCCTTCTTGACCAGTTGCTAAAGGGTTCTGTTTGGTTCACAGGTCCTAGTTGACTAGCTCAGGCCCAGGAATTTTGGCCATTAAGCGATTGTGGTGAACAAGACTCACTTCTGGAGTTGAAGCCTCCTTCAACTACTGTACTGGTAGGGTACCAGACCCAGATGCAGACCTCAGAAGATCCATTAGGCTTCCTAGAGCGGATGTCCTCTCTGATGACACTTTAATGTGTAACAGCATGGGTGTTGAGGGCAAAGGGAGCCAATTGGGCGTTCAGCACCTCCGGTAGACGAATGCTTGACAGTTGATGAAATGGGAGAGGCCTGGACAACCTTAATCAGNTTGGGCGTTCAGCACCTCCGGTAGACGAATGCTTGACAGTTGATGAAATGGGAGAGGCCTGGACAACCTTAATCAGATTATGCCGGCTTTCTGGTTCCATGCAGAAATTGCAGCTTTGAAAAGGGGTGAAGTGTGTCCAAAGCCCACACAGTCATTGGCCCCATTCCTGGATTCAGAGGGAGTTGTCAGAGTGGGCGGACGGGCGACTGTAGTATGCCCCACTTCCACACAACAGCAAACATCCGATACTCCTCTTCCAAGCAGAGCAAACTGTCTAAATTAATTGTCGTCTCTACCATGTGAACAATATACATCCAGGGCCAACTACTACTTTGTATTTGGTTCGCAAGGAGTTGCAGATAATATCAGCTCGAGGACTGAGTCACAGTCTGCTTCACCATTGTAGTGCCTGTTTTAAGGTAAGGCCAAGTTCACCAACTCCTATGATGGGCATGCTACCAAGGGTCAGGTTTGAACATATAAAGTCATTCAGAGCGTTTGGAATTGACTTTGGTGGACCCCTTCCTGCCACACCAGTCAGAAAATGAAAGATGACAGCTGTAAAGGTTTATGTGTGCGTGTTTATTTGCATAACTGCGAAGGCAGTGCATTTAGAATTTGTGACGGACCTTTCCGCTGCCACATTTCTAGCATTTCTAGTGGCACTAAAAAGATTTGTGTATCTGAGGGGAATTCCAGCAGAAGTGTCCTCCGACAACGACACAAATCTGGTGGGAGCACACAACAACTTGAAAGCAGTCTACCGCTCCTTGTTCCAGAGTGACAACAGGCAGAACATTATTAACAAATCAGCACGACAAGTTATCAAGTGGAACTTCAGTCCATCTGCAAGTCCTCACTTTGGTGTTCTCTGGGAGGCGGCCATCAAGAGTACTAAGCAGCACCTGAAGCGAGTTGTGGGCACCCAAGTGCTCAATTTTGAAGAACTGGCAACACTATTAGTGCAGGTATCAGCAGTGCTGAACACACAGCCACTATGTGCACTCTCCACCAACTTGCAAAAGTATGATGTGCTTACACCTGCACACTTCCTAGTAGGTGAACCTCTTGTGACATTACCAGACCATGACCTAACACAATTGCCTACGAATAGACTGGACAGATGGCAACTAGTTACCCAGTTCCAGCAACAGATCTGGAAAAGATGGAGCTTGGAATATCTGCACACACTTCCAGAGGGCCAAGTGGACCAAGCCTGCTCCAAACACCTAGGTTGGACAGTTGGTTCCCTGAAGGACTCAACCTTGCCACCCTGAAATGGAAAACTGCTATCATAACTGTAGTTCATCCATGTCAAGATGGAGTGGTTGGAGTTGCGATACTGAGAACACCTTCTGGGGACTTCACACGTTCAGTTTTAAGAAGATTTGTCCACTGCCTGTGGAGTAGTTTTTTCACTGTCACAAGACATCTGTGTGTATATACACATGTTTTTTTTCACTCTCCTTGAATGTTTTGTTTCTGTGAAAATGTGCTATTATAGGTGGGCGGATTGTTGGATATATGCAGTGTGACATGTTACGTTTTTGTACGGAACTGCCAGTTTGAATTCCGCGCCAGTTTGCCATATTGGATGAACAACAAGTCCTCAAAACATGGCATCGGTAAGATGATTACTGTATCGCATTGCTAACAGATTATTTTACCTAGCGTCATCACAAATGGGATTAATTAAATGGACATACACAGGCTTTACACAAAGATATTGAGTTTTTAACCATTTCCAACCAAAATTGAGTTTTGTTTACCAATAAAGCACAAAAAATCATACTGAATGATTATTTATTATATTGTTTACATATACACTGCAAACAATTAATTCTCGCCGTCGGCTCACAACACCTTCGATCCTTGTGATGACCTAGATTATTTAATGGTGTTGACATGCAGCATGAGCATCATCTTGAATTCTTTCTTTCAAAAAAACATGAATGTATAAATGGGAAGCCGTATGTACGTGTTTTGGTACTGCATATCATAACATACAGTAAACTCCCTTATGAGAATGACTGTAAAATCACTACTCTCATAAAAATTTAAACTGACAAATTTTAACCCTAAAATTTTTTATAAATTGCACGTCAAAGTGTATTTTTTTTCCATGAAAACAGTGTTTGAAGACCTCTCACGTAAAATCTAAATAATATTAATTCAAAATATTAATTTAAATCAATAAGTAGATATATTAAAAATAAAATTATACCCCAGAAATATAAACTTTATACCCCTTTGTTGCCAAAAATGTTTTTTCGTACTGAGCAATGCGTTTTACAGTGTGTGATGTCAATTTTCAATTGCTTCTTGTGGAAAAAATAAATATGATTTTTTACTAAAATATTAATTTATTTCAAAAGATAAATGTATTTTGAATAAACTTCCTTCAGCGTTATTTGTTAAGGGTAAAAGGTATGATTTTTTGAAAGGAAACTTCAGCAATAAGTACGCAGTGTGTACCTACTATTTTCAAACCATGCATTACCTTGTGTTTGCAGGATGTAATTTGTGCTTTTTCATATAAAAGAAAGCATCCCTTTACCCTTGCTTTTTACAAATTTTTCTTTGTAATTACATATTAATTTTATTCACTGAAATTACTAATTTTGCCCTAATTTTGTGAAGCAGAGTTGTAAATGTTTAAAAATAAGACTTCCAGGATAAAGTACTTTCATTACTAAGTGTAAAACTTGATGATTTATTCATGTACGTTAAAACGAGATTTTACAGTATACAATTTTCAGTCTAAGGAATTGTTTTGGCTTTTATTTACCAAAAGGTTTGCGTTGTTTTACTATAAAACTTTCAGNACAATTTTCAGTCTAAGGAATTGTTTTGGCTTTTATTTACCAAAAGGTTTGCGTTGTTTTACTATAAAACTTTCAGTTGAGAACAAATGTTATGGTAATTGCAAAATGTATGAGGGGTCTCTTACAATATTTCAAACAAATTTTGCAAAGAACCACAACTTATCATAGCAGCGTTGAACTCATAATTTCTCTAAATTCCTGTGTGCACACAAACTTTCATGTCCAAGTGAGAAAATGCTATCATTAATGTAGTGTAAAAGTTGATACGACCGAGGTTACAGGACCTATGCTGAGATAATAATATTTGGTTGATGGAATGTTTATAAGGGTGCCAGTCGCTCAGTGTTGCTTCAGAGTGACACAAGACTCACTCAGGGGTGTTCACCCATGACTTACCCAGCCCTATAACTCGCGTCTCATACGCGGTGGTCAACAGAACTGTTGGCCGTTACATATGCCCCCCGATTATTATACCGTTAGACAGTTAATTCTTGAATACATCAACACTTGAATACATAAACACTTGAAAACATCATTTTCCTGGAGGAGGTCGGATCCTAGAATGACCGTGAAATGGTCAGGTCATGAAATGATGGAGACGAGTCATACATTCTGTATAGGCACAAGTTTTAATATACCAAGTTCTCTATACAGAAATGCTTATACTCCACGTTACTTAAGCGGACGCGGCGCACAAAGTTCCGCCATTGAGCTAACAACTATTTGCCATCAAGGGCTGAAACTAATAAAACTCTCCAGTCCGAGTCGTACGAGCGGTGGGCACAACTCAGGGCTAGAAATGGTTNCCAAGGGCTGAAACTAATAAAACTCTCCAGTCCGAGTCGTACGAGCGGTGGGCACAACTCAGGGCTAGAAATGGTTTAAGTAATTAATGAACTATTGCAGTCTAAATCAGTTAAACAAAAGGTGAAGTGCCCCAAGTGGCATGACGCCAACCTTGCCTGTAAGACCGCTGACGACGACTGAAAATCATGGCGTTGCCTGATCGGTCCTTCACGATCGGGTGGCGCGTAAAACGTGGAGCATAAATAATGTGACACTTAAAACGTATAACTAAGACACAACTGACATATTACATTGTNGGCGCGTAAAACGTGGAGCATAAATAATGTGACACTTAAAACGTATAACTAAGACACAACTGACATATTACATTGTGCACAATACAGTGAAATCCCTCTTTTTATTTACGAAAGTGCCTATGCACCAGATGGGTGCACTCAAAACTGAACAGCAATTTAAAAATATGTTTGGTGAGAGTTTTGATGGTTCCTGAAATTATGTTATTTTATTTGTAGCACGTCTTGCCTATTGTTGTTGATTGATCACTTGGTTTTTCCNAATGGTTCCTGAAATTATGTTATTTTATTTGTAGCACGTCTTGCCTATTGTTGTTGATTGATCACTTGGTTTTTCCTTTAATTTAATTTAATGTTTGGCTGCCAGACTTGTCCGAATGGGCAGCCTGATGACGTAAAAGGGGCGGCCTGGTGACGTCAAAGGGTGGCGGCCTGAGCCCAAGTACCTGTGATGTTGACACACTATTTATATCAAATTTTTAGTTGTTATGAATTTCACTTTCACACATTGTAATACGTCACACTGATTAATAGGTGAATTGTGCACCTACTTTCTTTATTAATTTTTACATCTCCAGAAAGTAACGTACAATAACTGCACTTGTTCACTACGTGTTTTTGAGACTAATATCTCACTTTGCATGAAACGAACAATGTCTCGTACATAAATATACATGTAGTATTTTATTCTGCAAGGAACCTATTGATTGATGTCCCCATTTACGCTGTGCCCTGGTGAAATTCGTCACGCTGGCAGAAATGCAAAGTTTTGATACCATTTCCAGTTTCCCTCGTTAGCGCACGGGTTACAACGGGTCACAATGGGTTACGATGCACGAGCGTGCGATTAGGTTGCTTGAATGTTTTGTAGCAAGGTTGATGAGTTTGATGTGCGCACGAATGCATATTTATAGTGCACAGTACCTTCCCATTGTTACGAGGTGCAAAACAGGCTTAGGCAGAAGAGAGGGTCACATCAAAGTGCTAGCTGTTCCTGTATGGAGCAGGGTAAACATAGATGAAAGAAAGCTGTAGTGAAGCAAAGACCGCTAACCTACCACAGAGAAAATATTGTAATTTCCCACCAGCTTGAAAAATTAATGACATACCAAATGGGAGATGGAGCAACAGTGGAATGAAGTTTGGGGGACAGCATAAGAAATTCCCCACACCATAATGATGCCTGACACCTTACTCATGTCAGAATGCTCATTCNAGTTTGGGGGACAGCATAAGAAATTCCCCACACCATAATGATGCCTGACACCTTACTCATGTCAGAATGCTCATTCAAAAACAGCTGACCTGCGAGGGTTTAGGACTTACCCATGGACTCAAGCTTGGGAGGTCAGCTGTAAAACTCTGACCAACCACAAGCCACATGTGATTACATTTAACAAACTTACTCAGTTTCCTAAATGGTTAAAAAAAATTGTATATTGTTTTTAGTAGATCTGTAGCAAAATAAAAAATTGTATGTGTTACATGCATTCATACCAATTCATNCGAAAACAGCTGACCTGCGAGGGTTTAGGACTTACCCATGGACTCAAGCTTGGGAGGTCAGCTGTAAAACTCTGACCAACCACAAGCCACATGTGATTACATTCAACAAACTTACTCAGTTTCCTAAATGGTTAAAACAAATTGTATATTGTTTTTAGTAGATCTGTAGCAAAATAAAAAATTGTATGTGTTACATGCATTCATACCAATTCATGCGTGAAACGTACTAGGATAATATTTATTTACGACTCCGCCTCATCTATGTGCGACATCACATCACCCCGAGCAGGGTTTGAACCCATGATGGCTTGCTTTCAGACCCAACCAGCACACCCCTTAGCAAGGGGCACACAAGTACACGGGAGCCGAAGCCGTCTACGTCATTATGTCAGATACTCACATGTAACAGAAGCCGGCAACGCAAGTCAAGTGCTGCCCCTAAGCGAGCGGCAGAGACGCAACCCGTAAAAAGAAAAACCGCCACTTCCAGCCTCTCTTGAGAGAGTGTGGCCAGCGCTGCTAAGGGAATAGCTCACGTCCGAAGATACCCGACCAGCCGAAGTAACCTCGCCGGTCAACGATATACACCGGCGTGCAGCCCCAGAACGGCAGTTTAATACTCTGCAGCTCGCTCCACCACCTCGTGTGCTAGAGCTCTCTGCTTACCGCTTTCCTCACGAGAGACCAACCGCCTTCCAGAAGTTTTCTAGACCAGCAACCAGTAACCCCCGAAGAAGTCTTCTGACCCCCCCCCCCCNATAAAGGTTAGTTAGGATTCAGTTATTGTTATAGCTACTTAGCTCATCTACTCTAGGTTAGTTTTGCCCCAGGTCGTCTTCACCTGGTTAACGTAGTTTGCTTTCGCCGGTTTCAGTACAATTGATAGCTAGGAGGTAGTACGAGCCACCATGTATATTCCTCTGAAGAACAAACACGTGTTCTTACCTTAACCCTGTGCACTCATTCTAGGGTGATTGTTACTATACATCGCAGATGTCAACCCACAAATATTGATACCAATATTGCCAAAACTAGTGTAGGACGGCAGGCTACCCTTAACCGGGCGCACGGATGTCGCCAAACATANAGGAGAAGCAGGAGACCTCGTCTTGATACCAATATTGCCAAAACTAGTGTAGGACGGCAGGCTACCCTTAACCGGGCGCACGGATGTCGCCAAACATAACACAGTCGACAGCCACCCGTACCTTGAACCAAGTACTCCAGTACTTGGAACATTGTAAGGTAGAGCCACAACCACTAGGAACACACGCGACANTAACACAGTCGACAGCCACCCGTACCTTGAACCAAGTACTCCAGTACTTGGAACATTGTAAGGTAGAGCCACAACCACTAGGAACACACGCGACAAAGCGATGAGATGTCCAGATCAGATAACCCCACTCCATCCACTGCATTGAACTTCGCCGGTTAGAGGGATAGGACTGATTCTGGTTGGCCTAAACCCTCCTGGTTACACTTTGGCCAGGGAACTCATTGCATGTTCCTTCGTGAGGCAGACCTTAGTACCTTCCCGTGTGCCCTTCACCCATAGAAGCGGTGCAAGGTGGAGAGCTAAGAAGGCAGCTACTGCTTCCAAACCTAGTCAGTTGCTCTGCAACCCATTGCTGTCTGCCCTTAGTATCCCCTCCCCATGGGACCGAGCTTAAGCCATCCTCCTACTGTCCAGGTCTCAACTGCCAGTCCATCAAGCTCCCTTTTCCAGCCGTCCCAGAAGATCGCCGCAGAACCATATCCCGTGGTGATTTGTTTTCACCTGGGTCTGCACATGCCGTTGGGCATCTCCTGCCCATTCTTCAGGCCATCACCACCACAGAGAACTGCAGAACAGCTCAGACCAGGAGGTCTGAGCTGCCCTACCGAGCCATCCATCCAGATCACCGCCCGTAGCCAAGGCCAGCCAGCCAGTTTACCATCCAGGATCTACCCAAGCAAGGTAAATCGATACCAGTACCTCTTGTAACATGACATAAGCCAGTGACCCTCACGCCAGACCTTGTGCCTTGTAGGCGGCCTACCCGCCCTACTATTTATTGAGTAAGAGTTACGACCTGACGTAACGTAGTACAAACTCCTCCTCAGTGAGTTCTAAACTAATCCCTCTGACCGGCTTTAAAAAACCCTTGTCCGACAGTGATGTCACACCTTTCCAATAGACATCACGCGTCACAATAATGCCTTAAGAATATTTCACGAAAAATATTGTATATTGTTGATGGGCCACAGGCGCTGTCTTTGACCCTTTTAGTCTCCATCTCTGTTGTGCCCCTACCCCTAGACTCTCTGTTGCCACCTAGGGCACCACCATCGTCAATACTACTCCATGGGAGGACTCTGTCAACTTATGAGTTCCCTTTCACCTCAAACTCAACTAAACTCGATTACCCGGCAGTTCGCCTGCCTAGCTCTCTCACCGTTACCCACCATCTTGCCTTTAACCCCACAATCTCTGGCATAAAGCTTCCCCTCCTATCTCTGTTAGTTATGCACCCATCATGGCCATCACCAGGCCAACAGACCAGTGCACAAGTCAGAGCCTCCCCAGTCCGAGATACATATAATAGAGATACTAAACAAGACAGTTGAACCCCAGAACCCATAAAGAACCTTGTTTAAAGAGCTCTGAGCTTCCCAGCTCCAGGGGAAGGAAGGGAGTTGAAAGAGAGATGTCAACAGAAAGTTTCCAGGTCGTGTCACTGTACGAATATTACCCTATAAGTTATGATGATGCAAACATTCTCACATTATCTAAAAGTCTTGAATAATACTGTCATCGTCTATTTTCTGAGAAGAAACATCATTTACACACTACAACTATGTGACTTGGGGTCAACTGGGATATGTTTGTCAGTTAATTTACTCAGAGAAACAGAAATACAAACAAGTTGCAACTTACGTCTGGGAGGAACAGGAGGTGCAGCACTGCTGTTCCCTTCAGGAGGAATATACACGTTCATGTAAGATGGAAGGCTCGGCGATCCACTGCTTGGGCAAGGGGAGGAAGGAGGGGATGTCTCTCCTCTTGTCGCCGGCCCTTTTCCTTCTNGCTCGGCGATCCACTGCTTGGGCAAGGGGAGGAAGGAGGGGATGTCTCTCCTCTTGTCGCCGGCCCTTTTCCTTCTACAGTGTTGCCCTTGCAGGAGGGATGATCTGTCCAACACGAAGCAGCTACATCCTGCAAACTGGACTGCTTGACAGCTGTGGTCTGACTAGCCACACATGAAGGAGCAGTCGCCTCCTTGTGGACGCTACTGTCGAGCTGGAGGTCCAGGTACTCTGAGTTACACACGCCTCGGACACTACTTCTCTCTTCCGGTTTCAACTCTATTTTTCCTGCGCAAAATGTTATCAGGTACAATTTTACATCTCTGCATTATGCTAAATATTTACATGTGATTTTATATCATGCTTACATTTCATTAATTGATTTTTACACTATTATNCTCTGCATTATGCTAAATATTTACATGTGATTTTATATCATGCTTACATTTCATTAATTGATTTTTACACTATTATATGAGCCTTATGTTATTAACATCTCCAACCAATGATACTGCAACCAAAATTTGACAAGGAAGATATAGGTGCAATGNGCTCGGCGATCCACTGCTTGGGCAAGGGGAGGAAGGAGGGGATGTCTCTCCTCTTGTCGCCGGCCCTTTTCCTTCTGCAGTGTTGCCCTTGCAGGAGGGATGATCTGTCCAACACGAAGCAGCTACATCCTGCAAACTGGACTGCTTGACAGCTGTGGTCTGACTAGCCACACATGAAGGAGCAGTCGCCTCCTTGTGGACGCTACTGTCGAGCTGGAGGTCCAGGTACTCTGAGTTACACCCGCCTTGGACACTACTTCTCTCTTCCGGTTTCAACTCTATTTTTCCTGCGCAAAATGTTATCAGGTACAATTTTACTTCTCAGCATTATGCTAAATATTTACATGTGATTTTATATCATGCTTACATTTCATTAATTGATTTTTACACTATTATGTGAGCCTTATGTTATTAACATCTCCAACCAATGATACTGCAACCAAAATTTGACAAGGAAGATATAAGTGCAATGCAAATAAAGAAGACATATTAAGACTTTCATCTTGGGTGGAATTAGTCTGAATTGATGAGACTACTTAAGCCAGCAGTTATAATGATATGTATGTATACCTGATACCAATCACCCATCTCTCTAGCAAACAGCTTTGCAGTCATGAAATTTGAAAAAAAAAAAAAAAGTATAAATTAAGAGACAACCCCTGTATTTCACAATAATAACTAACAAAATAAAGGTGTATTTTATGCCAGTGAAAACATTGTGCAATTTTTTGGCTTAAAATATACTTTTGATAGCTACCTGCAATTTACATAAAAAAATTGTTCATTTTAGTAGTAATAAATTAGTGAATGCAATAACTTCTCTAGTTCCATGGTCTGTATTAAATCATGTATGGCAAAGCCTTTGATCTCTGCTGTCACTCCTTAAGTAGTTTGAGCATGTACTGCCCCTCACTGACACCCTAACAATTGTAAATCACTACTGTTGCCTTGGTTTCCCCCTACAAGACTCACTTGCAGGTACCCCACCCACTACAGGATTCACATCTTGAGGTTGCTCAGTGAATATTGCAGTATGGGTGCTACAAGTGCGCAGGTAATATGGGATGTGCAATACTCATAGAAAGTGCATACTATATACTGTATTTAGGGTCCCGTTTACTTGGCACTTAGACGGCGTTGCGGCATGATTGAAGTATGGGATTTTTGATGAAACTATTAAACATGTCTCCACAATGTTTACCAGAAAACATGCCCCACACAAGGATGGGATGATACTTTTAATATATCACATATGCTATAAATATTATTGTGGAGCACTTCAACATTTTTAAAAATGACTTTTTAGACGGCCATATTTTAAAACATACTACACGGACACTAGCGAAACTACAATACGAACCCATATTGAACTTTGCTACAGACTTTCCACCAATAAGAAGATAAGGTCACTGCTTCAAGTCTATTGATACGTGCAGCATGACAAGAACACTGCATGCCAGTTCAGAGCCTTGTGCGTAGTGTTGATGGCACACTTGATATACAAGGGAGTATCACCCTTATCTCTCTCCCACTTATCAACATCAAATGTGGAAAACATTTCAAGGTATGCAGACCCCTTAATAAATCATATCTTTATTTCCATAGCACAGTTCTGTGTATGTCTGTTGTGTTGAAAAGTGTGATAATGGCCAACATCTAATTATGCAACCCAAAGATTCAAGATTTAGTTATTCAACGAATTATCAATTTTACGTTATTTCATGAAGATAAATTCATCCCAGATATATTACACTAATTGCAAGGTAAAAGCTAACTATAATTAATTTACTTTATTTGTGCACTTACTGTAGTTTACATACCTATCTCATCATTTTCATCTAGCTTTGCCATGTGTGACTGTCATATGTAATTCTACTCTATACACCTCTCATTTGCTGATGTGTGACTCATGGACAATGGGTTCCTCAACTTTGCTCATGAAATCAAGTACATAATTCGGTTCTGACACTGTCCATGCAGTCTTGGATTTATCCATTTATTGCCAAGACCACACCACTCCCAGAGACCAAAGTACCACGTATGTTAAGTTGCTCTTCTCCATACCTTAACTTAGCTGCTCTTAAGCTTGCATGCCTTCTGATCTCACACTACCGCACTCAGGTTTTGACATGAATACATCTTTAAAATCAGACAGACACATGGGGCACCAGGACAAGGGCGATCCACTCTGATCCTATAAGTTGATTAAAATAAATGTGGTCTCATTTGACCATGTATACAACTGTGATGCGAGCATCGCCNTAATGTGTGACTCATGGGCAATGGGTTCCTCAACTTTGCTCATGAAATCAAGTACATAATTTGGTTCTGACACTGGCATACCAGATTTATTTAGTTTAGGATCCCTCAACCATTACCATCCATCAGATGTAGGCAACAATCAAATTACTTCAACAGGTAATCATTTGGTTCTTAGGTGTGTCTGTACATCAGACATGGGCCTTCACTTACGGGATAATTTACTTTTTCCCTTTGTAAGTACAACCTGTATCACACTGCCTCAATCATTCCACAGAATTGCATCAAGAGGCAGCTTTCCTGTGCTTGTGATAGTTTTGCACCACTTGGCACCCTAGGAGATTACATCCTTCCTTAGTAAGAAATATCAATGTATAACAACATACTATGGTGCACCACCTACAGAGTTTACATGCTCTTTTGCTTAGGTTGCTGCTACATTTGCACAACACTAATTTCTTTCTCTGTGTTTGTCTATAATAATATTAACAGCATGGCTACGGGTGGCACCAGACTTTGGCCTCTAGTGGCTGTATAAAGGGGAATGAGTCCATGCAGTCTTGGATTTATCCATTTATTGCCAAGACCACACCACTCCCAGAGACCAAAGTACCATGTATGTTAAGTTGCTCTTCTCCATACCTTAACTTAGCTGCTCTTAAGCTTGCATGCCTTCTGATCTCACACTACCGCACACTCAGGTTTTGACATGAATACATCTTTAAAATCAGACAGACACATGGGGCACCAGGACAAGGGCGATCCACTCTGATCCTATAAGTTGATTAAAATAAATGTGGTCTCATTTGACCATGTATACAACTGTGATGCGAGCATCGCCTTGAGTTTGGTGTCAAACAAAAGTTCTAGTCTAGATCTGTTGATTTAAGCCATAAAGCCAAGAGTCTTTATTTTCATTTCGTTCTCATATCCCAAAAATAAATGTTACCTGCTAGCGTAGACGTATTCACGTAAAACCCACTGCCATGTCCTAGATACAGCCACACACAAATTTTTTTACTTAAACTGCCCCTATTACCACAGGCAAATCTCTACAAGCATAGATGACGCTGTAATAATTTGGAATCACACTTCGCGGAATATAAATGGAATGAAGGTTTCTTAAATATATATTAATCTAGACTGAAAATGTAATGAGTCAGACCTGTTCCGGTTTGTGCATCTGTGACACTGATGTAGTTGGCACTGTCGTCATCCTCTGGAACATCTGGCCGAGGGATGGGCTGCGGGGGCCGGTCCTGAATGTTCACGAGTTGCTGCCGATTCTGAGGTCACAAGCAATCTGTGTTATTGTCAGACTCACATCACTTGGGTTAACAACAATATAAGCTGATACATATTAGAAAATACTTTGCAAGAATTCACCCTCAACCCTGTTTGTACAGGACTGTATCAAACTCCACGAACAGACTTAGTGAGAAGATTTGTTTATGCAAAGGGGGTAGAAAACATAATATGACCTACAATTTGAAGTGAATATTAAGGGAGGGTAACACCCTTGACAGTTAGGAACTAAAATTATTTATTTGCAAAATTAGAAACTACATGAGATATAACAACAAATTTGTGAATAGTGTTAGCCTAATTTGATATTGGTTACCTGCAAAAAATTGGAGGGTAATAACACCACCCGTCATTAGGAAATTAGGAGATGCCATGTTAATGGCCAAGATAAGTGTGGTACCTGTGGGTGTTTATAAATTGTTATAACGTAATAATCATGTGTACATTAAAGGAACACAGAACGTTGCCTTGGCGTAACACTCTCAGGTGAACGATTCTTGAGAAAATATGCAATGTTTGAAAGGGTGCCATAAATTGCCAGCCAGGTATGTAACCTGTCTTCCCAGGTTGGTTGTTACAACTGTAAATTCCTAATGTTCAATAGATCCTACATATACGATACGTACCCATTGAAATGAGTGTCTACAGAGTGTTTGAGAATAAATCAATTAAACTGTGATTTTAAGCAGCCATGTTTGTCTTTGTTCGTTGCCGGACATTCCAGCATCCATACCCTATGTGTTGTCACCTTTAAAAAGTATTTGTACAATTTCAACTGTACATAGTACATTTCCTGTGTTGGATCATTTTCGGGAAATAACTTCTGAATCAGCCCTCGTATTATATTTCCTAGCCCATTTCCCATAATGAATCATCTCACAAAGTTTATACTTAGGAGTTCAGGATAATCATGTAAATGCCAGTGTTACAAAATCAACACTGGGAATAAAATTGTGGCTATATGAACATTATGACTAATTGCAGAAATTAATTTTTTTTGTTAATACTTATGTTATGAATAAGATAACCAAAATGTTAAACTGTGTATCACAATTTATTTTTATATTTGAATTGTTGGGTGTCAAAAATGTGCTCACAAAGTGTGGAAGCTGTGGAAGTGGTACATCCTTTTACAGAAGGTAGCGTATTGTGGACACCAGTTGAGTGGAGCGGAGAGATTAGAGCAGCTCTCAACAGTGAGTTCTTGAGAGCCGATGAGAGTGAAAAGAGGTGAGAAGGGAGCAGCACTGGAATGCAAGGGCGGAGGAAACAGGAGATTCTTGAGAAAACCCGTCGACCAGCAGCATTGTCTGGCATGATTCCCATATGTGAAAATCTGGGAGCGACCCGTACATCAGTTGACACCGTACAAAAAGTAGCTTATTACAATGTACCTGATACATTAAAGTCTGCAATAAGTACTGTATTCAAAGAGGTTATAAAAACAATTTTCCCACCAATTTAAAGTTTGTGATCATAATTATTATTTATTTATGCAAAAATCTCCATTTTGGTTTTATTACAATTTTTTGCTAAATTCTCTAAACTACAGTGCTTGTAGGTCTGCTGTCATGAATAAAGAGAATTTTTTTAACCTACTTATGAATTTACTTTAAGTGATCTCCATAGCGTCCATCAGTGTGAAATATGACATTTGTTATAATACTGTATTTTTACAGTAAATACTATATTTATCTAACAAAACTTTCCCTGAAATTTTAATGGGCTGTATTAGACAAAAAGTTTCATACACCCCCCTAAAAACAATGTGTATGAACAGGCATTGTTTCACACATGTTTTCCATGTTGGAAATCTGAATGACGGATGATGAAGAGACTTTGCATGCAACTGTGATGTTATTTGATGGCTGTATCAATATACCCATATATCCTGGTGAATATAGTAGATGCAGAAGATTAATAGTCCAAAGGCCATTACTTCCCCTGAATTTAGCAACAAAAGTAAAAGTATTTAACACACTCTTTTTACTAACATATTTACAGAACTATAACCTGGAAATTTGTATGTCCGAAATTGACACATGCTATAAATACACNTGTAGTTGGCACTGTCGTCATCCTCTGGAACATCTGGCCGAGGGATGGGCTGCGGGGGCCGGTCCTGAATGTTCACAAGTTGCGGCCGATTCTGAGGTCACAAGCAATCTGTGTTATTGTCAGACTCTNGGGCCGGTCCTGAATGTTCACAAGTTGCGGCCGATTCTGAGGTCACAAGCAATCTGTGTTATTGTCAGACTCTCATCACTTGGGTTAACAACAATAT
Organism: Clitarchus hookeri; assembly: GCA_002778355.1. NCBI lineage: Eukaryota > Metazoa > Arthropoda > Insecta > Phasmatodea > Phasmatidae > Clitarchus > Clitarchus hookeri. The sequence continues at coordinate 454,802 of NQII01001643.1, read as the reverse complement.
AAGCTGATACATATTAGAAAATACTTTGCAAGAATTCACCCTCAACCCTGTTTGTACAGGACTGTATCGAACTCTTCGAACAGACTTAGTGAGAAGATTTGTTTATGCAAAGGGGGTAGAAAACATAATATGACCTACAATTTGAAGTGAATATTAAGGGAGGGTAACACCCTTGACAGTTAGGAACTAAAATTATTTATTTGCAAAATTAGAAACTACATGAGATATAACAACAAATTTGTGAATAGTGTTAGCCTAATTTGATATTGGTTACCTGCAAAAAATTGGGGGGTAATAACACCACCCGTCATTAGGAAATTAGGAGATGCCATGTTAATGGCCAAGATAAGTGTGGTACCTGTGGGTGTTTATAAATTGTTATAACGTAATAATCATGTGTGCATTAAAGGAACACAGAACGTTGCCTTGGCGTAACACTCTCAGGTGAACGCTTCTTGAGAAAGTATACAATGTTTGAAAGGGTGCCATAAATTGCCAGCCAGGTATGCAACCTGTCTTCCCAGGTTGGTTGTTACAACTGTAAATTCCTAATGTTCAAAAGATCCTACATATACGATACGTACCCATTGAAATGAGTGTCTACAGAGTGTTTGAGAATAAATCAATTAAACTGTGATTTTAAGCAGCCATGTTTGTCTTTGTTCGTTGCCGGACATTCCAGCATCCATACCCTATGTGTTGTCACCTTTAAAAAGTATTTGTACAATTTCAACTGTACATAGTACATTTCCTGTGTTGGATCATTTTCGGGAAATAACTTCTGAATCAGCCCTCGTATTATATTTCCTAGCCCATTTCCCATAATGAATCATCTCACAAAGTTTATACTTAGGAGTTCAGGATAATCATGTAAATGCCAGTGTTACAAAATCAACACTGGGAATAAAATTGTGGCTATATAAACATTATGACTAATTGCAGAAATTAATTTTTTTTGTTAATACTTATGTTATGAATAAGATAACCAAAATGTTAAACTGTGTATCACAATTTATTTTTATATTTGAATTGTTGGGTGTCAAAAATGTGCTCACAAAGTGTGGAAGCTGTGGAAGTGGTACATCCTTTTACAGAAGGTAGCGTATTGTGGACACCAGTTGAGTGGAGCGGAGAGATTAGAGCAGCTCTCAACAGTGAGTTCTTGAGAGCCGATGAGAGTGAAAAGAGGTGAGAAGGGAGCAGCACTGGAATGCAAGGGCGGAGGAAACAGGAGATTCTTGAGAAAACCCGTCGACCAGCAGCATTGTCTGGCATGATTCCCATATGTGAAAATCTGGGAGCGACCCGTACATCAGTTGACACCGTACAAAAAGTAGCTTATTACAATGTACCTGATACATTAAAGTCTGCAATAAGTACTGTATTCAAAGAGGTTATAAAAACAATTTTCCCACCAATTTAAAGTTTGTGATCATAATTATTATTTATTTTTGCAAAAATCTCCATTTTGGTTTTATTACAATTTTTTGCTAAATTCTCTAAACTACAGTGCTTGTAGGTCTGCTGTCATGAATAAAGGGAATTTTTTTAACCTACTTATGAATTTACTTTAAGTGATCTCCATAGCGTCCATCAGTGTGAAATATGACATTTGTTATAATACTGTATTTTTACAGTAAATACTATATTTATCTAACAAAACTTTTCCTGAAATTTTAATGGGCTGTATTAGACAAAAAGTTTTATACACCCCCCTAAAAACAATGTGTATGAACAGGCATTGTTTCACACATGTTTTCCATGTTGGAAATCTGAATGACGGATGATGAAGAGACTTTGCATGCAACTGTGATGTTATTTGATGGCTGTATCGATATACCCATATATCCTGGTGAATATAGTAGATGCAGAAGATTAATAGTCTAAAGGCCATTACTTCCCCTGAATTTAGCAACAAAAGTAAAAGTATTTAACACACACTTTTTACTAACATATTTACAGAACTATAACCTGGAAATTTGTATGTCCGAAATTGACACATGCTATAAATACACNTCTTTTTACTAACATATTTACAGAACTATAACCTGGAAATTTGTATGTCCGAAATTGACACATGCTATAAATACACAAAATTAATATGCAAAATAAAAGCACAACAAGCAACTGTTTGGAAAGAATTCTACAACAGTGAAATTATTTTTGTCAGTGTTCCTATATTTGGATGTTGTAGGGGAATAAACTAATCGCAGAATAGTCATTAACCGGTATTAACTTCAAGGTTTGATGGCAATGATAATGCAACATTTCTGTGAGTATTCAAATGGAAACCCTCCTCCAACCCCCCCCCCCCTCAAACCCAACCAACAAATTCCAAAAAATGAACAAGTTTTTAATCACTCTGGATTCATGTCTATTGAGGCTGTAAAGTATTGCATTATTGTTTTGAATTTTTGGTTTTAAAATAGCATAGTTTCTTCTGATATGGATTTTTGTTCCATTCTGTATTGTAGTTTGTAATTTTTTCATGTTTATGTATTTCTGACAATTTTACATGTACATTGACATGGAAATATTATTTCCTTCATCCATGTTTGTTGTAGCTATTATCTGTGTCCTGTTTTGGTTTTACTNTACATTGACATGGAAATATTATTTCCTTCATCCATGTTTGTTGTAGCTATTATCTGTGTCCTGTTTTGGTTTTACTGCCCTGCTGTGTCTTCTGAAATTGGGCTTTTTGCTAATATCCGCTTCACTATGTTTTGCAAGTTTTTCAGGAGTATATTTAAGGTGGCCACCTGGGTAGGCCACTGAACTGTGTGCACAGCTCCAGCAGAAAACGTTTTATTAAAAAATCGTCCAACATGTCTGAGTGAGGTCTGCTTACGAATAGCATTTAAGAAACATTACGCGTCTGTATACATTTTTCAGTTCTCCATTTCTCTCTAAAGCATAGTTTTGTGACAGTGAAAATGGCCCAAACAGGTGTTTTCAAGGTTATTTAGGTAAGAACATTCCTGTACAAAACATTAATATCATGTCATAAAATTGTAGGGTCTCAGCTGAAATTTTCATAGAGGCGCGTTATCAAAGGCAAGACTGCACGCCAGTTCAGTGCTTTGCGCGTAGAGGAGATGAGAGAGATGATGCGCATGTCTCGGTCGCCCTTAGTGCTCCCATGCTTTTAGGTCTCAGACATGCAAAATTCCTTCAACCAGGCGGCCACGGTGGTTGTCCTTTCACCTTTCACTCAGTTCATGTGCTATTTTTTCACTGCTAAGTTCTTTTATAGTTTCTGGGTTTTTGTTGTTTATTTATAGGATTTGTTTAGTGTTGATTTCTTTAGGCTTTTTTTACAGCAGTGGATACACTTAATTTAAATACTTACAGCAAAAAAGTCAAACTGGTGCGGAATGGAATGAGACAAAAAGGAGGATATGAAAGAAGTAATGTAAGAGATGGAAGCTCCTCTTGGGAAACAGTATAATACAAAAAGAAAACAAAAATATATTTGTGTGAGCACGCCAGATGAACGGGCTAACTTTCTAAAAAACAGCAACTAGAAAAAGTTAACAATTTTTATATTTCGTTGTAGGATTACATCTGATGGATGTAGCAAGAAGGAAGTAGTGTGTCGCATCCACTATGTTAAATAAGCCTTCAACACAAACAAGAAGTTTACACCTCCATCAGCATCAACCTCAAATAACAAAGTGCTTGGTTAAGGCCTTCATGTGAAGTGCACTGCTGTACAGCAGTGAGAAGTGTTTGGAAATATGAATAGCATATTTACTTGCATAATACCAGCACTTATTTTCCCACATTTTGGCACAAAAAAAAACAATGCAAGGATTATGCANGCATATTTACTTGCATAATACCAGCACTTATTTTCCCACATTTTGGCACAAAAAAAAACAATGCAAGGATTATGCAATTAAGTCTGAAAAAAAAATTATCACATCCGAGGAGTACACAAATCTACAAAAGGAAAAGATGAGGGGAAAGGGGAAACAAAAAGTTCAAGATGACAATGAGGAAACAAGTGAAGACGAATCTCCAGAAATACTTGATAACAGCAGCCACGAAGATGATCTTTTAGAGCCCCAGCCAGTATGTAAGGAACTAAATCATAGCATAGTTTAACTACTATTCATTAAGAGCAGCACTAAGAAATTTGATACAATGTCTCCAGAGAACCAGAGAAACTGTGTGTACAAAACAAATTATTGTTCAGATTTTTTTACTTAGAAACCATGATAAGTCTTTCATGGGATGTTTCAGGATTAATGCATAACATGGGAGTATTAAAATTGATTTAAAAGATTCCCAAAAATATTTTATTCTTTCACCCTTGTATAGGTGTGGGTATATTCTGAACCATAAACAACTTGTACAACTGGAACTTAATTTTTACCAGTGATACGCAAGGCACGGTTCTGTATCACAACAGCCCACATTCCTTTATAGCTCTGTTTGTTCATGAGATGTTATGAGCGTATCACAATAGACCTCAGCCTGTATCACAATAGCCCATTTGGTCAGGGCTATTCTAATAGATAATTTTAATTATATTTTTTTAAAACTATTGAATCACTTGTTTTTAATTTAAGTAGAATGATAGAGACAGTGAAACTGCATCTGTCAGTATTTTTTCCCAGGCATATAAACTAGTTTGTTAACTAAAAATGTGGAAAAGTTTTTTTTGTATCATAATAGCCCTGACTGCCTAAATCACTAGGTAGACATCCTATGAATAAAATTATACCCCAGAAGCATAAACTTGAATCCCCAGAATGTTCTGTAACAATGNACTAGGTAGACATCCTATGAATAAAATTATACCCCAGAAGCATAAACTTGAATCCCCAGAATGTTCTGTAACAATGCTGAAAACAGTGTGATGTAATAAAAGCAGCAGCAGCAGCAGGCATAGATGGTAACGTTGTAGACAATTTGGCGATGATGGCGTGGTGACAGCACCACGCCTGCAGCTGTAGGGTACAGCACAACACCCCTTCATCCACACGAGGAAAANACTAGGTAGACATCCTATGAATAAAATTATACCCCAGAAGCATAAACTTGAATCCCCAGAATGTTCTGTAACAATGTAACTAACAATGCTGAAAACAGTGTGATGTAATAAAAGCAGCAGCAGCAGGCATAGATGGTAACGTTGTAGACAATTTGACAATGATGGCGTGGTGACAGCACCACGCCTGCAGCTGTAGGGTACAGCACAACACCCCTTCATCCACACGAGGAAAACAGGCAGCGAGAATTTTTACAAAGCAACACTGTGCAAAGTCACAGAGAAGTAGTGGCAGCTCTATGATTTGTGAGGCCCTAGGCATAATTTATTTGAGAGGTGCCTGCCTATAGAGATGAACTGAACTCAGTGTCGGCTGTGATGTGAGTTGCCATCTTTGTACAGAGCTGTGTTCCCCACTTATCTTTATATGCAGCAAACTTGCAAACTCAGTGAGCATTAACACAATAAGCGTACTCTTAATATTGCTTAGTGAATGCNAGCATTAACACAATAAGCGTACTCTTAATATTGCTTAGTGAATGCTGGATATTTCAAATTGCATCTGGTCTACATATAAATTTGTAAAGATATACAATAATGCATTATCATGAAACTAAAATGTAACCTGTAGCATTTAATTTTAACTTTAGAATTTTGAAGGATTTATGAGAATACATATTTATTTTCATTAATTCTGATAAAAATGTCAAAAATTGTATGGGGCNTGAATTTTGAAGGATTTATGAGAATACATATTTATTTTCATTAATTCTGATAAAAATGTCAAAAATTGTATGGGGCCACTGCAAAAATGAGATTACAGGTAGCACATTACAACCTTAATTTTGGGCAGTCACAGCAGAGTGGAACCTGCTGTTAAGTGCACATTTTATAAATGCTCAGTGGTGTGTGCGGATGTGCATTAAGACAACTCAATTACAGTTCTAGCTGATCTCATCTAGGCCAAATGTTAACAAGAGCAAAAAATTAATGACAAAAACTGACATTCTATTCTCTTTTTGTATTTACTTTAGCATTTTGTGGCATGTCAAAAAAAAATTTAGTTTGATCCATGATGCGTATTTGCACTATTTCTTTTTTTCTACTTTGTATCGTCACATGCGCGCCACATGCCCCAGACAAGGTATGAACCCTGACTGGTCGCCACCAAGGCCAGCATTCCGCCTCCCAGGAGAGCGGAATGCACGTCAAGAGGAATAGTCAAGCAAGTCGCCCCCGTCTAGCAAATTCCCGTGAGAAGAAATACGAGCCGGCAACGCAAGTGAGTTGCTACTAAGCAAACGGCAGATACCTCCCAACTATAAGGAAACTAACCTGCTTCCAACCTTCAGTGAGAGATTGCAGCCTGTGCTGCACCACACATACAAGGGAGGAACCACCCTGCTCGAGGCACACCACAGCCGAGGAACAGCAGTCTAACTCAGCAGCTAGCCTTAGCATAAGCCGTGCTCCTCGAGAGGAACCCCTAATGATCTACAGTGACCAACGTCTGACATATTCAAGCACACACTGCAGCCCCAAAAATTCGACCCCCCNCCCCTTGACCACCTTGACGTCAACACTGTACACTCAATCTTCCCCCAGTCCCTTCAGGATAACCAAGTGTTAGTTAGGGTCTAAGTTGTTTTCATGCTACCTAATTGTTACTCTCACTCTTCAAGCTGACAGGCCTCTTCACCTGTCTTTCTTTATTATGAATTTCCCTTCTGTAGATTATTCAGTGCATTGATTCTATGCAGGAGAGTATGGGACACTATGTTTTATTCTGGATGGAATAAAACACATTGTGTATAGTTCAACCACAGCCTATCCTTTTTAAAGCAAACTGTATTTAGTGTCCATCCTGGTGTCATGCCGCATCCTGGTGTCATGCCGCAAGGAAGCGGCAGGGAACCGTGGCTATATAAACAGACTTACGACTGTAGAGTAGTACTGTGGACTGTCCCCTAAGACTGACTGGACGTACGTATCCACACCACATATTAATAGGCCACCCATACAGTAGATCAGGTACGCAAAGGCACCTGGTGCACACATATGGTAGAGCCTCAGCCACTGGCACGACAAAGAGGCTAGACCACCCTTGTCAGATCAGTTAACTCACTCCATTCACCACGTATATACCTGCTGGGAGGAGTGCCAGGCCTGCCAAGGAGTGACCTAGCCCTTCTGAGTTACACAATAGCTAGGGAAACCCTTGCCTGCCACCTCAGTGCAGACGTGAACTGTTGTACCTCCCCCGTACATGTTGTTCACCCACAGAAGAGGGAGTAAGTAGGGCGACCGAAGGACAGCTGCTGTTCTCGCTGAGGTATAGTAGCTGAATAATTGAACCTCATCAGCCTTCAGCTATATAACCCCACGAGAACGAGCTAAGCCGCTTGCTGACTGTTGAGGCCTCACCTCTCAGTCCTCCCCAGTATCTATTTGGCCCCTTAATGAAAGCCCCTGGAGCTGCTCATCCCATCGTCGAATACCTACGCCTGGGCGCCCCTGGTCCTAGGGATAGAGCCAGTCACCGTATCCTGCTCACCACGTCCAGACGCCGACAGCCAGCCAGCCGCCTACTTGCAGACCCACAGCCAGCACCCAGAGAGGGCCACCCGCCAGACACAGAAACTGACGCCGACAACCCGCTTGGTTAATGGACCGAACCCCGGACATCAACCCACGAGCTCATGTCAACCACAGGTGATGTGAGTGCAAGGTAAGCCAGTGACCCTACTTACCCCGGCCACCCGCAGGCCTTACCTCGCTCATCTAGACTACGTGCTTTGCAGACGGCCTAACCGTCCTACCCTGTTTAAAGGTGTAGTAAAGGCCAAGCAACAGATTCTGTAGACTCCGCCACACTAGTCTGCCCCTGAGCCTGTGTGCCTGACCTGACACAACCATAAGTCAAGTGATGTAGATGCACCCCAACCCTTCAGGCCAGTCACGCATAAAATTTGTGACTCACGGTAATTATAGGTTTTCTATGCTTAATAATAAAGCCCTAAAACTGTTGTACCTTCTCATTGTATTCTTTTGGCAACTTCTGACTGAATGATGTTCTGTAATGTACCGAAAAGATTTCCCTTCTCATAAACTATGTAACCCATCTATAACTGGCTTTTCATTGAGTTTGTGGAATGCCCATCAAATAGACGATTTCTCCCGTCAATTTTTGCATCATTTTGTGTGACACTGTGCAAGTATTGTTTCATAATTCGCATACAAAATTTAGTTTTGTAATACACACAGAAAATTTACGATTTGTTTGTGTTCAGGGAATTTCCCAGCCTTAAGACTGCAAAATGCAGACTTCCTTGAATTTGTGGTTTGCAGCTGCTCCTTCTTCTTCCACCACTCCTGCACACGAGATCTCTTGTTCACTGCGAATTTGTGTTGGTGCCCTGCTTCTATGCTGTTCAGTGAACCATACAACTTGCAATTTAAATAACGCAGTGTACAAACTGTACTTACCCAGTCCATTACCTAAACTTGCTACTGCAACACACGCATTGTGATTCCCCACAAAAAAAGCTGTGTGACCTATGAGTTTACAAATACTCTGCAAAGCGACTTTACCCTCTCGCTATTCAACCCCATGCTGTAGCCAGTGAGAACTAATTGCCAAAGTTCGACGGCTTCTGTTACTGACAGTGACAGCCACTTTGTCCGTTATTTCTTCCACAGGTTACCAAGACTGCATCACTTGCTATCGGGTATTATGCAGAGCTTTACAAAACTCTGAAAACAAGGGTGCTGGCATTATGCGATGACTGAGATTATGCAAGTAAATGTACAAGGTTAAAGTCATCTTGGGATCTGGTGTTGTCAGAGAATGAAATGATTTACGTACTGTACGTGGAAAGCTATGAAGGAAGAAGTAATTTGTAAAATTGGAGAGAGACCACGAATAACAATCATATAAATGAGAAGGGATATAAGGATTGAGCAAATAAAGAGGCATAAAATTACTCTTAAACATCATTCTGCAAGGCTTGACAGAGGAAGCATACTGTAGAATTAGGCCAGACAGAAATACAAAGGACGTATTGCTCACAAATTACAGTGCCACTTCTACACAAGACTGAAAAGACCAGCCGAGCATTCCGACACATGGAATATAGCAGAATGCCAGTCATAAGATTTCAAACCAAATAATAACTACATTTGTTGTCATAATTTGTAATCATGCAAATTTAAATACAACAATTATGCATATAAGCCTTCAATAGTAAGGTGAATTCGAATTTTTTTTATGAAAATCCTGGTGCATTTGGGTAATATTTATTATGTTTGAAATTGTTAAATAAGCGTACTCTTTCTAAAAAAAAAAAAAGTGTTTTCCATGCAGCAAAACACTTTGAAACAATTTTTAAACAAAACGTGTTTTTTCCATGCAGCAAAACACTTTGAATATTATTTGTATAGCTTCCTGTATATGTAATATCATGCTTCACTAGCACACACATAGGTAAAGAGATAAAAATTTTCCCAGAAAATGATGGTTTAGAACACAGGTTTTCCTCACTGGCAAAAAATGTGCATTTCATCAAGTTGTAGGTAACATACTCACAAAAGTAATAGAAGAAACAAAAATGCCATTCATGCAGTAGGGAAAACCATATATTACATTCTTCATGTAGTCACAGAAAAGCCATGCATAGAAACGAAGAAGAAATATTTTGAAGTATACAGCAATAATGAAGGCAAAGTGTTTCTGAATCATTTATTTAACTTACAAGCAAACAGTATACAGCCTTTGAATACATTTCAGCTTATTTCATGTTATTTACATAATACACCAACAAAATTACAAAACTCTGCCACTCAACCTATATCATGCAAAGAAATCATGCTGTAAAAAAGAACTTATATCCACAAAAAGACATTAATTACCACCATATAGATTTCATACAACACATTGTGAGAACAGAAGTCGCTAGAGGTTACAAAGACTGTCGTATACCAGTATTAATTTAATACCAGTCAAGAATGGTAGAACCATACATTGTAAAATTATATTAATTCTGAATGTTATGGTTTTCCATAGAATTTGTACGACATTCTCAGTAAAAATACAAGAATTAGCAAGCCTGCAATATGCAAGAGGAAATAATTATACGTAGCACAAAAAACTGCCTTCAAGAAATGATTTTAATTTTCAAATGTTCATGAAATTTAAAAAAAAAATGTAAATTCTTTTAAAAACTTGTAATTTTTCTTTGTGCTTCCTTTACTGAATGGTGGAGCAATTTCTCACTTGTTAGTTGTGATTGTGCTCATAGACATTTTAGGATGCGAGCAACAAAGGTTAGCACAAAATTTGTGGATGCATCAAGTCTTGCAGCAGTGTTCATGGGAACGAGATATAGAGACCTACGGGCAATTTGAGAACTATGAAGTTGATAGTGTTTAGAGTACTACATGTAACAATAGTTTGACCTCAGCAGTGGAAGAGAGCACTATGACTAACAACGGAGTATGATCTCACATGACCTAAACGGAGTTAAGAACATTTATTATTAGATTTAGACACAAACATTTTTTCTTAATAAACATATTAAAACTGTGTATCTTACAAACTGCATAATTCACTTTCTCAACTGTCATTTAAAATGACTGAGTTTAAAAGAAAATAATTTGCAGTATAAACTACAAATAAGTCAGCAAACAATTTGGCAATGTGAAAAAAAATTAATTTCATTATTAAAAAGTACAAAACTAAGATCATATTGTAATTTCAGAAATTTTTGTATGACCTGCACATACATCTACTTCACTCACTAATTTGTACAATACAAAGCTTCTGAATAGTGACATTTTCACAAGTTCACCTGACATTTTGAAAGTTAAGCGATAATACTTCTTTTTCTGCCAAATTGTGTTACTACCACACTCATTTCATTTGGGCAATTTTATAACCCCTGGGGAAAACATACTATCATATGACTAGAATGTTTCAGAGTAGTGCATATTCTTAGGCACAGTTCACAACAGCTAGAATTGTATTGCTTCTGTAGCCTGCGATCAATGAACACTTCCTTCAAAACAGTAGAATCACATCACTATCGACTTAGATCAGTATTATCTAAACATAGCTGCAGCAATGTGGGGAAAGTTATGAAATGTTCAATTAAGGAACAAATATGAAAAACATAGTTGTTTGTAAGCAAAAGTGTTAAAATTTTAATTAAATAGTTTTTGGTGACCCTTGGACATGTTAGTGCACATTCTTTTCAATAAACTACACTCCCATGATGAATGGGGCAATACCTCGATCTGCACTTCGGGTGATGGCGACAGAGGCTTAGTCAACCTCACAGGGGTGGCAGTGTAGCGTGGAGGAGACGGCCTCTTGTGGAGTGGACGCTGTGCAGGGAAGAGTGGCCGAGGTGCAGGCGGTATTTCGTAGTTAGCAATGCCTCCACCTTTATCGAACCTTCCTTCCTCATATGTAACGGTAAGCATTTGCTGAAATGTGGAAAAAGTTTTTTGTCTGTTTCTATATTTTTTCAAGTTTCATCAAATATTTGCAAGCCAAAACACTATTATTAATGTGACCTTCAAGACACAATATCACAGGTATTTTGAAGTTCTCATATAGAAGATTACTGCAAAGAAATGGGCACTAACCCAAAGAGATCTGGGCATATGCTCATAGAGCAGTTGCAAAACTTTAAAGGTTTACACATTTTCATCTGTTATAAATGGATAGAACTTTAAAAGATGAAACCTCTAACAGCATACAAAACTATTTACATATTATGTACACTCAAGGTAACTACAAAGACATGAAACTTAATTCCCTGACTTTACCAAGATTTTGCTGTCCCCATCACATTTTTTTCTGGCCTATACCAATGTAATAAAGTAAAATTTTTTTTTAACTTTATTAAATTGAAGCCTTGTACAAAAACTAATAAAAATGTTTAAATGGAGAGTTGCAAATTCATATAAAGGAATTTTAGGAGTTGTGGAATACAGATATAAATGATGCAAAAGTATGGCTCAAAATAAATAATATTTTAGTAATTTCGCTATCATTCCATACATAGGGCGTACTAACTAACTTTCGTTATGAAAGTAAGATTTTCTTGCTTAAAAAATTATGTTTGGCAATATATAAATACAATACACAGGATACAATCTAGTAAAAGCATATAAATAGTACAACCACACCTAATACTAAAGTGTAAAAAAATTTACACATTTTGTGAATTATCACTGTTGTGGCACCCCAGAAGGTGTTTTTCACAAACTGATTTGAAATGCTGCAAACAGTGATACTCCAACTCACCAGCTGGCATTCAAGACTATTGAGCGCAGTGTGGTACAGGACAGGCCAAAGCACATAACATTTATATACATAACAAAATGAGCTGCTTGCACACAAAAAATACATTTTATAAGGTCTTCATAAGAAAATATTAACTTTTAAATATGGCTTCTTCTGAGAGTTTTACTGGAAGATTTAACATGATTAATATGCATAGTTAGAACCTATTCAACGAAATAATTACAAAAATAAACAAATTTTCTAAGAAAACCAACACAACCAATTACAGTGGACTCTCGTACCAAAAACACATGTACCGATAAACCGTGTCCACGGTTAAATTTCAGTGGTCCCGGCAAAACTACTATATAAATAACAATAAAGCTACCTGCTTGTATCTTTTATCGGATGTTGCGTCAATCTAAGTATATTTCGGTCCCGTCACCTAAGATTTTCCGCAACGATAGTTTTTGAGCTGGTTGTTTATGCAAACATCTAGTAACTGGATGTGAAATACGTCATGCACACTGTCGTTTATCACTGCTCCGTGACGCGTAATCTTCCCAACATGTCTGCGGCGTGGTGCGGGTCTGGTTTGCTACCTCCCCTTACGTGCCTGACGAGAGGGGAAGTGGTTACCTAGCAACCAGTGAAGTGACCCCTGGCGTCCTCTCTCTCCCACCCCTCTTTCTGTCATTCTCATCCACACACCTTTCTTCCTCCCCTTACATGCCGTCGAGAGAGGAAGCTGTTGTCTAACAAAATAAAAAGCGCATTCTCTATCTTGGCCGCTACCCCTTACATGCCTAGCTGCAGTGCAAGTAAGGTGTACCTGGTGATCATACAAATTTTATCAAGATTTTCCGTCGCTCAAAATAGTTACACATATCATCACTAATATTTCAAAGCAAATGGTTTCAACTGAAAATGTTACGCAATAGATTTTAACAAGGAATTATTATTTGCAAAGTTGTTTTCTTATGTGATTAAAGGTGGGTTTTTCCAGCAAAGTTTGGTGTTTAATTGTATCTTGCGTAAAATCAACCCGATTTTAAAACAAAATGTTAATTTAACTCAATGGACAGCATCTTCGTGAATAAAATGATATGCTTAGAAGCATATACTTGACCTGCCATTGTTGCCAAAAATTGTTTGTACATCAAGTGAGTTGTATTACCAAGAGTAAAGTTTATTTCAGTAACTTCCTGTGGGGAAGTCAGAGGATTTATATTTATTTATTTCAATAGACATGCAACTTTTGAATAAACTGATATCACGTGAGGGCCTATTCGACACCCTTTGTCGTCTAATAATGGGTAAGTACCATGTCAGAGTGCAGCTTAACTCGCGACAGGGAAAATCAGAGGACGTGGTTTTGAATTATTAATTATTAAAGACCACGAAGAAATACATTTTACTAGCCTTATTTATTCATTTGTCTCAAAATTGCAGTTTTTTGCAGTGAAATATAATTAATTACTTTAAAAAACAGACATTTGCCACGTGCGCAAGTGTCATCAACATGTAAAGGAGAGGAGGAGGGGTACTCACCCCTCCCGCCACTTCCCCTTTGTCTTCACGCCTGCTCTGAATATGCTGCCTGATCGATAATCTCTCCACGCGCTTTCAGCAGATTGAGTGTGTGCAGGACATTCAAAATTTGCCTTTCATTCGGTGCAGAGGGTTTGAAAGTTTTACGTCAGCTTGCATTTGGTGTCTGATTACGATCAATTACATACAGTATTTTGAGATGATATGTTATTTATTTAATTGAGTTGAGGCTAAATGTTCTTTAATGTATTATTTACAGCAATATTTTTTTTAAAAATTCCCATTTTTATTGTGTTTATTAGCTGAACTTTATTCACAGATAATTTAGAGCTATCATTATATTCAAAATGAAGTATAATAGTGTCAGAAATTGTATTTTATTGATGTACATGTCAGAACCTTCATCTACTGAAATCCCGCATGTACAGAAATGTTTTGAAAGTCCCCTGAAAAGCTGGAGTTAGGGAGTCAATTAGCTGCATTACCAATTGCAGGAACATTTAACATGTATACACAGGAGAATTGAAAATAATAAAAAAAATTTAACACTACAAAAAATGCCTAATCTCTCAGAAAATTCCTGACATTTTTCGGTTTTCCCTGACTGTTTTAAATTACCTGACTTTTCCCTGACTGTTTAAAATTCTCTGACTTTTCCCTGCTTTCCAGGTTTTCCCTGTCTGAAACCATTCTGACACTAATATACATATCATCAATCCTGTGTACAGCAATATGGTTAAACTAATTCTAGTGTCTTGAGAAATAGAGAGAGAGATAGAGTGGAGTGTTGAGGTTTGGGCAGCTCTTAACGAGGTCTTGAGAATGTGAAAGAGCGAGGAACAAGGATGAGGAATGATATTCAGACTGCTGTTAACGAAAGGGGAAGGGTAGAAAGGAAGGGGAGAGAGAGAGAGAGGAAGGTGATATTACATATGTGTGTATGCTAAAAATAATGGAATTTTCTGTGAATACCTGATATGTACACATAACAAATAAGAGGTCAAAATGTTTTACTCCCCATATTTCAGCTGTGTAAAGTGTAAGAACAAATGGCAAAAATAAGCAGCACAGGAACATGCAGAGTAAAGCTGGCAATGTCTGCATCTAACCCACCTTCCTCTCCTCTGTGTCTGAATGAGTGCCGCTGTCGCCCAAACTGATGCCGCTGCAACCACTCACTGTGCTCATGCGGCCCGACGACGACGAGCCTGTTGACAAACATTCCAGCGCATTTTACAACAGCACTGCATTCACCAGTGGCGTAACAATAAGGGGAGGAGGGGGCAGGGTATATATACATCGCCCTCCCCCCCCCTCCCTTAGCTTTAGTAAAGTGTGCCAGAATAAGAGTAAATGTGCACCCAAACTGTTTATCTTGTATACAATCTCTAATGAATTGTTATGTATTTCTGATACTTATATACATATTCACTTCTGGGTATTTGATTTTTTATGCAACATGTAATTTAGGTTTTGATCTCACCAAAATGATATTTATAAGAGAAGTTAAAATGTCTTACGAGGGTGCCTTAAGGCTTGCCCCCTTCTAAGCTGGAGACGTCGTTTCGCAATTGGCGTTCACCAACACACTGCCATGCAGGGTCCATCACAGCCACTCTTTTGACACCAGACACACAAAAGAATGAGACTCAAAATTTTACACAGGAAGAACCGTAACTTCCCCATGTGACAATGATTTTGAAACAAATATTTGTACTGTTCTGGATGATAGATAAATTTGACCAGACTTAAAATTTACAATATGGTATTTCTGTCACCTTTTTCCTATGACCATTTACTATAAAAACTCATGGGACACATGACCATTTGTTCTGTTTAGTCAACAGTCAAATAACAGAACCAAACAGTCTCTTACCTTACCATCACATAGAAGGTAGTTAAACTCACTGTAACACAAGTAAATGACCAGNATTTACTATAAAAACTCATGGGACACATGACCATTTGTTCTGTTTAGTCAACAGTCAAATTACAGAACCAAACAGTCTCTTACCTTACCATCACATAGAAGGTAGTTAAACTCACTGTAACACAAGTAAATGACCAGTCTTAAGTCAATAACATTAAAATATTTTGTACACACTTAAAATGAAATAAAAAAAATATGTAAATGGAAGGTAAATTTTTATGAAATTTAATAACAGTCTAATATAATTATATTCCTATGTCTACTATAAGGAAATGGAAATGTACTTGATGCACAACTGAGAGGCTGTTAAGCAGGCAACTAGGTACATAGGGCTTAATGTCTCGTCGACAGCAAGACTGGGGTTTGAACCCAGGTCCTCCCAAATATGAATCCATTAGTTGTCCACTGCACCTTCTCGCTTGGTAACGGCTGTTGTGTTTGTGCGTTGAGTGTTGTCAACATGATAGATGTAGTGGGAGATGTGTGTTATACTCACTGCAGCTGCTCTGAAGGCTGAGACTGCTGACTGGCCGCAAGCATAAAGGCACACTTTCCACTCCAGCCACCTTGTTCACGTCTACTGGACAAGGCGACAATATTTCCACACAAGAGCCCTTCACATCTGCAATACACAGCACAAATGTACACATATTGTACGCAAACACTGTAAAAAGTTTTAATGTATCATTTTTTCTTGAAATAAAATTCAATACAACATAGGTGCTGAGTATGAGGAGGTTAGGAGGGTGGTTGGCCCTATACTTTTCAGCCATACCCAAATTTACTTAATGATTTTAAATTAATTTAGAGCACATTTTATTATTAACATGTACAACTGTAGTACCTTAAATAATCAAATACATTATATTAAATTAATATCATTCGGCAGATTTTCTAATATTACATAATTTTTACTAGGGTAGTGCAGAAAAGGAAATTTTGTATCTGAAAAATTTGGGCAGGGAAATAAAATTTCCCACAGGAATCTGAAAAAAATATTTCAGGTTATAGAAGCTGCTAGGGTGCTAGTGAATAGGTATACTGTAACATTCTATCATGATTTATTCTATGAAAACAAAAAAAGAAACAGAAAATAATGACTGTACATGCAAGGAACTATGTTATGTGCTAGAAACATTGTATTATTTTATAATCATATACATTTAGCTGTTGCACTACAAATTAATCATCTACACTCTGAACACTATCATTCTTCCAGCTTTCTTTTTCAACAGAAAAATTTCTTAAAATATGTTTAAAAAAATAAAAATAGCCCTTAAGACATAATCATAACAAAAACTTCATTTAAATTTGTTTAAAACATTTTCTCAATGTTTTCACTTTGCTACTCTTTCTTTATAATTTCATAAGGATATATGGTTTTATTTACTCTAATTAAATTATTTAAAATTTGTAACATCTGTGAACACATAAGCTTCAAATCATGCAGTGCAATCACAGCTTAGTCATATCGGGCAGGTTACGAACGCAACAGACAGCAACTGTGTACCTAACAAAGCAAATTTCTCTATTGTTAATGCAACAAAAAGTGGCTAGGTAAATTAATAATTTGTAAGACATATGTAAATTTATATTTCTGTCTTATCACATGATTACTACTACTGGGCTATGTATGTATACTGTATGATGTGCAAAATTTCCATAGTTCATGCAATCACAGTTGTTCATGTGATGTGTCGATAAATATTAAGGTTCATGGAACCCTGCTTGTATATAGTTGGAACAACCTAAAGTTGAGAACAAATTATTTCCCCAAAAATATTGGCGAAAAAATTTTTCCCACCCAATGAGAAAATTGTTATGTATTCCCGAAATTTTTCCCAAAGTTTAAGATCCAACACACACCCAATTTTTGCCAATTAAAATAAAATTACAAGATATAAAAACAGTTAATTCAGAATACTTTCATACCCATATTAGATTGCAAAAATCATTCTTAATTTCCTTTCACTGAAATAAGTTTTCCAAAAATGTCACTGGCACCAATACAATAACTTAAAAATGGTTAAAAATGTTACTAAGGAATTATTTTCTCGTTCAAAATAAATAGCAATAAACGAGGAAACTAAAATGTTTACCTTTAGGTTTTCCTTTGAATAATTTTCTGATGCGATCAAAGGGCGTAGGTTTCCTCATACTTTCCTTCATAGCGTGTTGTATACGTTCATATTCTTCCCGCATCTCGTTCAGCTGCTCCTGAAAATTTTATGCATAGTCGTTACTTAGGTGCCACAACTGACGATGGTTTCTACTGCTTGTAGAACAATATTTTGTTACTCTTTGGAGTTAAAATAAGTTGTAGTCTATTCATGATTCATCTGAGGCTTGCTTGTACTTATTTGCAAGAACCTACGGTAACTTTCAATAAATGACAAGGCTAAAAATTAGCAAATATTCCATAAGTTTTAGTTTACATCACATCATGCTTTTACTACACAACAGGACATCAGTTGAATATTTCACTGTTTTCCATTGCTTGCGAAGGTAAGAATGAAGGTCGAGATGAATCATTTAGCAAGAAACTAATAAAACATACAAGGAGAGGCCTAATCCGTATTTTCGTATTTGCTTCTTCAAATATTTGGCTACAAACAAAGATAAAAAATTTCATATATTTTAAATTACACTCTACTTAAAAATATTTTATTATATTAAACAAAACAAAAAAAATTACACTGATCTTTTGACATGGATACATTTTTTAAATATCATACACGTGGGGTATCAGGATGGAAACAGCAATATAACATTTGGAGTGTGATGCATTTTGACATTATAAAGTCCTTGAATAATAAAACAATTAAAATAAATCTCTCATTTTATCAGGTAGCAATATATATGACTGGGATGCCAGCATGAACTTGAGTTGGTGGTACATATGTTTGAGGCACATTTTATTACTTTAATTTCATTCCCATATTCCAAAGAAAATGTTATGTACCTGCTGAGGCACCCCAGCTCGGTCCCTTACAGTCGCAACCTAATCTTTTAAAATGATTAATTTTTTCCCATATGTTATTTTCAGCTACTGATGAAAATCTCACCTTTAAAATTCCTACCAGCACAATACTCCCAAGCCATTCAGTTGTAGGCCTAATCGTAGCAAATTCACACATGCAGAAATGATACCACAGTGCTATTTTCTTTACAACACACACACTTCACAAGCCAATGTATTAATTACTCTTTCATGTTAAGATCCACATTAGTCATGCTATTTCTACAGCCAGAACAGATTAGAATAATACCATAGATAATATACACTAACTTACTGGGAAGGAACTATGTATTTTGTGATTAACATGTGTATTGTAATAAACCATTAAAGGTTTGTATAATGATTAACTTATGAAATAAAACTGCAAAACTTAGGCTGCATATAAAGTAAAAGAGTATTTGAACATCAATTGTTGATGTTAAATGAATTTTGTATGTGAAAATGTATAAATTATCAGATAGTCACTAAACAAAGGGTACCACATGTGGGTATTTTCAATAAATGATGAAACAAGCACTACATGAATACAATAAACACCCATTTTTATTTTACCCCGCACGCTTGTATGANAGTTTCTTGCATTATGTAAAAATGTTTCCTTATACTTTTAAAATTACAGTGAACTCCCGATTTTCCATGGTAATGAGTGGCTATGGGTTCAGTGTGCATAACCGATATTCACTATTAATGGGATGAGGGGAAAAATGTTCACTTTAGGCCTACATTCTGTACACATAGGTTATGTAAACAAATAATATATTCATATAAGAATTCAATTTTTTGACAGCCAGTGTGTGGCACCATCATAAATGATATTAACATCATCACACACACAAAATCCTGTATCAGCTGATGCGTGAACGATTGCAAGAAAATTTCAAGTTGGTTATTTTGACAGCCCACATTTGCACAACAGACATAAGAGAAATATATGGGCAGGAAGGAGATTGTATACAAAATGTCTTATTTTACATCATTACAAAACAGCTGTTATTAGTATAACAAATTTAAACTTTGTTGTCGAATAATGTGTAGGTGTTAAAACGAAATGGAACACCATATGCAATAGTTTAGCCTCGTTTGTCCCTTTTAAAGGCCCGTTCTTTAATGCACCGATGCATAAGAAAACGGACTCTGAACACGTAAGCACAACGAGCTGAATTTTCAACTATTCTACAATACAAAGAAACACACAGTTCTGCAACTTATGAAATCAAAAATACTCAGCTGTTGCAAATTAGTGATTAAGGTTTTATGATGTAAAAAAAATTCCTTTGGTATATTTTTAGTGTTTAACACTTCCTAAATACTACTGCTGTGCCATGTGCATGTGTTTATTAAAACAAAAATGATAATAGTCGCGGCATATCCATGTGCTTACGGCAATGCATACTACAATGACCACGAAAACGAATATCAAAAACCCAAATACTCTATTCCTATTGGCTACACGAATTCATGGACGAGTTGGGAGTTGTCGAGCTTTCTTACGTGTATCTGTACGTTATCCGTGTACGCATGCATGTCGTAGATTGAACACGGAGTGTATTACATGCTCAGACTCCGTGATCCGTATCCGCGTCATTGTAGAACGATCTTAACAGGATGTAGCTAGTGCTTGCTGCTAACGTCGCCACATGCATGCTTCGTATTAATTGAAGAGGCCGCACATCTATCACAGAGTATTTTTCAAATATTTCTACATTAATTTGACGTAATATATTTCAAACCCGAATTGTTTTGAGCCCACATGAGATAAAAAAAACTTACTTTTAAAAGGATGTGATAGATATACTTTTGAAACACAGCAGTAAAATAGGTGACTGTTCTGCCATCTGTTGGCCAATGCATGCGGCTCGCTTCGGAAACCATGCCCTCATGAAATGACTCATTTTTCATATGTAAAAGGCAAATATGCAAACAAATTCTCAAAGTTTTAAATTTTCCTCGAGCTCAATAAATATTTTAATGTAACATATTTCCATATGAAGCAATATTGCATGCTAATAATTTGGATTCGGCCTGCAATGGCCAAACCTTTCTGATGCCGGTTCGTCATTTTTTTTCCGTCCTGACTCCCCTCCCACTTCAGCAACAAAGCTAAAATAAATGTAATTTTTTTTTATTAATAAAACCATGCATTGTATGTAATGGAATCATTTTGCAGCAAATAATATTTATGTAATGTGATATTTTGTCATCCAGTTGCACTCGGTACCGCAGTTAATTTAATAATAGTCTCTGCATGTACGAGCTACTGTTAATGATCTCGCCTTTCTAATGAGCAGATGCCAATTTTAGTCAAAAAATACTTTATTGTTATGAATTAAAATGTGCCGTCATACAATTTCCTGAAGTCCTAATACGTACTTCCAAGTTTCACATATATTCACTTAACGCTGGTACTGGGGCTGTGAAGGGAATGATTGTTGGGAAGGCTGTGTTGAAGGTGAAGTTGTTGGTACTCTCAGGGTCGTGCGGCCGACTGCCCAGACGTAAGCCGTTTCCTCTGTGGTTGTATTGTTGAAGTTGCCCCAATGGCGCTGATGAAGGTAGACCTCCTCGCGCCTAGTACTTACATCTGGATGAAGTGAGCCTATTAAGGCTGACCCACATGCCTTAACTATAATGAGCACTGAATGAAGTAAATTGGCCATGCTTGGGTGATTGTTGAGACGTATTTGATGGCTGCTTCTAGGGGACCAGTTCTTTGAAATGCCTTGCAAGCTATGTTCGAAATGAAACACACGTAGTTGGCAAACTAGAGTATGTTTATCCTCGTACGATTTACATTAACTCATCACAAGGTGAAACTGAAGCAGACTCTGGCTGCGCGCCCACCTGATAGGCTTAACTGTTAAAGCACAAAAGTGCACAATAGAGAAATTACATGTATGGGATGGTGGGATGAAATGAGGTAGTCGTCATGAGGTGTACACAAGGAAAAGTAAAAACACTACAGGGGCGTCCCTCACATTTTAAACCTGTCCCTGCGTCTCTTTGAAAATAATCATAATTGGACTTTTGATCAACCTCGCTACATTGGTGGAGAAAATCCTTCCACGCCACCCTTTTCCTATGACCGGGAGGGGGGGGGATAGTGACACTGCCTTGTCCACACTTAATGCACTGCCTGCACACTACACTGAACTTGCATGAGGGTGGTGTGCACGTCATGCATGCTGATGCGATGATAGGGGGCGCACAGTGTGGCAGATGGTCTAGAGGGAAGATGCCATCCTGAGTCACATTGTTAAAAATCTGTTCAAATATAGGACACAAACACTTTTAATACTAAAATTAATCAGTACCGTATCACTCTACTGCAGCCTGTTAATTAACAGTGTGCGCATGGGTTATTAATAGCAGCAGCGTGCGACTGGCGGCAGCTGTTCAATGTTTAACTTTGAACTGGTGGCTCCACAGTTAAGCCGCCCCTGGGTAGTCGGGAGTTTACTTTATATATAATAATGTTTTAGTACGTTTTGAGAATGTATTAAATGAGAGTTGATTTTCATTTATCAATATTTTTATATATTCCACAAAAATAAATGATAAATTATTTATTTATTACATTATTTTCTTACTTCACTTGTACACTGACCACTAATATTTACAACAGTACCATGCACATTTTCAAAAGAACATTGTCTGGAGGTGGTAATGAACACAAATAGATGAAAATTGTTACTGAGTATCCACTGTATTCTCCTTGTGCAAATTGCTCATGGCACACTAACCTGCTTGTCCTTGAATGACTGCTGAACGTCATTCCTATTCTGCCAGCTCTCAACAAGCTTCTCCACCTCTGAGATCGTGAGCACATTGTCCTTAAAGTCATTGATTATTTCCAGCAGTTCGTCCTGAGCACCCTGCGACAACTGGTCCTGTGACTTCTTCGTATCTGCAGTCGATGAAACAAAAAGTTGTTACACAAATCCCCTCGACTTCTATAAGCTTTACCTATACAGTAAAATCTCAGTATAATGTTTCACCTTAAAGCAAATATTTTAAATCCCTTGCAGATGTATAATGTAATTACCGGTAAACATATATTTTCAGTAATTCGATTTATGGACAGTATGCCACTACTCGCCACCTGATGAAGCTAGCTTAGGCAGTGAAATGTTGTGACCATGCATCCATGTGTAAAATGTGTTTGTCCAACTTTTGTGTGTGTATCTATCCACGAGTACTGCCCAGTGAGTACTTGTGCATTATGCCTACTTTTTATAGTGTGATCAGTATCCTAGCTCCCTATTCCTGCCATATCTTATTGGTTTAGGTAAAATAATCTCAGAGAAATGACATAGTTAAAAATATTTAAGTGGCCAAAGGCCAAAATTTTTTAAATAAGCACTTGGTATGTCAAAAAGTATAAAAGTAAAATATTCTTATTAATTTTTCATGTATAGTGCACCAAGTATGGTAAAAATCTATGAACTGTTCCAAAAATTTCCAAAACTTTTTAAGGAGACACAACTCAACACACAAACTGGAAATTCATTCCTTTGGGAGGAAGAATAAAAAATACAGGTAATTTAAAAACATAGTAACCAAAAAATTACTTAATGGAATTGAAAATGAGTTTACCTGAGAGCTGCCTGTCGTCATCACTGCGGGACGAGCAGACACTCATCTGATCGAGCTGGTGTTGACTGTTTGACTTGGCATGCTGCCTTGTCAGGCAGGGTGAAGGGGACCGTGGGATGGGCGAGGTTCTGTTTCCTGTAGCAGCACACGACGAGTGAGGCATGGACACGACAGTGGTCGCCACTGTGTTCAAGAAGTCCAGACTTGGTTTCAACTGCTCGGGTAGCATCCCAGAATGGTTTGCCACAGCTGTAACACACGAGAGAGAACACTCATTTCCATTACTGTAGCTTTACAGAAAATACATATATCCTATTCTTAAGGCTGGGCTACAATTAATTTAGCACAGAACATAGTAAGGGCACAGAAAGTAGAACACATGTGTTCTACATGTCAATTCTGCATGACAATTGCCAAAATTATGCACAGCAGATGCACAGAAAAAGAACACAGGTGAAGCGCACAGAAAGTTAAGCTTGACGTGTAACATCAGGTTGCTGACGGCAACATCATGGTCAGGCAAAGTTTTGATGTGTCGGTCAGACACGGATGATTCAACTGGCTGAAATTCTCAACGACTGACCGGGCCCCGGCCGATATATATCACACAGGGCATGTGGCTTGACAGCACGGTACAAAGTCAAATGTGGGCTTAGCGGCCCTGCGTACTGGGTGGCACACAGCCACGGGTTTACCAGTGCTGGAGGTGGCCCGGGGTGACTGCTGACCCAGATGCTGCTGCTGCTGCTGGAGTTGACTGGAACAAGTGCCCCAACCTGGTGCGACAGTGGTGCTGTGGTGAGCCTGGAGAGGGCTGCTGGTCCGACGACTCTGGAACCAGGGATTCGCGATCCCTAGTGGAACGGGCTGTTCCTGACGGAAGTCGAATACAATCGGGTNCGTTTCCTACCACTTCGTAGCACTCTTTTAGGTGTACGGCATACAGGCAGGTACAAATATTGGCCTCACGAGAGGAGCTCAGGCGACGACGTTCCCTAGCTAGGTGTAGAACCAAGCCGAGGCCGAGCCGACCAGAGTCGTACCCGATTACTCCAACCGGCGACAATTCAGCATGGTGGTTGGAGGGGTGGGTTTATCCCGGAAGTCAGACAACGATGTTGGGTGTATGTCGAAAGATGGGTAGTCCTCCAGAACCAAACTATCACTCCTTCCGGCGTCAGTTCAGTGCGGTGGATGGAGTGAATCGACTGGACTAGCTGACTGACAGCCCTTGGATTGTGTGGCTAGTGGTTGTGGCTCTGCCTTACTGTGCACCATGTGCACACTACGGGTGGCTGTCGACTGGGTGTGTTTTACGACGTACGTGCAACCGGTTAAGGGAGCCCGCAGTCCTACTCTAGATTCGGTAATTGGTTTGTCAAAGACGCTGTCTCCTGCTTTACCATGGTGGGTTGAGGTCTTCAAAGGATAAAATCACAGTCACCCTAGAAGTAGCACTCAGAGGTTTGAGAGAAAACGTGTTCATTCTTTGAGGAATAGACATGGTGGCCCGTACTACCTCCTTATTAATCGGGAATTGAAAGTAAACTACTTAAACCAGGTGAAGGGAACTTAAGTATAACCTGAACGAGAGCAGATGTGGCTGGGTAGCTATAATAACAACTGGCCCCAACTATCTCAATGCCGTTGTCCAGAAGGGACTTTGAGTGCCACTACCAGAAGAGGGGCTGTTCAAGAGATTCAAAGACTCCTTTTGGGGTTGCTGGTGCAGGTCTTCAAGAGCTTCTGGTATGTCGTGAAGACGTTGGGGTCAGCAGAGAGCCCCAGCACACGAGGTGGTGGAGCGAGCTGCTAGAGATGAACTCTGAAGTACAACTGGAGAACAACTGTCGTTCCTCTGCGGTGCTTCGCCATATGTTCTACGTGCTCGCGGGCTCATCTGTGATGAGGGGGTGCGAGCGGCAAGCTCCTCCTCCTGGGCGAGCTTTGCTCTCTAGTGCGATCCCTCGGCCCTTGGCCGAACTATGCGCCTCTGTAATGCTGGGTTGCCTTGATTGCGTGAGCTTAGGCGCTTTAACTCGACTGCTTGGCTAGTCTCAATCACATGTGAGAGGGTGGCATGACATCTGACATTAGGGCAAACAATCTTGGCTGACGTATTCGTGGGTGCCTCCACAACTAGGGGTGTAGTTGTAGGGTCTCGTGGCAAGTCATTTTGGGGTTCAAACCCTACTGGGGTAATGTGATGATACATACAGATGAGGCAAAGTTGTGTTTATATATATGTGAAATAGGCATCATGTGTCAAGATATCTCATATAATTCCTGCGCATGCATGTCATGCATGGCCCATCAGAACTGAAATAATTGAAGGATGGAGTTGAATAAGGACTCATCTGTATATCCATTGAAAAATTAGTTTTTAATTCTATTGGACATTTATTATAAAATGTGTTTTATCTATGCCATTTTATTGTACATGTGCAGTTCTCACTATGATAAAAAGTGTGATATTTATTAAGAAATAACACCTTTAAAATTCACATCTAGGAGCGATTGGCAAACAAAACTGTGGTTCCTATAAAAGCCCTCATCCAACTGAACCCTTAAATTGTTTTAGTCCAGAACTGTTTTAGGAATAATGTAAGGTTAGTGGCATAGCCAGAATTGTTTCTCTGGGAGGAGTGGAGGAGATGGGTTCAAGGGGGAAGTAACATTTACTGAAGTGAAGGGAAGGAGATTACACAGGTAACAGCGATTCTGGCACATGTGTTAGTTACAAAAAAATTCTAAGAGAAAATTATCTCACATTATAATAAAATGCACGATAAAGAACACTAATTGCATATTTTTTTATCACAATTGAAGGATTATTAATATTTTTTATTACTAGTTGTTGACAGAGTGAATCAGAACAGCAGAAAGCACATACCTGAGGGATGCATCTCCATGTAGCCAGTGAGTGCTTCATCGGGGCCTTCCTCTGGAGTGGTGGGAGTGGAGGGTATGAAGGGGCGTGCCGCTGGCGGGACTTGGTAGTTGTCAATCACTGGCCTTGGTATGGACGGAGGTACCTGGTATGTCTCGTTTAGTGGCCGTGGCTGCTGGTATGTAGCCCGGCTCATATCTTTCACTGAAACACCAGCAGGGTTATCTCCTTTGAAACTGTTTTGTATACCACTAAACTCGTAACACCAAAGAAAATTAATTCCATACATTCAATGTAACATATATATTTAGGCTGTTCATGGTAAATTGTTTTTGAAAACACTTTTGAAAACATTATTTGAAGAAAAAAAAAACAGCTGTTTTCAATTGTTTATATAGGCCGCATATTCTCTGGAATAAGTTAGCAGCGAATTCACTAAAACAGTTCTAAGACTTGACATTGCATTAAAAGTATAATGTTAAAATTTTTGACAAACCAATTTGGTGTTCTTTTGGTTTACACATTTTAAAGTACAGATAAGCAAATTTGTAACTTGTTTAGGTTCCTAACTATTTCACGTTTTCACTTGACTGATGCATGAATAAAGTCATTTGGTGTGTGGCAATGTGAATGTTACATATTGTGGATGGATACAACATGACGACGAAAGTAGTACTTAGCCAGGGCTTTCTAAATTGCTCAATTAATTGTTAACAGCTTATAAACATGTCTGGCTATGAAATCTAGAGAAAATACCAAACTGCTCATAATTTAATCTATTTTATTTAGTACGTTCTACTAATTTTACCATTAACCTTCCTCAAAATTAAAAAGGTTGGCTGTGCAGAACCCATTAATTTTACTTTTGTGGGTCTACCGCGTTTCCTTCAGAAAAGACCCAATTCTGAATCATTTCCCCCTGTGTCTCTAGTGAATATAAAAACTTACGTGCCATAAGCGCTGTTGGTTACATTCACAAGCCTCAGCTTCTGGTGCTCCCCCCTAGCACACTGCAGCACTGAGCACCATCGCTCATTTCACTTCTGTACCGCTCCATTCTACAAGATGAGGGAAGCCCCTTGCCGCCTGAGAGGCCGGCAATTCACACGCCGCCGCGCTCCAGTAGAGTGGGTGGACTCATCCCCCTTGCTTGCCTTGACCTGACCGACAGACACCGAAAGCGCACGCTGGCCATGCATCAGGGGAGGTTTCCCCATCCATGCAGCCCACTCCAGTCACATCTCTCGAGAGTATATATTTCCTTGCACGCCCTCCAACGGGGCAGTTCACATCATTTAGCATTCATAACTCTCGCTATCTCGCCACTTTACCCGTGCTTGTTGCTTCAGCAAATATCTACTTTAACTCAGTTCATGTCTGCTTTCCATAGCATTTAACTTGTGTTATTCAAGGCATGGTAAGAAGCTCTTGTCACGGTGCCTTCTCTGAACATTATGAGTGTTGGCCTGCATGCCTTGTGCCTGGCGTAGTGTGTACTGGGGTTGCTTTCACCCCAAGACTCTGTTCAAACCTCGTTACAATCCTGCGGTAAACAGCTTGGCAAACTTGGTCTCTCATCCATAAGACGTTAGCGGGCACAGGTTGGATATATATGTTTTGTAAAATTCTTCAGACGGAATAAAACATATATCTACCAGTTACCTCTTGGTTGTCTGGTAATTTTCTTTTGCTTTACATATTCCTTACCGCTTTGCCGTCTATGTGCATATACGCCTAACTATTTCCAGGTGCATGCACGATCTTCGCATTAGAGAAACAAACCACGTCCCCACTTGTCAATGTTCAGTGCCTAGTGCTGGCTGGTAATGCCACCCTCTAGCGCCACTGTAGCAAGGGGAGAGAGAACCTATCTCTGAGACTCCTGAGGCTTGAGGAGAACAAACACATTAGGTCACTACGACTCTCAAGCTACAAGCTGGTCATGCCGCCTAATGAGAGCCGTAGGGGTCTTGGGAGAGGAATGCTGTGAGTCCAGAGGGGAAGTTGAGGTCAGTAGTTGGTCACGCCGCTCATTCAACTCCTCCTGAGAAAGATCAGGGGGCTCTCTCACCAAGTTGTTATAGGCCATAGTACCATCTATTAAGAGGTGCACATTGCACCGCCGATCGATCAATAGGACTCAGGTAGAGTTCAACCCCAAGACACTGCCCCCCAAGAAGAGTAAGTTCTCTCCTGGACGGACCACGTCAGAATCTGTCCTCCCCGGCACTGCTACGTCACTGTTCTTATATCTACGGTCATGCCTGCGCCTACAGAATACCCACTGAATCCACTAAAATAGTAATTATTTTACTCTTCATTTGGTTTTATACCCTAAAAAGTAACGTAACATTTCTGACTGTGCATTGCTGTGTGCCCACAGCTATTCCATTTCCTCATCACCGGGCGGGCCAGCGACACGTTCTGGTGAACCAGGGCCAGACGCCCACAGAATTAAAATGTGTCAGCCCAAACAGCCCTTAAAATCCTCGTTAAAGAGACTCCATTTCCTTAGTCTCTAGAGAGATGCTGAGCCAGTGCGCCATCACCACGTTACTCAACTGGTGTCAAACTTACAAAATTACAAAAGTTAAATTTAAACAGAAGCTATGTAGATTGAATCTTATGATTGAAAAATACTGAAAAATACCAAAATTAAATGTCTCTTAACAGGCCTTAATCTCCCCTCCCCTCCTCATCATTTACCCTGGCTCACACTCTCCCACCACCCCAAAAATTGTACATACAACTAGCATACTTTGTAACAGCAGATGTATTCACTGACCTGCAGTCTTGTGCCTTCCTTCGCTCATTATCTTCAGATAGCTGTACATGCTTGTTAGCTCAGTCATTTGCTGCCCAGTGGGAACAAAACAAACTCAAGTTATTGCAACAGTACAAGATTCCTTCACACAAGACATGGGTACAAAATACTGATGACAACATACATTAAAAGTTTAAAACTAAATATAAGTAGGACACTGGAGCAGGAAAACATGTGAAATAAGTCATATTTGCATATGATGACATTCCATTAAGTCAAGTATTGAAAATGGCACATTCATAAAAGTGCCTAATTTTTCATTCTAGGAAGAAAGCACTCATGATATTGTAGGATCCTTGCTGCCTTATCCAGAATGTCCTCGTATGTTAAAATGGTTAGAGAGGTCATTCCATATAAAAATCAGGTAAAACAATGTGTACGACTTTTTACCCTATTTACATTTACTGGTAGTTTTAAGTCTCCCTTAACAGTGCAAAGCCTTAGTATGGAAACACAGTTTATTTAAGAATTTAGAAAGTGTTGACCTGGGCTTGTATTAAGGAATTTTTCCATCATTCGCCTGAAGCGATTTAGGAAAACCCTGGAAATTTGAAACCAGAATGGTCGGATCGGGTATTGAATCTTGGTCCTCCTGAATGTTGAGTAGTTTACCAATGTGCTACCTCACTTGGTCTTGTGGCCTAAAGTGATTGTTAAGTGTGTTGTTCACCTTCAAAAATACGAAAATAACAGAATTTAGTTAAAAATATACGACTATTAAGAGTGACCCAGCTGTAGTTCCAGGAAGAGTTTGATTGGAGTGCATTTCTAATTTAACAGTTGTGAACTTTATGACATATGACATTATCATTTGGGAGATAGCAGTTGGGGTGATATCAGAATTTCCTAAATGCATCGCCGTGCCTTCAGAGTTAAATCATTCACCACCAGTGGGGTGTGGGAATTGTAGGAAATGAAACCCCACACCATGACTCCTCTCGTTGGGGCAGTGTATCGCTCTACAATAAAGTGTGGGTCATGACGCTTGCTAGGAAATCTCCAGACTAGAACTCGGCGGCCATCTGTATCCAGACAGAACCATGATTCGTCGCTGAATACCACATGTTGTTAATCCGCAAGCTGACATGCAGCCCATTCCCGGTAGGTCACACGTGCTCGGCAATGCTCAGGTCATATTGGTAGACGTCGTAAGGGATGCTTTATGACAGATCCCACTCTGCTAACTACCTGGTTATGCTACTGGTGCACACAAGCGTATCTCCAGCTGCTGTGACATTTCTTTCGGTGGTGCGCAGTGATGCCAGTGGAGCGCTTTCAGCCTGTTGCACAATGATAACGATCCTCCCTGCTGGTGGTCCACCGGACCCTAACTTTCTATACAGGTGTGTGTACCCTCCTGTTCCCACAGCATCCAACACTGACTCACAGTGTAGACAAAACTGTTTTCAAGTGGCGAGCAACGTGCTGAAACATCCAACCTTCCACTCTGAAGCAGACGATGTGGCCTCTCTCAAACACATCCAGCTGGGCATAGGCTTGTCAAATGGCCATCGGGGCATGCCACATGTTCAGTGAACTTGGCTGTGTGGCTCACACTGCTACTAAGACCTCATTTGGTGTCTTGCAGCTGTGAATGATGGAGGGACATGTATGTCTCCTAGTGGCACATCTGTGCATTAAATGCAAATAGGACTCATGTCGGGCTATGACGATACTGACAACGCAAATGAGTACTTAGGGCCACAACATTTACTGTGGCGTGAGAGTAGCAACCTCCATTTTGTCTGACTGGGTGGATTGTTCATAATTACCTTTTCAGTGGTGATCTGTTTTGCTGATACATTGTGTTAATTTGTTATCTTTCATATCTAATACTTTACCAAATTTTAAAATGAATCTTTGTTGAGAACTGATAACTTTATGCCACAAGTCATATTTATCTTTTCTACCTCATTTTTCACATAGAATAGCCTCCCAAGTGGCCAGAGGAGTCACTTAGCTCCCAAGCATAGGTACATGCAAACATCTGTGACAAAATAACTACAGTACATCAAACTAGGTCTTCTCTAAGGGCCACGGACTCACCATATACGCACATATTGCTGTAACTAACACAAAAATATATTGAATAATTCTAAGGAAAAGAATCATACTTTCTAGCATGTGTACCAACAATGGTATTTTAATGTGTTTGGCATCCCAATTAAACCAAGTGAACGCAAATTTTTGGCTGGACAATTCCATTGCAAGTATCTCTGAAAAACTGTCACAGTTGTTTTTCTCACACAACTGTAGTTGGTTACCTACTGCAGCAGAGTGTTCTCTTTACATTTTTAATGCTCACAATCCTTTCATTTGTAATTTAACGTACAATATGTTAAAAAATATGTGTACATTCCATAATAGATTTTAAATCAAGGACAGTAATTCTGATCTAGATAGATGCTTTTTACATGAGCACTGTTATTATATGAAAAGAGCTTTTGCTTACTTTAAATCTGTCAAGATATTCCCTCCAATAATGAACATTGTTAATATATGATGAAAAGTAGGAATATTTTCTTGTTCATGTCTTCATGAACAAAAAACTTATTCTCTTAACTCTTTTCTGCATACTAAAACAGTACATTGTTTGTAAAGTACGACAAACTTTTGGCAGGTATTTGACAGTTTTAATCACTGGATACGACATAGTTTTTATTGAAAATGCAAAATCTACAAAGTTGTTTTGCCATTTTCAAAAACAAAACTCGATATTACTGCAAGCCCTATCTCAGCAACACAGTTTATCACCTCCCATAATAAGCATCAACAATGTAAAAGCATCTATAGGATGTTCACAGTAAACTGAGTTCTTTTGCAAGCCCTGCTTAAGATCTACTTGTATGCACATTGTGTATTCTTCTGCCCAATGTGAAATTAACAATACTATTAACCTGATCGCTTTATTCATGTGTCGGTCAAGTGAAACGGTGAAATTATCATAAAAGTAAGTATTTTATAAATATGCTAATGCTTACACTTATTTCAATTTAAAACATTTAATACAAAATACTTACAGTATTCACATGATTACCTAACAATTTTAATTCAAAGTTAAGACATGGAACAACTTTCCCTCTATCATTACCAACTTTAACTGGACAAATGTCAATCAGTGTGCCTAAACGTATTTAGGTATAGCCAATGGTGATATTTATCTTGTAACATTGTACAGTTATAACCTGCTTTAAGTTGACACTTGGCTATAACTTATCACTCGACTAGCTCAAGTCGGAGTAACACAAGACTCTGTACAATGGGCGCCAATTACATATGAAATAAAGTCAAGTTTCAGAGTATTTGTTCCATACTTTTATTTATTATTGAAGTGACACATTTCACATACGAAGTTCAGATATGCAGAGTACGAAACGTTCACAGATAACCATACAAGTGCATAACAGCGCCAAAGTTGTTTAAGAATTATTATGTTTCTTACAAACTGGCCCGAAGAAACAAGAAATGCGGCGACCTCCCACACCGGCAGAGAAATAATCTCTTAAGTTTTAGAGTGCCGATGTGGGGGTTAGCGTCACACCCGACGCGGCGTAGGCGACTGACTTGAGTGGAGACTGACTTCCAACTGCCCAGAAGGGCGACTGCCTTCCAACTGACCTGAAGTGACTTGAAGGGCGCACACGTGTACTTGTGCTGCCTATCACCCCCCTCTCCTGAGATAAGGGCCTGGCCACACATGCTCTCAACACGTTATCGAAACTGCATTGGAGGAACTAAAACTGCGCCGTCAACATACAGATAAACAAACTTCTCGTACAAAACTTGTCGACGCAGTCTGAAAGTTTCTAAATAATGCTGACACTTAACAAAAACTGAAAACTACGACATTCGAAACGAAACGACAACCGGACTCCTGATAAACGTAAAACAGTAAACGTATGCCCGATAAACAAACTATCACAGGAAACGAACCACCGCGGCTTTAATTTTGAATACGATAAAAATTTATGAAGCTTGGAAAAACAAACAACATTGAAACATGTGTCACGATCCCAAAAATTAAGAATACTGCGTCATTACAATCTAAGGCTGATTTCAAAAGCACTCAAATAACTGTGAACACCCTATAAGCACTATTTTGTACCACATACGACTACTAATAATAAATAAAGAGAAGTGAGAAAAAATGTACATTTTTACCATGTATCCCCGCAAGGCATTAGCTAGCTTGGTGTGACCGGCTGCCTCTGCGATCTCTGCGGGGGTCAACTCGCAGGCGTTGCGAATGTCGCACGCTTGCTCGCCACCTGGACACTCAAGTAGTTGCCAGGCCAGCTTCTCCAGCCCAAACTTGGCCGCAAAGTGCAGCAGCGTGGGGTACTCCTCAGGACCTGCACACACACAGCCTCTCAGCTACTGCTCACAGGGAAATTATACTATATAGGTTGTTCACAGTCACTTCCAACTTTTCTGAAGCCCTGCTAAAGTTCTACTTCCAGTATACTTCTCCACCTCATGCAAAAAAGCTTAACCAACTCTACAAAATTACACCAAAGATACAGTGCACCACATTTGTGCACAATCAGTATTGTAGACAGTAACACTATCTCCTAAAACAAAGGCTGTGTTCTCCCACCAATGTTCACTCCTTAGCTTACACTACACCATCTCCGCAGCTCTAGTAATTTCAGTAGTCGCTGCAGCCTCACACGAGGAGTCAGACAAAAAAACCTATGAAAACTATTCTCAGTGAACACTAGTGCACATCTACAGTAACAGAACAAAAGCTGATGTTACTGAAATTACTGGCAAGTGAAATCGGTGAGCTGTATTACAGCTATGAGATGAATAGCAAATTTTGCTATTTTTTTGTGCACGGTGTACCTTACAAGATAGTGCCCAAGATGTTCCATAACAGCCACGCCAAATGAAACCAGACTGAAATTGAAACTCTTCATTGCTGCTCTCTAATATGGTGAAGAGCACTAGTAGTAAATTTAAGGCAATGATTGTCATTGCTCTAGAGTACCTGCACAGCCATTAGAAGGTTGTCACATGCAATACAATTTACAGCAGTCTACATTTGAGGACTGTTGATGGTACTTTTATGTATTGATATCATGTTTATGCACACTTTTAGAACATTTTATGTTCTGGCTACAATGGCTGAAGACTGNTACTTTTATGTATTGATATCATGTTTATGCACACTTTTAGAACATTTTATGTTCTGGCTACAATGGCTGAAGACTGCATTCTTAAATTATGTTTTATAAAGCAGATACTACTTATTTAGACCATCCTTGGTAAGCGATACATTTGTCTNACTGCATTCTTAAATTATGTTTTATAAAGCAGATACTACTTATTTAGACCATCCTTGGTAAGCGATACATTTGTCTTTGTGTATGACACATACATTGACTGGTAAACTACATTAGAACCCCATTTTTACAACCGTTGATGACTTTCCTACATTTTACAGCTATTTTCTTTGGACCCATGTAATGCACATGCAGCATAATTTTCCACTTTCTTTTTTACTTTTTTTCTGCATTTTGCAAAACTTTTTCCTAATCCAATGGGAAGTGTAAAACAGGGGCTTCACTGTGTTCTACATGACTTCCGACAGAGGATAACGAGAGCTGCTGAAGAGAAAGTAGTGACTGCTACATAAAAGGACACAACAGCTGTAAGACAGGGAAGGAGCTGGTAGCAGACGTACTTGAGGTATGACTAGATGGGCGGTGTGGCTGGGCTGTGGGGGCGTGCAGGAGGTTGAAGTGCGGTGGCAAGTTCCTCTGGAGGGCCCCCACCAGGAAGTTGTCGAGATGCTCCCTGTCTGGTGGGCTGAACCCCAGGGTCTGTGGCACAACACACACACTCTTCACACACATCCTTCAATTGTCACCACTTATTGAGCACTGGTCTACACTGAAGACACATATTATAGTATGCACCACAAATCTGCACCCTGGAAGACAGTTGAAAACAACGCTACTATCAGCCACTATCTTTGGGTGAGAGATATGGAGGAGCCGGTAGCCTGAGAATACAGCGCAGAAATCCTCCTACTAACTGATTGGAAAATATTAACGCCTTCAATAAGTTAAGCATTGCGAAGGTAGATTTTATTTTAAAGTTCAATACATCCATTAAAAAATAATAGTAAAGCTATGTACTATTAACAGTAAAAACAGAAACGATAGTGGTGTACTGTCATCGACAGTGCGAGCGAAAAGTGGTCACCATGGACAATGTTTTTGTTATTATTTTACATGTGACAGGTTTTAATCTGCTCCCTCGCCTTCTGTCTAATGAATTCCAAGAATCGTTAGTGATGCCCCCTTCCTTGTGATGTTGCTCAATCTTGTAGACATCTGGTGTGCAACAAAAAACCTCTAGGTGGTGCATGCTACACGCTGTGTTTGGATGGGCATGCAAGCTTGCATTGCTTAATGTGTGTATACCACCACATGTTGGTACAAAATTACCTTAAATAAAATACTCTATGTGCTAATGAAACACAATTAATAGGATTATAAACACAATTCCTTGTGTCAAAGAGAACAATGTTCACAAGCATTCAAACACAAGAAATACTGTAGCATGAAACCTAACAAGTAGGTTTTGCAAGTGCAAAAATTCATACACAAAAAAAAACATAATAAAAATACAGTAAGTGTAACAAACTCAAATAATTATTTTAGCAAAAATGTTAAAATGACGGTTATGTAAATACTTTTAACTGTGAAANAAGTGTAACAAACTCAAATAATTATTTTAGCAAAAATGTTAAAATGACGGTTATGTAAATACTTTTAACTGTGAAATCTCTGTGGTACCGTTACTGTCAGCTGCTGATAAGCCCAACACTGTTAAGTTTAGCTGCAATAAATTTTTTTTGGCATAAGGTTTTTAAAAATTGTAACTGAAAGCATGATATTTTTCAAATCACTGTTTCAAACTCACACTGTACTCAAGAGCGCCTAAGTGATTTACATTCGCTCCTCGAACAAAGTAATTTTTTTAGTGCAAGATAGTTGTGCACTGCACTGTACTGCTACGGAGGTTGTGTGGTCACCTGGCACATGAACTCGAGAGGATTGTCCTGCGACCTGAGGATCTGGTCCAGCTCCCTCATCCTGCTCTCGCACTTAACCTGTCGACAGCCGAGCGGCTCCCCGTTCTTCTCCACGTACACAGTGACCAACATCGACACCTCCATGCAGCATGCTGCAAACACACATTGTTGTTACTCCGAGACAGCAGCCATACAAACTGTAATGGTCTACCTCCTCAGCGCCCAGGTACCATGCCANAAACAGTGACCAGCATCGACACCTCCATGCAGCATGCTGCAAACACACATTGTTGTTACTCCGAGACAGCAGCCATACAAACTGTAATGGTCTCCCTCCTCAGCGCCCAGGTACCATGCCACACCCTTGTTGCCACTGCCAAACATGCATGCATGGGAAGTTGTTCCACCAACACTACCACTTATCTTCATCTTCCCCATCATGGGTAACAGATGAAACTAAAAATATTCACATGCTTCGGGATTTTTTAAACCCACGAAGAAGAATATGTGTTTTGTTAACACCTGTAATAACCAAAGTTGTGTAAAACAGCTTTAGGAAATGTCATGTGTCAAGGTTGGCAGCATATTGAGGATTTGTGCATTATGTGAAATGCAATAGTACTGCAGAANACATTGAGGATTTGTGCATTATGTGAAATGCAATAGTACTGCAGAAGATAACTATGACAGTTGTATGTGTTTATAGTGATGTCAAGATAATAAATGATCAACTGTAATAAAATACGTTTCAATAGATGCTTTGTGTTAATTATACAAGTCTACAATAACTACAGGAACGCACAAAACTTTTAACACCTGCCTAATAGTCTGTAAATATGTCATTGTAGAGAACTACTTTATATAAAGTTTTTGTGATGCAAAACTACACTGAGCAGTAGAAATGCTTATGTTACCTTTCTTAAGAATACCCAGATACTAGGATTAACTTTCACTTCTTTACCATCCTACAACTAGTACTGATTTCAGACAACTATTCCAGCAGAACTTTCAGGATAAGCAATGGATGTGTGGGCCATATTTTGTTATAATTAAAGTTATTTATTATGTAAGTCACTTCCCACTCTGCGTACTGGTATAAAGCAAGGGCATTTCGCACCTCCATGAACTTCACAGTTATATTTATTAAATTAAATTATTTATGCATCACATAAATTACCACTTATGTAGCTACTTATATAAATCATCATTTACTTACACATATGAAAAAATTAACTATTTTACAAAAATTCTTAGCTCCTTTTGGTAAGCCTACCACAAAAAAGTACCATAACATTTTCCCATTATTTTCATGAAAAACATGAATTTCTCANAGTAGGCAACATCACTTCGGCGCGAGCGGACGTGGTAAGTCTCTCGTTTCACAAGAACCTCGGTACCAGCCTCTCGGGCTGCAACCTCACTCAGCAATCGCATCATCATATCATTCGCGAAGCAACTAGTACTTTTATGTTAAATCTCACCGAGGAGAGAGCAGCGTCACGCGCCTTAAGTAATTATATTCCAGCAGTGTGTTTATACGACCACGCGGTCACCACGTGTTTCATCAAAGTGTTCAATAAAATAATTATATACCTCTAAAAAACTTGAGTGCTTTATTAATTTAGGCGTGCGCAGCGGCCAAACAGCTCGCAATTTCATAGTATTTGACGTTGTATTACTAGAGAACCCCTGGGCCGTCGACCGAACGACCCAAATAATCTCACCAGCTCACCGTAGGGCTGTGGCGCCGGGCAATTTATAATCATCACATTACAACTCTGGTATACGATCGCGTCAGTTTGTAGAGGAGTCACTAACTCCTTATTGTCTGCAAGTGATGAAATTGTTAAGATGGCAAACACAGCCACATCACATAACTTTGATTGATGATCTTGTCATTATATCTCTGGCAATATAGCTCTAGCTTATCCAATTGTAATATTTTTTTTTTCATTTAGAAATTACAAAATTTAGTAAATTTTATTTTCTTGCTTGAGCACAATTATAGAAATTGTAAAAGATGGGGGACACATACATAATAAATGGGGGGCAAAAGTGTGGATGTTTTTTCTAACCAACCACCTCTATTGCTCATTAATCACAACTTAAATTTGATTTGTGAAAAGCATGACCAAGTATATATTAGAATAATTTATTGTCAAATATCAATTTATATTTTTTTGTTTTCTTCTGATGCTAACTGCATCCACCTGCCTCAGTGATCGTTCGTCCTGCTGCCACTGTTCATCTGCAATTTGCTCTCTAGGGGGATCGCCGCATCCCGAACATGCGCGTGGCTGCTCTGATGGATTTACAGTCAGTCTAGCATGTGGCCCTGCTGGCCAGCCATTTCACCACTGGGATCAAGCAGCTGTCCTGCCTTCAAGTCCCCAAGAGGTAACTTTTGGGGACATGACAGTTCCGGCCGGCCGGCTGACCACATCAAAAATCCTTCAGAGCCACGAAACCGCTGGGAAAATGAAGGCTATGCCAGGGATTCGGCAGTTCCTGCTGGCTGGTGACTCCTCGTGTGCCCACTTCATTTACCCTTCCAAGCCCCATGCAAGTGTTTTGAGTGAAGTGCCATGGCGTAGGGTGGTGCGTATAATTTTTATGTTGTGATTTTCTAAGAATTGACACCTAAAAAAGAGGTACAATAATTAATCCTTTGTTTTTCACCTCTTTGGGCATTCATACCCTTACTCCCTTCTATGAATTGGACCTGTCCTATGAATGGGACGTGATTCTACCAAATTCATAATCAAATTTTATTCCATTTCTTGTTGTTTTATTTCCCAAAAATAATAGTTCTTTACTGTTTATGTCACGAAAGACTCAGAGAGACCGCTCCTGTTTTAATAAGTGTGATAGTTAATTGCCAACTCATGCATTTTCTCAGTGTTAATTTTATTGTAAAATTTTCTTTTGAAGGTTTTTTTGTCATTCTTGTATGATTACAGAGTATTTTGTGTGTATTTTTCTTTTATATTGTGCTGTTTCATTGCTTGCAGTTTTTTGCCAAACCACTCAAGTCCTGAAATGGTTAATGCCATGTTCCTCAGTTGGAACTGGGCACAAGATGAAGGTGAAGATGAAGGTGGATATGAGGGTAGCCACGCATCATGCTGCTTCACGTCTTTTGTTCACCTACCATATTAGCTTGCCTTATTAATCTTGTTTTGGACTGGAACTTAACTAATTTACTTTTAGTGCCCAGGGTTAAAGCCCCTTCACCCCTGCCAGTTCGTGGCCACGGGCTTACAGCACTTCATTTTTATGAGCTTCGTGTTTGTTTTCTGCCTCGTATGAGCATTGTCGCAGGAAAGTAAATGCATAAGAACTTTAGCGCATGTTATTTTTCATACGTTTAGCAGCATTCTGTCACTTTTATGTGCTGCAGGCATCTTGAGGTGTCGACACCCTCAATAGGTACAAATAATACTGAACCAGCCTCTATGATTGCCCACTTCTACCACCAGCAAATGCTTAAGGGGAGGACACATGGACAAACAGCATGCAGCCATCCATACTTTTGCTTTACAGCTAATCGATGCACTTCAGAAACCTCCTATAACAGTTCTGAAACCATTCCCGCTCCATATATGATTCAAATAAAACTTTAATGAACCATGCAGACAAGCTTTCTACCTTTGTAAATGTAAAAAATAAAATGTATTAAAAGCATAAGTGGTTAACGCAGATATAATATGAAGATGTACACAATGCATGCACAGTGATAAATGTGTGAGTGGTTATATTACGTGGCATCTGGAAGTGAAGAGTGTAAGGATTTCTCCTCTTCACGCCTGCAACTGCAAGACGTTCACCATTCTTGTCCACAGACACCTTCAGCTTGTCCTCTTTCGAGATTGGCTCATTCAGCAGCACGAGGACTTTGTTTTGACCCTGGAAAAGTAGTTATTACAATAAGCACATCCAGTGATACCAGCACACTGAGAAACCAACACAGTTAATAACAACATAGTACTTCTCATTAATTTACAATTTACTCCTGTGGGCTCTGATGTCCTGTGACACAGAAAGGTCAGGTGGTTGAGTAGGAGATAGTTAAGAAAAATAACCTAATATTATTTGATGAATACTACAACTAGTGTCTTAAACAACATAAGTTAAGGGGTGTGCCTACCTGGAGCTTGAATTAAGTTGCAGTGAGTTTGAAATACATGTTTTCCTATGAAACTAATTAACATGCGCCTAATGTACTGTTCTACAAAAGAACACAACACTTAAAGACAAGACCTGTTAATTGCTTACAAGCTATCACGCATGTTAGAAACACCGTTTTGGAGTACTCCAACATAGCTAAAAACAACTTTTTCATTGTATCTCAAAATATACTGGATATCTAGCCAAAGTTTAAACATTTATTGCTATAGAATGTGGATCCGGAAATGCTGCGTTTAAACGCTGGTAGGTGGCGCTTGGTGGGTCTGGGATAACCGCTGGCAGCGGCGTGAGGTGTCAGTCCCTTCTGGGAGCTTCACCAGCATGCATCATTACACAAATGCGAGCTTGCAGATGTTCATCAGACTTATGGGGCAGCAAATGGAAACAGACGAGCTGCTCATCAGTTGTATGGGAAATAATTTCTGAACAGGCAACTGCCGAATCAGCAAACATTCGAACGTGTGGACTAACAGCTTTGCGAAAGTGGATCCTTCGGTGCTGGCGGACATAATGTGGGACACATTCGAATGATCAGAACTCTTCAACATATCAAAGAAATACTTGCAGTATTTTTTTCAATATTGCCTAAATTTTTACATAGAAGTAGCAGAGGAGCTACACAAGCCTTTTGGATCTCTATTTACTGATCCCCTTTTCAGCATCATCTCTATTGTTGATCCAGCAGTATCTCAGTCATTTCAAGTACAATCATTGGCCCAATTTTCCAAAGATTTCACATTCTTAACCAATTTGTGGAATGCTCAAGAAGCAGACAAAGAGTGGCACGAATATTCATTGCTGGACCATTCTGAATATTGTTGATTTTTCCATTTTCAAATGCTAGTTCAGAACGGTTATTTAGTTCTCTACGAAATTGTAAAACACACAATAGAAATCAATTTGGCACAGAAATCAATGTCGCACTTCTTCACGCTAAACACGGTATCAATGAACAATGGAGGTGTGTAGATTTCGACCCGGATGAAGAAAGATATGGGATGAAAAAAATTAATTCGATTTGTGTGCAATTTTGTGTCCAATAAATACGGTGTTAGTGAAATTTCAAGTGAATACTGCACTAGACTACAACCATCATATGTCAACATGTTCTATCTGCAATCCAGAATCCAAACATTGGTGAGTTGGTACTTGATTTCAGTCTTTTTCTGAAATGCTTCTGAGATTGCACTTAACAAATTTTAAGCATTAT
The DNA here is from genome assembly GCA_002778355.1 of Clitarchus hookeri. Taxonomy (NCBI): domain Eukaryota; kingdom Metazoa; phylum Arthropoda; class Insecta; order Phasmatodea; family Phasmatidae; genus Clitarchus; species Clitarchus hookeri. The sequence goes on along the minus strand of NQII01001643.1, from coordinate 413,265 downwards.
ATTCTGTTTAAGCAGCATAAATGCCTATGCAGGATATGAATACAAGTTTTTACGCTAAAACGGTATCATAAATTTAAGTATTTTAAATTGTACACTATATAATTTTGTAATTTACATTTTAGTGCCATTCAGTTTTGAAGCCATCGACAGTTCGCTATTTGTTTTACCATCATTAGTTCAATATTAATATGTTAGCGACATTAAATTAGGTAATTTAGTATTTTAAAACTGAATACTAATCCAGATAAGTTACCCAATAAGTCATTGTTTTAATATACAGGCCAAGTGATCTTTTTAGTAAATAAAGAACCAAATTGAAAACGGCTTTAGACAGTGTTGCAATAATTGGTTTGGCACTTTTGTATATTTCCATTTCGTGATTTGTTGTTTGTAGGCTTCCATTTGGAACACTTCAATCGTCACTTGTTTGCACACTGTGCGGCTGTTTGGTTAAACACGGAAACTGAACTCTTAAAACTATAGAACAAAAATTCCAGTAGTTCTTAAATAAATTGTTTTAACTTACAATAATGCTACACTCACATCTATCATTACTAGATTAAAATTACTATGCCATAAAGTCAAAATACTTGTTTATAATTATTTAGTGGTTTACTTTATTAAATATTTTTTCGACATTGGATACATAATTTGTGTGTTATAAAACTTGATTTATTTACGCATTTACCATTCATACCATCAAAATAAATATGGAGGTGATAAGGTAAGTTAAATCCAGTAATTGTTTGGTTTAAAAGTTGGGTAAATGCAAAACAAAATCAAATTTACAAATACACGTTGTTAATTTTGTCCATTAAATTAGATTACACAATCATTAGTTAAGAAAAAGTGACAATTGGAAAACACTCTTATCTATTGTATTGACTAAATGTAATACAAGGCCATTTAAACAATACTAAATTGTGACGGGGTGACGAATTCAAAGGAAATGCTTCTATCGTCTATGAGAAAATGTGTTCGCCTTATAGGTGTAAATGGCATGTATTTTGAACGTCGAGGTTGTGTAATCTTGCCATGAGACTCTGGCAACCCTGGTCCTCATGCAAAATATTATTAAACTGAGTGCACACGAAGGCAGCGCATTGTCTGTTTTGTGTGATTTTCTAGACTTGGTGCAGCATTGTTTGTATGAGGCGGAGGAATATCATGAAAGTGGAACTTCAGCAGGGCTACAGAAAAGTTGGAAGTTACCATTAATGGACTATGCATTAGTTTCTAAGTTGTAGCCATTGAGTGTTGTGCAAAGTCACACTGATGCCAAATGTAATTACAACTGACAAACAAAAGTGGTAAACAAATGTGTGGATAAAGGAACCTTAAAAAAAAAGGGGAGGAAAAAGATGGGCAGTACAAGAGATTTTGCGACACTAACAAATTTAATTTTAGAATTGTGACTGTACGAATACATGCATGCACGTATGCATACTTGTACACACACACACACACACNAGAATTGTGACTGTACGAATACATGCATGCACGTATGCATACTTGTACACACACACACACACACTCGTGCATGCACACAGATATATGTGGTGTGCAGACATGCACATATGCACCAACCCCCACATTCATATAGGCATGTATGTGCACACACACAGAGGTTTAATACATAAACCAGTTTTGATAAATGCATGCAGCAGACCAACCTCTTTCACTTTCTTGGGCAGCAGGGAGAACATAGCTTTCTCAGTGTGTGAAACAGTTTGTCCACACACCCTTGCCAGCATGTTCGTTGCTATCTCAAAGAATTCCCCAACAAACGACTCATCCTGGTCTCTGACTGGCATGCGACACCACTGCTGGTATGACATCAGTGCTGTTAACACAAAAAACTCTACAAATTTAGAGGTAGAAAAGTGCTACATTAAATTTCCTAATTATTATTTCATAAAGGAATCATTTCTATACTCCCTTCACACTTACTTTAAACCCATGATAAACTCATGTGGGTTAAGTCTTCTGTGATTAGTTAACCTTCACACTGTATCTGAACTCACAAGAAAGTAGTTCTAATTTTAACAAAACCAATGTAGTATTCTGTACCACATACTTAAAAAAGAATCATTCTTATGACTGATATATATATTTTTACTACATGAATATTTGCATGTCTATATTATTCATTATTTCCCATGCTTCCTTTCAAAATCTGATCCCACAGTTCTGGTCTGTCGAGGACATGACCCAAGTGTTTGATGTAAAGTGGCAATTTAGGAACGACCATTAAATAAGCTGAGGAGAGGATTGTTTCATTTTTGAAAACTATCTTTATAAGCAGTATTTGACGTCGTCTTTGAGGCAAGCAAATGTATATACAGCTGAAATTTTTTGTGTGTCCGCTGCAAGTACGTTCACTGCGTGGTACAAAACTCATGACAATACCACTTTTAATTTGTGTGTGTGTAAGTGCAGTCAGATGGATGCGGGATAACTGCCAGTAAATGCTACAGCTGCATAAAGTATATGATGTCAAGAGATGAAGTTTGCGAAATGGACGGCACTGGACATATTGATTGATAGACATATTGTAAATTCAACAGAAAACTTGAGAGTAAAAAGAAAAACAAATTATTCCAACTTGGGCATCAGGTACCTATCAGAAAGATACTGTAATCATATTATTTGTGTGAGGGCTATTTTCATGAAATAATATGCGTAGCAATGTATTAACGTAGTTCTGGCACCTACCAATCGTTGTTCACTGCATTGCATTGTTCAATTTGTAATGTTATGGCTTTATATTTGTTTACATGGGGACTGAAATAAAGATTAAAGAAGTAAGTCTGCATTAACGTAGCTGTTTTGGGTCAAGATACTATAGTGATAGAATAAACAAATATCTATGTCTCTATGCCCCACCAACTCAGCATACAGTCTGGCTTACAGAAGAACAAAATAAGTGAAGAGAGAGAGACAACTACAGTTTTTTTCAGTACATCAAATGGTCTGTCTCATATAAGTTAGCGAGATTTTAACAGTCAGTGAGTGGCAACTTAACGTATACGTAACAAACAACGTGCCATTTACAAATTCCTGTATCAGCTGATGCATGAACGAATGAAAATTAATATTACGTTGGCTATTCTGACTGCACTGCCGACGCAAATCAAACAAGCAGAAAATACGCAGATAAGAAAGAGTTCCTAGATTAATTAATATGTTTTATTTTATGTGTTCACAAACCAACTGTTATTAGTGTTACAAACTAAACTTCGTGCTAAAGTATAAAGTAGTAGTAATTTATGTGTGTTCAAAATGAAACAGATATTAAAACGGTCCGTATTCAAATTAAATGCAACTTCAAACATTGGGATTTCTTTTTATGTTGTACCCCCACTCTCCACACCTTCCATATATGAGTGTTATTAATTCCAAAAGCCTACAGAAATATCAGAGGGCATAGTTGAATAATTTTTTCAAACAATTTGGCGCTACTTTCGTTGAACTGTCAAAATCTTGCCAACTTATATGAGACAGACCATATATGTATACTTAGTACTTAGTACTAAACATTCTTGACTAAACATGATTTGTGTGATACTTTTACATTATATGTTCACTGATTTGAGAATGCATGTCATTATGACAATTGAACTCTTTTAGTTGGCCGGTGGTCGACTAGGCACTTTTGAAATCAGCTATGGAAAAACTTATGTTGTCAGACACGACTGGTAACCTTGGGCCATGAGGCAAGTTCACCATAGTGAAAATATAAGTGAATGAGTGGAGAGATTTGGGTGGCTCTTAACATTGAAAGCTGATGTGAAAATAAACGTATTCAGGTTTTTATCAGATGCAGCTAACATTGGATGGCAAATTGTTGACTAATTTTATCATTCCATTTTTGAGGTATTACTTGAAAAATTTGCCATTTAGCATTTTGTCTATTCCAGAATATAGATTTAAAAAAGTTGCACAGGTTCTGGGTAACATCTAAGGGTTATATTTTACAAGGATGATGTGGATCCAGAGAACTCCTACTACAACACGTGAATTTCAGCGATTTTTAGGGCCAGTCAATCTTTTATCTCAGTTTCTGCTTGAAAAATCTGACACACACTTCAAACCTTCAAGATTGCAATGTACCTACAATAATCTCAGCCTTAAGATATTTTTAAAACTTTTAATTTTCAGAACTATAATTACCATGAGCGAAGGGCAATTTTTTTTCATAATCATTTTGGCACAGTAATTTTGGTTTTACTGTTTCAACATTATTTGTATTTCAATTGTTTTGTGCAACAGTTGAAAGGATACCTCCCGAGATTGCCTCCCAGTCGCTATATTGTCAGTCGCCAAGCAGCCGTGGTTAGGGAAGGATGTGCGTCCCGCGGGGGCATGCGTGCTTTGTGAAACCAACTGATTTTGCAGTGCTGTTCTTTATTTAATTTATACAGGAACCTTTTCTTCACCCCCATGGATGTCCTCACCTTGCGTGGACTCATTTGGTTAGTTTTACTTCGACCGTGCCTCTGTGCCTCCAGTCAGCCCCATATTAGACTTTCGAGGCCAGCCAACTCCAGTTTTCTGAACAAGCTGCATCCCGGTCAGCGATTCTCACACGGGACGTCATTCTAGTGTAATTTCAAGGGACATAGCCTAGACTGACAGCATAAATGTGTATTTTTATTGTGGAAGGCGTGTGGCATTTTTTAATAAGACTGTGTAGTAATGGGAAATGTTGTACCACGTGGCAGCTACGGAAATAAACCAGTGTTGAACTGTAATGCTTGCGTTAACTTTCTTTACAAGTCTCAGTCTGTCAATTTGTGGGTGTGTAATGTGATCCCTAAGAGCACTGTGCAATGTGGAGTGTTTTCATGCTTAAATCCATCATCTGTGCCCGCCAGCCACACCGGCTGAATGTTCTACAACACCCTGAGAACTTGTGCTCTTAAATGTGTCAACTAACTGCGGCTAACTGTAGCCTGGGCAATCACAGTTCACCTTCCACCTGTACTGTGGCGGGCACGTAGTCAGATCATTCTTGACCACCAGACGGAAACTATGTGCAAGTGAAACCGTTCACATAACAGCAACATATTTACTTTTCAAATAATTTCAAAATATGACTTGTTCAACACATGTATCCTATTCACCCATGATGAAATTTTAATTTCTACATATGGCTACACAATGAAGATAAAGAAGATGCTAAACATTGTTCTCAGAGTTCTCAAGTCTCCATAAACTACTGCCATAAGTTTTGCTGTAGGTTACTTCCTTTAACTGTCTTGTGTCACTACCAACATGTGTGAGATTAATGTTTGTATATGAGTGTTCATTTTGTGCTACGTGATAAATTCCTGTAACACTGAAAATATTTTTCAACCAAGTTCTGTCTGTTTAATATAATCCCTTTCCTTTCCTCTTCATTGATATATTTTTACTGCTTTCCCAGATGTTTCAGAACAGATCAACTAAAATAAGTGTCTGTTGAACATCTGGCTTACCACTACTTCACAAATGCAATAACATTTACCACTATGCAAGGGCACACCTGGCAAACTTATCACAATTAATTTCAACATAAAAATGAGGTAGCAATAAACTTATTTTGTGGTTTGGAATATACACACAAATTTAAATTCTGACAATAAGCAATAACTAGGGAGAGGTGTTTTTAGCGAAAATATTTATGGCCATGCTAGACTTCAATATCCTACGTCCACAACCACAACTTCCTTTGGGGATTGACCGTGTGTCTATGTGAGAAGACATGGTCTTATTTGACTAGACCAATTGTAATAGAGTACTCTGATACTGAACATCCATGATTTGCTGACAGATACTTGAGGCACGTGACATTTAAAATCTTCCAACTACGAAAGTGGATATGAACAAAAGTGTTTTGGAGTACAACTGCTCTTGAAATCTTTTCGTGAAAAACACCTGTCCCTAGCAATAACTTATAAGACATTTTCAATTGTAATTTAAAATTACACATTTTAAAGTTAAATTTATTCAGTCATAAATGCTGTAAAGTTCTTTATGATATTACTAAAATATACATAAGAGACAAACCCATTTTTTTACTAAAAAAAATTGCCAACTTATAAAATTGATTGCGGGACTTTTTGATGAGTTTTTAGTTTACTGACTGATTTTTCACATGATGCTAGAAAAACAGGTAAAGCAGTGAATTTTTATAAATTTTGCTCGACAAATGTATTGCAGCAACTATGTACGTACTGCAGCAGTTATGCAATGCAGAAAATGTGACTTGTGGTGGTGGAGATAAAGGTGCATGTCAAACTAATAATATTACAGAAACCTCACCAGAACTTGGGGTACAACATGTGCAACATGACATGTAAACTTCTGGTGATAACTCTATAAGATTGCAAATGTCTGTTTCTAAATTTTGAAGGTAAAGTACAGTATTTATTTGATTTTAAACATACAATATTGATTTAATTATGCAAATATCAAGGGAAATATGACATTTATTAAAAAGGACTTAAGAAAGTCAATCTTTTAAATGAAATAAAGTTAATATTTTAGCTGACTTGAATTTGGCTGCCCGTTGCTGTGTGGTGTGTTTGGGTGGTCTGCCCACCCACCCNTACTGTCTGTGCTCCTGGTTCAATTGCAAAATGGTACATATCTCCAAGCATGCTGACTTGTATCTTACCACACTGTGCAAATAGTACTAGTCTGATAACAAGCTTGACAATGACCAGCCATCATGACCTCTAAACCTGTTTACAGAATTCTGCAGCTTTGCCCAGCAAGTTGATATGATGTTTCTGGTTCTAGTGAGCCCTCACTCATGTATACCAACATGGCATGCCACTGCATGCTGTCTCATCCAAATGACAAAGCCGATGAATAGAAATTATACTTTTCCAAAAGGTTTGGTGTGTTATAAATGTCTAAAGAGTGTATGCATTAAATTTTGAGCAATAAGTTGCACCATGTTCTCAATGAATGTTGTGAGATACCTTATTAACATAAAATAATGTTTCTGCTGGAAAATTTTGAAATTGGAAATAATGAATAATGTTAATTAAATGTAAATTAATATTGAATACATAGCCAAAAAGTTAAGTTCTGCATTCTATGCACTGAGATATACGGTTGACCTTGAAGATAGTAATACTATTAAAATGATCAATTTTGTGTATTTCCATTCTATTACTATGTACAACGTTGAAATTTGGGGAAATGCCGCGGGAATGACTGAATCATGAAATTACAAAATTACACTGTATGGTGATTATAGATGTAAATTTTATACCTAAAAACTGTGTACACTTACTGAAACATTTCTTAAGCACCAGACTGAGTTGTAAGCACAAATCAAAACTGATAGCTATACTAGACACAAAACAACTAGCCCACCATAGGTTTTCAATTTGGTTAAAAGTCACTACTAGCCTTTCCTCTGCCTTACATGGGTGTAGGCTCCACTTACCTACTTGACTAACTTTGCTGTTGGGTGACAACAAAATATGGAGTGTGAAGATGTGGGCACCAGTATAGAAAGCACTGCATACAGACAAGGGTGTTGTTACCTTGGACACATGGCTGAGAAAATTTCAGATGNGGCACCAGTATAGAAAGCACTGCATACAGACAAGGGTGTTGTTACCTTGGACACATGGCTGAGAAAATTTCAGATGAAAACAATTTCTGCAAGTTTCACGAAGGTGATGGTTATCTGCAATCCCTTTTAATTGAATGAAAAAAACCCATTACCCTGACCTATCAAATGTGCATGGTGGAGTCCACAAGCATTCTTGCCTCCTTACCATTAAAAAACTCTGAAGATGTGTGCTCCCAAGCGAACAACAACAGCAGGCAACAGTGGTGAACATAAAGTGAGGGAGAAGGAAAAATTTTCCTTATCCAAAAATATTTAGAATAGAGTAGTGATGCAGGACGGCATCCTGCCCTCCAGACCGTTTGCTACGCAGCGCACCAACCACATCAATCACACTAGTGTAGCTGCAGCACACCATGAGTGCCGACACGAATGCAGTGCACTTGTGTGAAAGTGCAGAGCAGTGCAGCGCAACTGCATACTCCCCCTCCGCCCCCGGGCGAGCAAGGGTGCATAATGGCATACCCAACGTATATCATTTGTAGGGCAATTTCAAAGCAAGAATTTAAAAGTAAAGAAAGAGACACTAAGAGTGTAAATGTTCAGAGGCACCCCTGCTAGCATTTAAGGGTTTTTATTTTGTAATTCTCAAATNGAATTTAAAAGTAAAGAAAGAGACACTAAGAGTGTAAATGTTCAGAGGCACCCCTACTAGCATTTAAGGGTTTTTATTTTGTAATTCTCAAATTCACGTATTTTTCACCTCAGTTGTTTCACCCTCATTGCATGCCATCCAAGTATAGATTGTAACTGTTTTTTATTCAGGGAATATTTTTGTATTTATTTTATTAATTTATCATGCAAGTGTTCATGTCCTTTTAATTATTGCAAGTTACAAGCAAGCAGAAAGTTTGTGCAGGGCTAACTGCATGCCGCCATAGTTTGCCCCGTGCGTGCTCCGGGTGCCTTCACATTTTCGTTTCAATNGGCACCAGTATAGAAAGCACTGCATACAGACAAGGGTGTTGTTACCTTGGACACATGGCTGAGAAAATTTCAGATGGAAACAATTTCTGCAAGTTTCACGAAGGTGATGGTTATCTGCAATCCCTTTTAATTGAATGAAAAAAACCCATTACCCTGACCTATCAAATGTGCATGGTGGAGTCCACAAGCATTCTTGCCTCCTTACCATTAAAAAAACTCTGAATATGTGTGCTCCCAAGCGAACAACAACAGCAGGCAACAGTGGTGAACATAAAGTGAGGGAGAAAAAAAAATTTTCCTTATCCAAAAATATTTAGAATAGAGTAGTGATGCAGGACGGCATCCTGCCCTCCAGACCGTTTGCTACGCAGCGCACCAACCACATCAATCACACTAGTGTAGCTGCAGCACACCATGAGTGCCGACACGAATGCAGTGCACTTGTGTGAAAGTGCAGAGCAGTGCAGCGCAACTGCATACTCCCCCTCCGCCCCCGGGCGAGCAAGGGTGCATAATGGCATACCCAACGTATATCATTTGTAGGGCAATTTCAAAGCAAGTATTTAAAAGTAAAGAAAGAGACACTAAGAGTGTAAATGTTCAGAGGCACCCCTGCTAGCATTTAAGGGTTTTTATTTTGTAATTCTCAAATTCACGTATTTTTCACCTCAGTTGTTTCACCCTCATTTCATGCCATCCAAGTATAGATTGTAACTGTATTTTATTCAGGGAATATTTTTGTATTTATTTTATTAATTTATCATGCAAGTGTTCATGTCCTTTTAATTATTGCAAGTTACAAGCAAGCAGAAAGTTGTGCAGGGCTAACTGCATGCCGCCATAGTTTGCCCCGTGCGTGCTCCGGGTGCCTTCACATTTTCGTTTCAATCACCTTTAGCTGCAATAGTCTAATAACGTACCGGAACTAGTTCTTTATGCACCCGTAGACACCACCCCTTCTTCCCCGGGAATAGCACGCTCAGAGAAGCTTAATGCACCAATAATTCACTCTTATGCACAAATGTGTATTTTTCGCAGTCTTGTCTATCTGGCTGACCGCAGGCCAGAGTCCAAAGTGATGCTAGTGTTTCTGTGCAAGAGTAATAAATTACATGCAAGTTTTCAGACTTTNCACCAATAATTCACTCTTATGCACAAATGTGTATTTTTCGCAGTCTTGTCTATCTGGCTGACCGCAGGCCAGAGTCCGTATAAAGTGATGCTAATGTTTCTGTGCAAGAGTAATAAATTACATGCAAGTTTTCAGACTTCGTGTCTTTTATTTAAAGCGTTGCTTTCAGGTGTTACGGGGTACGGGTCCATAACCCACCTTTACCCGGTTTCATGTAAATTACTTAACTGTCAGTATGCTCAACTCAGAGCTTTTACAGTTTAAGACGTGTGGGCTAGCCTGAATAGTGAATAGGCCCACAGTATTTTACATGTATGTATCAGGGGCGAGGGGCTCTTCCAATATTTCACCAAAAGACTGCGTATGTTCGGGCGAACGGCTTTCCGTACCCTGAGATCATCACCAGCAGCAACAATTGGCACCGCCTGCCGACGGTGTCTGGCACCTAGTCGGGTATCCAAATTCGCAAACCACCTAACAATGTTTTTCGCTGCCCCTCAAAACTTCCCTTAACCCAACACCACCCAGCCAACAGGCATTAGTAGGTTATAAGACATATGTTTCGGGGAAGACTTTCCATGAAATTCGCAAAACCTGGAACCCTTATTACCTGCATTTGTGAATTATGTAAGACACCTAGCAAATAATTTAAGTTTATTGATGGTCAAAAGGGTTGTGGTTTGTAGGCAGGCAAGTATGTGGCTGATGCATGCAGCATGTCAGCATGTGTGTTGGTTGTGAGACAGAAAGGGAGGGTGGCTAGCGTACCTGCACGGTGCTGCTCGAGGATGTGGTCCTCGGAGACGCCCAGCAGCATGGCGAGCACGCGGTCGGGCTGCAGCAGCTTTCCTAGGGCGGTGCCCGGCCCCGGGTTCTGGAAGACATGCTCCAGGAACTGCGGGCACACTATCACTATCTGCAGTTTCACGTGCACCATCTTCTCCTCCAGTGCGAGTGGCACTGACCGTGGCTCCACCATCTCCTCCAGGCTCACGCTCAGGACCCTGCGCATACACATCAGGAGGCCTGTTGACTGCTGCCAACAGACAGTGCTGCCCAGGGGCTATTGGAAGCTCGGGAGAACACTATTTCTGGTGGCCCCTATTTGACTAAGCACTTCAAGTATTACTTAAGTTTTTATATTCTGAATTATTATTTGAAAACATGTTGCTTGGAAACAGATTTACTGTTTGCTGTCAAGCTAGTGATTATTTATGTTCCGTTAGAAAACAGTATCATGGGCACAATAAACTATCGTGAAGAACCGTATATGTATGTTTTCACTACCAGTAAATTTTTTAAACATTTAATTAAACTATAAATGTTTCCGATGTGCATCATTGAAGATGATTCTGAGAAGAGAAATAAACATTTCTTCAATAATAAAGTTAATGCAATTGTCACAATAACTGAATGTTAGTGATAAGAAATACACAAGTGGTGAGCTTGAAGGTACAGGTTATCCAATCATGCATACTAGTGTACCTAACATGAATTGCCTCATATACCTGCTACCAATGAAAAAATAAAATTGTTCTCCTTCTGAATTAAGACCTTTGGCAAAGAAAAATAAAATAAATTCATTTGGAAAGAAAACAATGGACCTAAATAAGGTATGAAATATGTAATAATATGAAAAAGGTTAACCAAAAAAGAAAATAAATTTTATAATTTGATCAAGATATTAAATTTAAAAAGAATAAAACATATCAAGTTTTATTTAATAAAATTAATTATTGAAAAAATTCATTTTTATGCTGATGATATTTTTTTTTTGCATCATTAAATGAAATACAACATTTGAATGTTGTTGTAGTGGTTTGATGATACAATAAATTAATGAAGTTAAAATTTAAAACATAAAAACCCTTAAAATCATTCTTCTTAAATTAAATTAGTTTAACTAAAAAGGCACTTATCAATGTTTTAAAATAATGATAAATATTTATGTGGGAAATTAATTAAGTACCCCAATATTCTCAAAGTGATACTCCATATTATATTTATTTTATGATCAAACTGTGATTTTAACACGACAATACTAAGATTCTGTTGCCTTTGTTGGATGATGGCTGTAGGTATCCTGCAGGCAGGATGTAAAAACCATTATCAGAAGTGTGCCAGAATGATGAGAATGTCTGGCATGCAGACATATTTGCACACAATAGGACATCATTACAAGGTCAAGTGCATGAAAGAAGAATGACGGTGAATCAACACACAGGTGTGGAGTTTCCAGTAACAACATGACTAATTAGCATCATGCAGTGCTGTGGGTTTCCAGTTGAAATACCGTTCACACATTATGCTGATTTTACTAAATGTAACACATGGAGTCAGTTTTGGTGATTAGGTGATGATGATCCCAACTCCACAAACAGAATTGCTCTTATTCACAACTCCAACTCTGCTCTATTAGTGCATTTTTTTAAACTTAACATTGCCAAAAGGCAACAAATCGCACAATAAAATATTTGTTACCACAACTGTAGTTGATGGGAGATTAATCTCTAATCAGCTTGCAAACTGGAGAAGCAGACCCCGCACATACGTGTGAGCGCACTTGCATGTGCATGTGTGTGCGTGTATGCATATGCATGTATGTGTGTGGAAACGCATGTGTGTTCGTGTGCATGTATTTGTGTGTGTGTGCATGTGTGTGTAGGCTATGGCTAGGTGCAAGAAAATTTGCAAGTATGTACTAGCATAGGCCAATTTTGAAAAACACCTTCATGCTCATTTATGCTATTACTTCTTAGCTCAAACACATTATTTTCAAATAAGTTCTTCCACGTAAATATATCCTATGCAGTAGTTAACACATTTATTATATTATAATTTATAAATATTAAAAAATTGTGAAAATTGTATAAAAATGGGAGGATACACTTGTAGTAATATATTTTCAATACAGTATCAATTATACAGGTTACACAGCCTAAGAAAAGGTTTTGTAATGCGCAGTGGTTGGCTCCTGCTCATTGCATGTCCAACTGATGTGCGTGCTCTGATTGGTTGTAGCTGAGAAGGTCATTGTAACTCTATACACGTGAGGTCGCAGCACTTATCAGCCAACGAAGGGCCTGCACAGGAGAAGCTATTTTATAATCTGGTACACCACACCCTCAAAACCTTTCCTACAGTGTTCCCTGTAACGCAGTGTAATATCTCTTTTTTTTATAATTAACCACAACAGTACAGCCCTTCCTGGTCATCTCCGACAACCATTACCAGCAATGGGAGGGCAAGAACATCTCCCTCTCTACCCATCCCCAATTTCACTGTACCCCTGGTAGCATTGCTTGAGCTTGCTGCCTCCCTGACGTTTAGATTCCTGCACAATGCATTTATGTATTTTTCATAGTACAGACTCTGCTAAAAAAAAAAATTGTTTGGGCAGGAAGCTGGTAGCAGGTGCACGCCGGACTTACTTGCGACACTGGTTGCTGAAGCGCTCGAAGCAGGTAGTCAAGTAGCTGACCCACAGTGCTGCAGCTTGGCTCTGGTGGCTCGACACAATTAAGATGTCCGCCATGTCTGCTGTGCGAGCCCCTGCACACCATACAACCCACACAACGTGACGAGAGGCTCGTAGACACCAGCTTGCAAGAGGAATACAGTTCGCTGTCTTATTGTTGAACATTACAGGGAAGAAACCAACATACATTGTTCAAACAGTCAAGCTATCTCTTGAAAATGCATTACACAGTGATACATTACCAAATGTTTAATACCTCAGGAATAATGGAATCGTTACACAGGTAGGCTAGCTACATATAAAATGTATCTTCAGGGAATTTTTTTAGTATAAGTGGTTAGAAAGCTTTGATTGTTTAAACAATATAATAAAATTGCAAAAAATTTCATTAAAACAATTAATTGCATAAAATATGTATCACTGTAATTATGAACGTAACCAAATTGTTATTGTTTACGAAGCTCCACATTTTCAAGGAAGTTCAGTCATTGCTGTAGGTACCATTTTGTAAACCAAATTTCTTGCAATTTTTTTTGGTACCTACCTACTTCTGAGATGGTATAAAAATATTAACTTTTTAAGTAGGCAATATCTTATAAAATGATGGACAAACTAGGCTGTACATAAGAATATTTAATGCTTGCAACAGGCACAACTGCCAACATATCAATAGCTCAATAGGTATATGTCTAATGGATTGGTTTAGTTTGAATCCATTCATTAAACCATGGAATGTGTTGTAAAATCAATTTTTTTTCTATGTGAAGCCATTTTCAATAAGGGTCTTCTAATGAGGAAATAAGTGCCAATAGTGTGTTCTCTTAATCTATTACAGAAGTTCAGCCTGGTTTAATGGTTCATGAGTTACAACAAATCATCAACAAATTTTGAAATTATGCTCTTATGAAAATAAGCTCATGGCAGCCATCTTTGTTGGAAACTATAGAAGTGTATGCATTTGTGAAATTCAATGCATGTGTTCAAAGGTTTATAGGGACAAACACATACCATACTGTAAACATAGGTGTATCATAAACTTATCACTCTTCAGTAAATTATGCCAGATAATTAAAACTAGCCCAAAATAATACAACAAATCCTTGAACTCATAATGCATATTTTTAAAACACCTATTTTTGAATAATTAGAACTCCTTTTCATAAAGAGCAAAAAAAGTAATAAATAAAAATACCGTCATCGGGGGTTACTTAAGCTGCCGGGGTAACTTAAGCCATTTTGTTAGGGAAATTTCGAATGCTGATATTGGCAACACTGTTTTGAGATTGTTTGTTTGTGTTCGTGCCACACGGTTGATATTTTTATGGAGTTTTTCAATGTATATTTTAATAGTTTGTATGTTCTAAAGGTAAGTCTATATACGTATATTTCTATGAAGGTTAACTTTATCATTTATTTATGCCTTACATTTCTTTAGTCACCAATGTTATATTTTTAAGTTGAATTTAATATAAACATTCTCCAACATAACTAAGCTGAAACAATACTTTTATTGTTGTCCCACTACATAGATTCTATTTCCATTGTGTTTTTTTAATTTAAGCTTAAATTCACGGCTATTTCATGTGTGGGGTAACAAAGACCACCAAGAACTAGTGGCTTTTGTTACCCGTACTCGTTTGTCATATCGTACTATATGAAATTATAATTATTTAACAAGTCTTTTTTCTCTTTTTCACTAGAAAGATGCCTCAAAAGTACCAAAGACCTATTGGAGCTCAAAAATATCAAGATTACACAGAAGATCACTTAAAAAAAGCAGAAATTTTAACATGCATGTTTTCGAAAACTTTGCTGTATGCAGTCATAAAAAGTAACTACATACCCAAATTTTAAGCTAATTAGTTAATCTCTAAAGTAAATAGTCTTGGATTGGCGGATGTTTGAAATTGGAAAGTGGCTTAAGTAACCCCCTATGATGGTACTCTAATGTTTCTGCAGATCATTTTGTGTAAATATCTGCTGAAAAGTAAGTTTTGTCCCTAAAATGTTTCGGTGCCTTTTCCTACAGTGCCTCACAGTTTCGTTAGGTTTTTATCTTCTTGTACATTAAATACGGATGACAAGGGAAATGCAGTATCTGCATTATTATTCAAGGGTTGCAAGAAAAACAGACATTAGCATAGCAAGTATGTTATTTGTAAATAAATTGATGCAACATTAAGAGGAGGTGAGAGGGATTGCTCTCTGACACACTCTCTTCAGGTATGGCTATGGGCAGATGTAGTTATGAGTAAAACAAGTGTTGTGGCTTGTCACACTGATTACTGTATAAAAATAGGTCAACGCGATCATGGGCTGATGACTAGGCCTACTTACATGTGGCAAAATAGTGAGTTCCTTCAAAACAACTTCACATGCTTACTAATGGCCAAGGAAGAAGAACATTTGTAACTCCAGACTTATTTTAAAACAGTTATAATGAATTTGTTATGCATAGCACAACATCAAAGTCAAATATGTAGATAGATTTATGTAACAGCAAGTAAGAACATTATGTTATGAAAATGAAATGCATGGCACTGTACCTAAACTTAATGATAGTGGCTCCCTTTCCGCTGACACTGTTATCAGTGTTACGTAATGTAAAGAACGTTATCTTAATACCATAAAACACATGCATGGTTTAGGAGCTTGGAATCACACTACAGGTGTGAAATGAGATAGGTTGAAGAAGTCTGTATTTAGAGAATAAAATATTTCCATAAAACAACTAACAAATTTCTGAGACATTCTGATAATCAGTCGATCACGTAGGCCTGGAGGTCTAAAGCATAAATGATTTGAATATATATTAATTATGACTAATTTGTAATAAATATTTAATAATGTCTACAAAATATCCTATTTGTATTTTTCTGTAAACGACTGAAAAAAAAAAACTGTTGGGAAGTTATAAAACTTACAAAACAACTGAAATAAGTGTAAAATCCTGAGCCAGTTTGTAGTCATAGTATGAAGATTTGAACAAGTAAATGCATGGACTTAGTTGCATGTCGGTGTGCAATGATTTCCTCATGAGAATCCAGCATTGCTAATTTCTTATTATAAAAATAGCATTTAACATCTGAAATAACATTTATCACACATGGAGAATCTTGTTATTGCTTATGTACGTCCTTCATATAACATTATGGTATTGAAGAACTACACGTGAGTGTAGCTTCGAATACAATTCTAAAAAAAAATCTCTCTGATCTTGAAGACGAAACTCATGCGGATACATTTTCACTGTTTCACTAGTTAGTTTCTATGACCATACAACACTACAGCACATTAAGAAATAAATTTCATGGCAAATGAAAGATATTTCTATGTACGTAAAAGTTCCATACATTAACACACCAGCACACCTGTATTTTTCCTTTGGTTAGTGGCCAAGTGTCTTTGTGAGAAGATATTGTGTTATTTGATTGGGCCAATCGTAACTAGGTTACTCAAGTACTGAACGCCTGTGATTCGCAGGTGGATACCTAAGACGCACAACAGTTAAAACTATCCACTAACAAGAGTGGGTCTCAGTTAAAGTGTTTTGAAATACGACTAGACAGAAACTCTTTCCCTGAAAATAGGGAGTCCGTACCAGAGAATGTGCACTCTTATCATTTACAGTCAAAAACTGAATATAAATATGCATTATATTCAATATAAATGAACGAGCTTTGCACGAAAGCACGTGACCCAGCAAGCAGGGAGGAACAGAAGAGCAAGAGGGGTAAGTAGCAAGTCACCAATAGGGTAGTGCAACATGGTAATATACTGATCATGAAACAATAGCTTTTTAAATATTGCAACTGTGATATGGTCCAACAATGTATCACATACCACGATACTAGTGATATACTGTATTACTATATGCATTACTGGCTATATGCAATATCAATACAAAGGATGGATCCAAAGATGCTGGTGGTTGAGGGAGGATTGCAGTCCCCCTTCTCTTTACATGGAGATTGATTTTACACTGGATAAAATAAGATTATTCATGAAATAAAAAATATTGTTAATATTCAAGTATTAATTATTGTATTTAATATAATATTAAAAAAACATATTTAGATAGCATCTACTTAGCACTGGCATTTATTTGTAGAATTAAAATATAATGCATACTGGTAAGCATGTGGTTTGGACAGTAATCGACTGTGTTCCAACCTTCATGTAGTCCCCTTCTTAATGAGTCTCCAGATTCACCACTGAATATGACCTATATTTGCAATACCTACATTTAGGTTATCAATACAACCGATTCTTGCAATATAAAAATAAGACGTATGCGATATCAATATATGCGATATATCACAATTAATTTTCAAGGGTCCACTGTGGTGCAGTGGCTAGAGAGCTGGCCTCCCACCAAGGTGAACTGGGTTGGATTCCCAGCAGGGCCATTTTCGGCACTTGGAAATAGTGCCGGTCGAAGCCACTGGTTTGCGGGTTTTCTCGGCAATCTCCCGTTTCTCCCGCTCTTACATTCCGGCGCTGCTCCATTTTCACCTCGATTCACCATAATCTGCTCTCAAGATCCTGTTGTTACGGGCTGAATGAACCTATCCACTCCACGCAATCGATTTTCAATATTTTCTGGAAGCGATATATTGCACCGATAACGACATGGTCCGGAAGTTTCGAAAGGGTATTGAAAAGTGGACATAGCACAACACTAGTCGGCAGGCGGCCGGGGACTTACCTGGAGTAGCAGGAAAACACGGTGCTCGACGGAAGACACGGCACTCGGCACTGAGCCGCTAGCAGCTAGCGACGTCCTACCCGCGCGCCGCGAGGAGGGAGCGGGTCTGAGTCAACATCAGCACAACACATCGTTGCGGAGGAGGGGGGCTGTCCCATTTGTCCGCGAGAGGGGGCGACGGCACAATCCTCCGCACACGCTACAATGCGGCCCGGCGCCCGTCTCGCGGGCGGCGTGACTCACTTTTAAACCGCAACCTGCCTCATGGTGAAGGCCGGGCGGTCCGCCAGCTACGCCGGGGGACAGATGTCTGCCGTCGGGATCTCCCTTCCCCCGCCGTCGGGATCCTCCCTTCTCTATCGTGCAAATACCATTCTGTGCGTCGCCAGCACGGACTCAAACATCCACGAGGAAAGTGCTCGAGAAAAATACTCAACTTCCCGCGTAATATTTCACAACATGTTTACGTTTTACTACCGAGCCGGTTCCCAGATCCCTGCGTATCCAATCAGAAAATGGGTACACCACGACATTTCGTATCTGTGAAGTTATCTACTCTGCGACAGTGGTTCATTCGGGAAGACCTGGGTTCCAATCCCGGGCCGACCAACCTGATTTCGGTTTGACTATGGTTTCCCGAAATCACTCCAGGTGAATTATGGGATGGTTCCTGGCCATGGCCGATTCCTTGGAATATGCAAAATTCGCGTTATTATTTGCCATCAGGCTAAAATTCACAGTACTGTATATACTCGAGTCCTACGTCGTTTCTCCATCTGTGAAGCCACGCCATTTCTGACTGAACTGCATGTGACTGGAGCACACGATTGTGAATTGTTCATTCATTGGCACAGAGTTACCCGGGGCGTGTAAAATAAAGTATGATTTCAAGACCAGCTGTACTCCAAAACACTTTTGTTCATATGCACTTTCGTGGTTGGGTGGTTTAATATCACGTGCCTCAAGTGTCTGTCCGCGAATCATGGACGTTCAATATCGGAGTACTTTATTACGATTGGCCCAGTCAAATAAGAGATGTGTTCTCACGTAGAAACGCGGCCAATAACCAAAGGAAGTTGAGGTTGTGGACGTAGGATATTGAAGAATAGCATGGCCATAAATATTTTCGCGAAAAAAACGTTTCCCTACCAATGACTAGCGCCAGTGACTTTTCGCGTAAAAATTGTAGCACACAGTAGACTTAAATACTATATACACACCTCAGCTGTTGTTATACCTCAATTGGCTGCTGGTGCCGTGTCCGTCTTTGACCAAGCCACTCAGGACTAAGTAACTTCGACACTGAACCTTCGTGATTCGTGCGCAAACGGTTAACACGAGCCAGAGCATTTTTTAGCCAATTAAAGACGCTAGACGACTATACAGTGCTTTGGACTGTATCTTGTCTCGAAATCTTTTCGCGAAATATCACTTCCCCTACCAATGACAAACGTATTGCAAAGGTGTCCCACTCCTGCTTCTCTGAGAAACCTGATCCGTCTGTAATGACCTCGCTGTTGACGAGACGTTAAGCCCTACCTATAAACCTACCTCGCAAATATGTGACATTCGGGACGTATCAGGAAGTAAGACGCCTATGTCCACCATTTGAGGAACACCAGTTGTTGGCCACGGAATTCGCACTTAACAACAGTCCTATTAGTCCACAACCCCGCTGGACACGCATAATGTACTGTACAACGTTCCACTCACTTTCCTTTTCATATGTAAGACGATGCACGACCTATACGTTTAAACAATTATTTTTTTTTTTCATTTATTCAGGAAACTTGATGTAATGGAATGTTGTTGTATGAAAGGAATTAAAAGCAAACGAAACGTGGGAAATGTTTATGCATGTACACTGGTTTTATTCTCACGGGCAGATAAATCTTCATGCTGTCGTTGCTCGGTGATATATACTGTATCTACACACATATACAGACACACACATACACGCACACATGATCCTAGCCAAACGTAATCTTTATCACACGTTTTTTGCGTTCTGTGGCGACTCTTTGTGTCTATAAATAAGGCTCGTAACAGGGAAGTTAAAGCCATCCCTCTCTACTAGTATTTTCTCTACCCACTAATAAAGAGCATGGTTTCTTCCTATCTCTCTCATGTAGCATTTTATGTTAATGCACGTAACAAATTTAATTATTTCCTGTTGAAAGGGCTTTTACGGTGACTATGCCGGTTTTTCACTTTCTCTTCTTAGTATAGTAGTTTAGCTATAAGTACACTCAGGGAGGTTGTCATGGCAGAATTGTGGCCATGGCGTCCCAATACCTTGCTGTCGCGATGCATGTATCCTTGCATGATTTCCTTCCCTTGTAGGCGTATGGGGCCTAGCACTGAAACGCACTTAACTCCTGTCCCTACCGCGGGCTCCTACATAACACTTAGTTTTAGAGTAGGTTAGAAAAAAAATGATAAAGCCACATCGACTTTCGAACAGGTACCATCGCGGAGTGGATTTCGCTGCATCGTGCGGAGAGAACTGGTTGTGAAAGTGAACTGGAAAGGTTACGTGGAACCAGGAAGCGTGCTGTTAAACAACCAAAACAAAACAAATCCACTTTCTGTTTATACCTTCTTGGGGACTGATATTTTAATGGCANCGTGCTGTTAAACAACCAAAACAAAACAAATCCACTTTCTGTTTATACCTTCTTGGGGACTGATATTTTAATGGCACTCAAGACAAAATAACGGCAATGCCATTCAGTCCTTCTTTTCTCGCAGGTCTGGTGTAGACTTATCCCTGTAATGCGTTTCTAGCAAATCGATACAATCGCAAAAGGGAATTAATGAATGTGTGGAATGGCGTACGGAGCCGGAGAGAATGGTGCGCAGTCTAANCGTGCTGTTAAACAACCAAAACAAAACAAATCCACTTTCTGTTTATACCTTCTTGGGGACTGATATTTTAATGGCAAAGGACGGAAATGTCAACGTTGAAAATCTCAGTTTTGCATTAATTAATTCATTAAATACTTATTTTGATAGCCAACCTTACATACAAATAAGGAAAATAGGAACATTCCATTTTGTAAGTAAATACACAATTATCTAGTGGTGTAGGCAGAAATTAATTTTGGTAGCAGTTTTTTCGTCTATAAATATTAAAAAAAAAAAATTGAACAATTGTTTTTTTTTGTTTTGCTTAATTTATGTAGTTTATTTTTACTGTTTCATTACACCTAATTTCTCATTTTACTGATAACTAATTACATTTATTTCTTTTAATGTGTCCATATTTCGGCGGAGGTTTGAACCCAGACATCCCCTCCCCCCTGTCAGCGACGCTAAAATTATCTGCGTTTTACTTGGAATGATTCACAGTACTTCTTTATACTGCATAGGCAGTGAAACAACAAAACCCTTACTCCGTGTATACCATTAAATTCAGCAATAAAAAATAAATGTCACAAAACCGGACATGCAACATAAAGTATTGTCCACTATAAAAATCTTGTGTTTTATAAATGTTTGCACTACATGGTATTATTTAACTGTTAGTTTTTAAGTTCGGGAAATCAAGTTCATGTAGAAGAATTTCGGGGTTCGGAACTTATACGACAGTTATGTTTTGAAACAGAGCATTCGCACGTAGTCCAATATTCGCAACTTCTTACACTGGTTGTTCTAAAGAAAGCTACACATTACATCTTTAGTTGCAAAAAACATATATTGAGACACAGACCCGAAAATTGTGCGAGGAAAATAAAACTTGATTTTTGACAGTACACTCCAAATAAAATAGCTGTATCTGAAGTTATTTTGAAGTTGATAACATTTATTCAGTTTAGTCAAGATAAAACGGATCAACAAATGTTAACTGTAGTTAATTCATTGGCATAAGCATACTTATTTGCGTAACTAAGGAGGGGAAATAGGTAATGTGTCACCTCACCTTTACTAGAAACCTACAAAGATGTCCAAGCAAAAACACAAGTATTTTAAATAATATTAGCCTTAGTAGAACTATTTTAGAAACGTGATCTATGTTCATTATTTTGCAGAAATACCATAAATTTCGCAGTGATGTTTGGCATTGTGGAGGTTGATAGTAATTTTAAAACCTTAGAATTTTTAGAATGATTTGATATCAAATATCTTAAGTTACCACATATTTGACACGAACAAAGAATGAAAGTATTAACAAGCTGGCTTAACCCGTTCAGACCCAGAGTACACAATTGTGTACATTACGCACGTGTAAGTTATTTTTGGTCTGTGCTGCACACTGCGAAGCTCAGTGACTAATAATCTTACCTGTGGGTAAATGATTCGCAAACCGTCTTACTGGTCTAGGTCATCATTGGTTCATATCCTTGTAGCCAAACACACAGCCTACAACTCATTGACTGAGTAAACGAAACAAGTGTTGCGTCGACTTAAGTACAGAACTAATGATACTTTTTTTGTTTGCAACACTTTAAACCGTAAATTAAAGTGGGGTCTGAAAGGGTTAAAGAATATCTACAGGTTGTTGTGATATTGACTGGGTGAATAAATACACAATTGTGTATTATGAAAAATGTTCAAATTATATTCATGATATAATGTTACAAACGAATATAACTAATATTATATTACATGATTTTTGGAATTTTTTTTACTTTTGACCAATTACCAAGTAAACGAACCAGAGGACTGCCAGAACGTGTGTCCAAAGGGACAGTACAGCGAACCCCGTTGCATGTGGATAGGAGTAGTGAAATTTTCCGAAAATATTTCAATACAAGTTATATTTCTTAACACTGTAGGGTCGTTTACCTACCTTGATTGGCTGAATTACTTTTCGACACGTGTTAACTGTCCGCTCACGAATCACGTAGGAGCCGTGCCGATGTTGCCGAATTCTGAGTGGCCCGGTCAAATACGAGAACGCCTTCTCAAGCAGACAGCAACCAATGGCAATAGACAAACTGCTGTTGGGTATTTATAGTATTGAAGTCTACCGGGTACTTATATTTTTTTCGCGGAAAATCACTAGCTCTGCATATGGGGTTCCGAAGCAGGTGGTCACTGCACCAATTATGACGATGTTTTATCAGTGGAAACGACTTCAGCTTGCCCGACAGTACCGGAATTGGAGCTTTTCTGACTTACAGAGGATTGCCTTCTTCAGTGAGTTACATTTTATGCTCTTTCGAGCAGCCTGACATTGGTGTGTCAGACGAAAAATCTCAAGAAAACAAAAAGCATGCAATTATTGTTGGAAGAACACAAACTGATGCCTGCAACATTATGGTTTGGGGACTGTTCACTTTGAGCTGTTTGGGGCCACTCGTACCTCTGGTAGGCACTCTAAATCAGTTTGGTTATCTAACCATCCTTGGTGATCATATGTACCCACACATGTTGATGTCCATCCCTGGGGCAGGTGAGATATTCCAGCAAGACAATATATCTCCTTCTACCCCGAACTACAACCGCACACACCAGCAAAACGACATCACTGGCCAACAATGTGAAGGAACCTCGTTGGACGACTAGTGCCTGGATACTAACTGGGCAGACGGGCAGCCCAGCCAGCAGGGCATCTTCCGCATATTATGACAAGCAGTTATTACTAGGGCCACCTACTTTACGCAGATGCTGGACTTCAACTTCGTACATGCACACTTCCTGTGGCTATTGGCCGCGTATCTGTGAGAAGAAGTGTTCTATTCTACTGCGCCAATCAGACTCAAGTTACCCCGGCACTGAACGTCTGTGAACGGCTGGCAGACACGTAAGACGCGTGAGAGTAGACAATCTCCAATCTCAAAATTGATTATGAAGTAATGTGTTTTGCAGCATAACTATGCAGTGGAATCTTTTTGCGAAAAACAGGTAGCCCTACTTATTACTGCAGAGCCTAAGTTTGAGTGGCCCTATGAGACATAGGGATAGGGAAAGTGTCCGGTTTCCATGACCTTTAGGTCAGACTCCACAGTCCACAATGCAAGCTCTAGCCTCAGCTATCGTTTCATTCACTTTTACCTTAGAGAACAGCCGGTCCTCACCGCCCCTCCCCCTAACCTCTCAAGACAAAATAGCGGCAATGCCATTCAGTCCTTGTTTTCTCGCAGGTCTGGTGTAGACTTATCCCTGCAGAGCGTTTCTAGCAAATCGCGATACAATCGCAAAAGGGAATTAATGAATGTGTGGAATGGCGTACGGAGCCGGAGAGAATGGTGCGCAGTCTAAGGGGAGGGGGAGGAGGAGGGGGAGACGAGGAGTATGGATCTTCTCTCGCCGTAGAGACGACGAACAGCCGACGCCTGGTCCAGCGGTGCAGCGTCCCGCCATTCAGACGCCGGTCTGCGGCATATCTCCGCGGGCGCCGCCTGCAGCGTCAATACCCCCTTGCGGTACATTTATGGATACACGGAGAAGTGAAAAGGGGGTAAGTTACCCTCTTAAGAACCCCATCTTCCGCACTGTCAAGTATCACAAGTAGAGAGCTGCAAAATTTGCGTTATTACTTGACAACAGGCTTCATTTTCCTGTACACACCTCAGCAACATGTCGGATAGCCGTTCGCCGATCAGGGCCTGGAAACTTCCTCGCTCGCCAACCGGTGACCCGGCCAATAGGGAAATCTGCCGCGGCGCGCAGTAGCCAGTCAACACAAGGGCCGTTCCCAGAACCTCGTATGGCCAATCAGTGAATGGGTACGCCCTCATCAAAGGAACCGCCACGTCATTTAGATTCTGTGTTGTTATCTCTATTCTATGGCGTGACTTACGTGTGTGACAGCATTAGCTGAGCCTTTACTATTGGTTAAAAGTGTCCTAGAGACATGTGCCAATGGCAAAAGTCAAACGAACACACATCTTGGCGTTTAGTCTACAACCATACAGCGATGTGAACTTCGCAGGTCGTTACTCAGCACTTATCAAGACTAGAAAGAAAAATGTCACATTTTCCGCAAATTCACACAAAAGTACATCAATTATCAAGCTTTATTCCGCGAGGGGCCACGGTGGCTAAGTGGCTAGAGCGCTCGCCTCCCACCAAGGTCATTCCCGGATTTTCGCACGTAGGATTCGTGCCTGACAATGCCGCTGGTCGATGAGTTTTCTCGGAGATCTCCCGTTTACCCCGCCCTCGCATTCCGGCGCTGCTCCATGCTCACCTCACTTCACCCTCATCGGCTCTCAAGACCCAGATGTTCAGGGCCGCTCAAACCTCTTCTTATGAATTTATGCTTTTATTCTGCTATGCGTCTATTATTCTGCATTTTGCAGACGAATGTAACGGATGAGTTGCGAGTGGTTGAATCCTGAAGAGATGGTTCGTAAAATATGCAATATGAAGTAAAATTAACATGCATTGTTTTCTGTGCTCTGAGTCCACCCCTTTAGCCTCGCGNCGAGTGGTTGAATCCTGAATAGATGGCTCGTAAAATATGCAATATGAAGTAAAATTAACATGCATTGTTTTCTGTGCTCTGAGTCCACCCATTTAACCTCGCGCAGCTAATCAGAGAACGGCTACGCCCACATCAATAAACCGACACTGTCATTTCGTCCCTAAGTACTTACCTACTATGAAAACTATGCGACAGTTATTCTATATATGTGTAAGGGCAGGGTCCAAAACAGTAAATGCGCGTCAGTAAAATGTATCGCAACATCACGTACCTGTCACGCACAGTTCTGACCCGCTACTATGTATTTTAGTTCCATTCCGCCTGCAAAGCTGCAACTACAGCATTGTATCAACTTATTTTGTCCCTGCACCACTTACGCTAATGTAGTTTTATTTTAATTATCATACTTCGTTGTAATTTCAAGCGTACACGTCAACTCGTCGTCTACGTTATGGCGTGCACGTACTTGACAGACGACGGCGCCGTCTACAATGAGCATTGTCCGTGTACGCGACAGTATCCCGAGTCTGACGTCACTGCCGCTCCCAAAACTTGTTTTCGTTAACTGCCACCAGAGCACCGTAAATGGAGGAGGTTTAAAAGCTTTCTTTGGTTGCAGCTCTTTCTGATTAACAAACTCTGGTTTATAAATCATTTACAATAACGTTATAATTTTTTACCAATTTATACATTATTGTATTTTACGCTGATTGTTTTTCTCGTGTTGTACCTGTTTTATGTGTTTGTGCTTGCGAGAGAAAACGTGTAAATTTGTCAAATTATGAATTCTTTTCTATCGTTTTATGTCACAGTTTGACATAAAAGTTCAACGTAAACAATTTTTGTATTAGGACGCAGCTTGTACTGGGACTCAAGCAGCGTCATGACGTCAGTGGTTCGCGTGCAACAATTACAACTACTTTGTTATTGAGTCGCGATTTGTTCATAGGCCACAGAAGGAAAAAAAACCCATTATTTTACAAGTATTCTTCTATCGTGCTTCGTTCAACTGTCAAGCCTGTATAAAAACAACAGCTGAGAATCATTTGCGATTTCACAATTTTCGCAAATTCGTCTGCCAAAATTCTCTGCTTTCTACTCCGAGAAAAAAAAAAAGTAGCAAAAGTGAGACAAAAGACACGAACCAAACATAATTGACATGGTAACCAAATTTCACTTTTGATTGAAAAAATTGTAGACTAAAGATGTGTAAAAATGCATGTATGCTGTGTTCGTTACTGATTTCATGGAACTAAAATTTGCGACGCCTCCCAGCCTTCCCCCATCACCAAATTAATGTAACATTACTTGTGGCAACTGCGAAATGTGCAATGTTAGGTCAAAATTAAAAAAAATTAATGACTCTTTTTCCATTCGTATTCGGGAGGACCCAGGTTCGATTCCCGGCCCGGCCATTCTGATTTCGGTTTTCCATTGTTTCCNCCCAGGTTCGATTCCCGGCCCGGCCATTCTGATTTCGGTTTTCCATTGTTTCCTTAAATCACTAGAGGCTAAGACTGGGATGGTTCCTATCTACATGCCATGGCCGATTCCTTACCCGTTCCCCGACAAACCTGCTGGCATTCTACGGGGAGCGTTTTTAAGCTACATAAAAGTATTTATTTCACTTTACACGCCACGTCTTGAAAGACAAAGAAACAATAACAAATAATTTCGGGGTAACCAAATTCCGTATCACCGTGTTTTATATAAAAAAAAAAGAATATGCGGAAGGCCGTGTACTAAATTACACACGGGGCTCAGAATAAAAAAGAATTCAGGGTCGTGTGGATTAGTTGCCGCATCAAAAGTCAAGCGAATGACAACAGTGCGCCGACTGAAGGACAGTNTATGGCGTGCACGTACTTGACAGACGACGGCGCCGTCTACAATGGGCATTGTCCGTGTACGCGACAGTATCCCGAGCCTGACGTCACTGCCGCTCCCAAAACTTGTTTTCGTTAACTGCCACCAGAGCACCGTAAATAGAGGAGGTTTAAAAGCTTTCTTTGGTTGCAGCTCTTTTTGATTAACAAACGCTGGTTTATAAATCATTTATAATAACACGTTATAATTTTTAACCAGTTTATGCATTATTGTATTTTACGCTAATTGCTTTTCTCGTGTTGTACCTGTTTTATGTGTTTGTGCTTGCGAGAGAAAACGTGTAAATTTGTCAAATTATGAATTCTTTTCTATCGTTTTATGTCACAGTTTGACATAAAAGTTCAACGTAAACAATTTTTGTATTAGGACGCAGCTTGTACTGGGACTCAAGCAGCGTCATGACGTCAGTGGTTCGCGTGCAACAATTACAACTACTTTGTTATTGAGTCGCGATTTTGTTCATAGGCCACCGAAGGAAAAAAAAA
This sequence comes from Clitarchus hookeri, assembly GCA_002778355.1. Lineage (NCBI taxonomy): Eukaryota > Metazoa > Arthropoda > Insecta > Phasmatodea > Phasmatidae > Clitarchus > Clitarchus hookeri. The sequence continues at coordinate 385,640 of NQII01001643.1, read as the reverse complement.
ACCCATTATTTTACAAGTATTCTTCTATCGCGCTTCGTTCAACTGTCAAGCCTGTATAGAAACAACAGCTGAGAATCATTTGCGTTTTCACAATTTTCGCAAATTCGTCTGCCAAAATTCTCTGCTTTCTACTCCGAGAAAAAAAAGTAGCAAAAGTGAGACAAAAGACACGAACCAAACATAATTAAGACATGGTAACCAAATTTCGCTTTTGATTGAAAAAATTGTAGACTAAAGATGTGCAAAAATGTCTGTATGGTGTGCTCGTTACTGATTTCATGGAACTAAAATTTGCTACGCCTCCCAACCTTACCCCATCACCAAATGAATGTAACATTACTTGTGGCAACTGCGAAATGTGCAATGTTCGGTCAAAATTTAAAAAAAANTTCGGGAGGACCCGGGTTAGATTCCCGGCCCGGCCATCCTGATTTCGGTTTTCCATTGTTTTCTTAAATTATTAGAGGCTAATACTGGGATGGTTCCTAACTACATGCCATGGCCGATTCCTTCCCTGTTCCCCGATAAACCTGCTGGCATTCTACGGGGGCGTTTTTAAGCAACATAAAAGTATTTCTTTCACTTTACACGCCACGTCTTGAAAGACAAAGAAACAATAACAAATAATTTCGGGGTAACCAAATTCCGTATCACCGTGTTTTATATAAAAAAAAAGAATATGCGGAAGGCCGTGTGTTAAATTACACACGGGGCTCAGAATAAAAAAAAAATTCAGGGTCGTGTGGATTAGTTGCCGCATCAAAAGTCAAGCGAATGACAACAGTGCGCCGACTGAAGGACAGTAGAAGAAAGCCGCTTGCTGGCTGGCTGGCTCGGAAATAAAGAGGGGGCCGCGTTGTGATCGGGAAATCGTGTCGCACTTAGCCTACATGCCCACCGCANTAGAAGAAAGCCGCTTGCTGGCTGGCTGGCTCGGAAATAAAGAGGGGGCCGCGTTGTGATCGGGAAATCGTGTCGCACTTAGCCTACATGCCCACCGCAGCGAGACCACACACGACACAGCAGGAAAAGGAGTCATCGTGTACAAGGCAAACGAAAATTATATACAAACGTCGTGGTAACAATTGTTACTTAGAAACTATACAAAATATTGCCACGTGTTTATTGAGATGAAATTGTAGGTGATTAGGTCAGGCTTGACGTCGCGTCGACAGCGAGGCCACCACGCAGACGGAACCATTCGCTCCGGGAAACGTCGACGGTGAAGGACTCTTCTTGTAGCCTGTAGTGAGGAACCATTCAAATATTCGCCTGTAGCGATTTCGAGAAACAATGGAAAGCCGAAATAAGGATGGGCGGGCCGGGAATCGAGCCCGGGAGGGTAAAATTGCCCGTTAGTAGTTGCATAACTGCTTGTCCTTACNGTGATTAGGTCAGGCTTGACGTCGCGTCGACAGCGAGGCCACCACGCAGGCGCAACCATTCGCTCAGGGAAACGTCGACGGTGACGGACTCTTCTTGTAGCCTGTAGTGAGGAACCATTCGAATATTCGCCTGTAGCGATTGCGAGAAACAATGGAAAACCGAAATCAGGATGGGCGGGCCGGGAATCGAGCCCGGGAGGGTAAAATTGCCCGTTAGTAGTTGCATAACTGCTTGTCCTTACAAAATAAACACAATTTTGCAATGCTAACAGACGTTTTTGTGTCCAGTACAAAATAGTGTAATTTCTTCATCACTATAAAAAAACTCGACGTTCATTTTAACACCATATTTAGTAGTGACCGTAAAATGATTTTGCTGCTCGTAACCTTATAACAAGTACTGATTTTACACAAATCCGTTGAAAATTACCTATAGGCTATTCACGGTAAAGGAAGCTTTTTTGAAAGGTTTTTTTTTAAATAGCTAGTAAATAGATTTAATTTTAGCCTTAGACGTTAACTTCCGAGTGCGGTGGGGCAATTATGTTTATTACGTACATGGCAATATTTATTTAAAAAGGTGGTTAAAGGATAAAAAATGGCTGAAAGGAAAAAGTAACTAGTGCCTCAAAAGTGCTGACTTTACTGTGAACAGCCTATAGGAAAAATATTGCAAAAAGGTATGTATCTTATTGCAGAGTAGAAAAACGATCACTGACCCCGTGCTGCGTGCGGAATTCCAGAATGCAGAGTGAATCTATGTTATTCCCAATTGTTTTGCATGCATTCGTTTATCACATTCCATATTTTTCGCCATGCAGAGCTGTAGTCATCGACGCACGGTAAAGTACGCACTGTAAAACAAACCTTTGAAAAAAAATAAGCTCAAAACCACAACTATGCATTACTCTCTATGGCATGTAGTGCTATAATTAAGTTGGCAACCAATTAATAAAATTAGTTCTTAGCATATGACGTTTTCTTGCGTGTGTAATGTTTAAATTTAAAGCCACTGGAGTTATTAATCCTCGTTTCGTCTACATTCGAGTATGAATCTGAATATTAGTAATACATTTAAACTCCTAACAATTCCGCGGTTACTTAAATAGTGCATGAATAAAGTGATCAGGTCCATGGCAATGTTCACTTTACATGCAGCAGAAAGATACACAATAGATAGTAAGCTTGGCTTTCAAAAGTGCTCAATTTACCGTGAACAGCCAATACGAGTAGGTAATTATGAAAATCGAGCCTTAGAATTTACGTACACTACAGCCATGTTATTTACTTTAGTGTAAAAACATACATATAAGTTGGGTAAACTGTTAAAAATTTCCGTATATTCCCGGAAATGTACAGTAAAGGGAGTTCGGGTGTTATGGAATAGGCTGGTGATAATAAGGATAATTCTACTCAGGTAAGGAACAAAACGAGTTTTCTTATGGGCGTGTTTGGCATAGGGAAAATTTCCGCCGCTAAGTAAGCGCTAGTGTTCCAAAGAGGTCACCTCTTAATTCGAATTTTAATCTGTGTGAATAATAAAAGAGAACGATTTTATTTTGTTACGAAGTTATTTTGTATTTGATTAATGTTTATTGCAACTATCCTGTTTTTTTAAGTAGAAAATAGAGAAAAATGTGGTACACATGCGACACTAACGTTTTCCTAGTAGCGAAAATGTTTTGTTGTCAAATTTTATCATTGGTCTTCCCAACATGAGTAGAAGTGACCTTATAATATGGAATAGTTAGAGACACGTTTGTCTCATGCAACATTTTCAACAGCATTTGAACCTACTGGAAAATGTTTAGTCCTCCTATCCTTCCCTGACATCGTCATATATTTTACGTTGGGATACGTAAAATATTGAAGCTGCTACATAGAGAGAAATCAATGTAGGAGATGAGCGGTTCGCTACGGCGAACGCTGTCCCGACGACGACAACGACTTGTGGTATGGGCCATTCAACGCGGAAGCTCGCGCCCGTATACATGTGGTCTCAGGTGACTTGCTTCAACTGACGACTGCCTCTGCTTGCTGGAATGGCCGTGGTGCGTGCTGGGGTGCTTATGACGTCATAAGATATGTGTGGTTCCCTACAACGACGACGTGCAGCGCTGCTAAGTTTCCTGATTTATGAACTTTAGCGCAGAGGCGCGCTCTATATTAATTATGTAACTTTTCTCACTGGTCAGTACGACCGGAAATTTAAAATAAATTAAAATTGTTAGTTCTTTCCATGTATCTCTTGGTTTATTTTATGTAGGTTTTTTTTATAGTATAAATAGAGCTGAAAATGCCTGGGTGAGAAAAAGAAATATGGCTGCCTCTCCCAGGATCGTCAGCTCTAGTGATGTTTGCCGAAGATAAGTAAAACTTACTATAAGTATTATGTTAAAGTGATGGCCTTCAGCCATTGGTTAGTTGAAACGTAGCATCTTTTAATGTAACGATGCATGAGGTTTTAGAACTCAGTTGTAAATATGTTGATAAAGTTCTTTTAAAGAGAGATATGCTTGATATTCGTTGCATTTTAAATGGGGTCTCGGCAATCACTACGTAGACTTAGTGCAAAACGTGTTTGTAAATGTTAAATGCTCAGATACTAAAATATTGATGCTTTAATGCTTTAGATACTAAAATATTGATGTTTTGTGATACTTGCAACTCTTGTACGAAAAGGTTAAAAATATATGAAACTATATTTTTTCTACGAACCAGGTATATTTGAATGTTTTCTCCCCTAGACATTGACGTAACCCTATACGTATAAGTATCTCTTTCTAACCACGCATTTTTAGTGGTTATTGCTAATTGTATTAAATTGAAGTCTAACTGTAACTGTTGGGATTGGCAGTGATGTTGTGGCCTTTTGGGTATGCTGCGGGTGAAAGCGTAGTCTGCCACAAGTTTAATATCTGAACTGTCAACTGCTGCAACCTGTTGGAGGTCGGTCGAACTACTTCGCAGTGATCTCTTGATGCTCTTGAGCATCCTCGTCAACCGCTGTTGCATAAAGGATTATCTGTTTTTTGCGTTTGGAAAGTTTGTGCAGGTGAGTGTTTTCAAATGTTTTAACAGTGTTTTGGGTGAGTGAATTGAGTGAAGAGATTTGGGCGGCTCGTAACATCGGGATCTTGAGAACCGGCGAGGGTTAAATGAGGTGTGAATGAAGCAGCACTGGAATGAGGGCGGGAGAAATGGGAGATCCTCGAGAAAACCCACCGAACACCGGCATCGTTCGGCACGATTCCCACTTGCGAAAATCCGGAGTGAACCGGCCGGGGATTGAATCCGGTTCGCCTTGGTGGAAGCAGTCTAACCGCTCAGCCACCGTGGTCCCTAACAGTGTTTTGAAATTTGCGAACTACTATATGTAATAATGATGTACGATAAAGGGTAAGAGTCAATAGTTTTATTCCCATGAGTTTATAGAACACTTCCATTTTTTCATGTAGTAAAGTTAGGAGAAACGGTAATTTTCAAACATGCCGAGTCAGGTAATATGAAATACAGTACCACTATTCCATAATACCCAACAAAATGTTAGTATTCCATATTACCCAATTTATAATTAAAAAATTAACATAGACTATTAATGTTTTTTAGCGAATGAATTTACAACTAAAAACTAGTTTTTTCAGTTTTTTTTTTATAAATTGGTGTTATGTTACAAATGTAATATTTCTAAAATTTAGGATAAAATAAATATAAAAAAGCTGTTAAATATTATTATATGTAACACAATTTTCAAAATTGTCTTTCATAACATGGCAAAATGCTTTTTCTTTTGTTTTCAGAGATGTTTCTCAGAAGAAAGAAGATCCAACTAACAAAAGGAAGTTATGGAAGACGAATCAAATGGCAAAAGCAATCGTTGCTGTTAGGGAGAAGATGGGATACCTCAAGGCATCAAAAGTGTTTCAGATACAAAGGGCTTCTCTCTTTCGTCTAGCCAACAATAAGGTGCCAGATGCCAAGAAAGCAGCCTCTACAAACCTTGGGAATAAACCATTATTTACTCCGAGCCTTAATCCATCGGCTTACATGTAATAATATTTTACTGTTACATACACAGGCTGAGTGTAAAAGAATACCCCAACTTTGAAGGTCTATAATATCAAAACATGCTGACAAGAGTGTGGAACGAGTTTGATTATCGCGTAGATGTCGTTCGGGCCGCTGATGGTGGTCACATTGAACACTTATGAACGTGTGGTAAACAAACTTCACGGTTTCGCGGTTCATTTAATTGGTCAATCAAGGTTGTAGGTTGTTTGGTTTGATATTATAGACCTTCAAAGTTGGGGTATTCTTTTATATCCAACCTGTATAATCTGCGAGAAATTCAACTTCCCGGAAATGCATATCGCTGCCTTGGGAGAACCTGTCGCAATCCTTCCTTTGGGCCAGTCGTCACCTTGAGGCGTTTAATAGGGATTCCTCTCCTTCTCGCTGACTTCGGTTGCCCTAAATTTCACTCAATATTATCTTAGTCACGTGAGCAGCTCTTGGACAAGAACGTCGAGCACAAAAAAATTTTTATTGGTTGCAATATCTGATATAAGCTGTTCACGGTAAAGTGAGCACTTTTGATGCCCTAGTTACTTTTTCCTTTCACCCATTTTTTATCCATTAACCACCATTTAAAATAAATACTGCCCTGTAAGTAATAAACACAGTGTGGATATTCCACCGCACTCGGAAGTTAACGTTTAAGGCTAAAATAATACGTGTTTATTTATTATTATTCCAAATGAGAGGGCTTTCAAAAGCGATCACTTTACCGTGAATAGCCTATAGAGCGTTATAATCATATCATAAAAGTTTTAATACAAATTTGCTCTTTGCGACGCCTAAAACAAGATATTTATATGATACTTAAAATGTTTTAACTTTATAAACTCTATCGCTTTCGCTACAAACAAGATGAGTTTAAGAATCCTACCTGATCATGACTCATTCAGTTCGTTCTGCAGTCGAGGGTTCGTTATTCTTCGGAGATCGCATGGAATAAACTGACGCCTTCGTAAATAAAGCAGGCTGCTTATGTCTTTCTGTGTAGTAGCTAATACGTCAAGCTCGAAAAAAAAAAATTGGGTCAACACGGCGTGAATCAGCGTGGATATGCGTCATAAAGGACCAAACAAGGAAATATCCGGGACACTGAGTTAAAAGGTCAGTTTCTTTTCGCTTTACGCTCCCATGCAGTAAAAGTATAGAACAACGAAGCGTCTATACAGAAATCACCCCAGTCCAGTAGCAGCAGAACGCTCTATTGAACCGCCGGAAGCAACCTATAAAGAGCGATGGTGGAGATGTGCGGGGGAGGTCCTCAGGGCCACCACTCATTCATAGTGAATATATTCGGTGGGATATACAACCAAAAATTATAACCGTTGAGTGGACCGGAAAAATTTGCTATTTCAGCGGCCTGTAAGCCAGATCTCACATTCCTGTGAGTTTTGAGTTTGTGCTACCATGAACTCATTGAGCTACAGGCAACTGAAATGTATTGAAAAGTTCACTAATATGTTGTGCNGGGGGGGGGGGGGGGTCACAAGATTTAGAAACTTTTACGTTTGTTGCCTGCAACAGAACCATTACATTATGTGATACGCCCTGTGGCAACGATGGCTAACAATGCATCAGCAGGACTAGGAAAGCTGCATCACAAAAAACCAGTTCCCACATTGTTTAAAAATTTCCGGGAATAAACGTATTATTATTTTTTTTGAAAATGTGTCTGTAATAGTGAAGTAAAGAACTAATGTCGGCGAACAGAAAATACAGAACTTACTCCGCCATCCAAAAAATCTTGCCGATGTAACATGAGGCGTTTGTTCCGCTAAATTCAGAAAAGGATTATTCTTGTGGCATCCACGCCATTTAAAGCTCTTTAAAAATATGCAAAAATGCAAACTGAATCTCTTTCTGTATATGCTCTAAGTACATTTTGTCACACCTTCTAGATCGAGAAAACAGGAGCTCAGAAAGCAAATTGCAAGTCTTATCACCAATTCGTTCGTTTTCGGAACTCTGCCGTCGAAAGAAAATTCTAATTATTTACAGTAATTATTTGTGCTCACTATATCAATTTCGCAACAAAAAATGAAATATATATATTTTAAGAAACGCTTCAAATAATGAAAAATAGCGGGAAAAAAATTATTTTTACTCAAAGTTTACTGAAGTTTCCGTAAAGAAAGACAATTATTCCCATAATGAATTGTTGCTACCGCCTTAAATGAAGCGTCTGGAAATTTGTGAACACACCCGGGTAATATTTGCAAGCACTTTCCGTAATTTCATGTAAATATTTTAAATAGTGCAATAAAAGAGGTTTCTAAGCGTGTCTGCAGCCAATGAGTAGAGAACAGCGGGTATAGCGTACACGTGATTGTAAGTTCAATCAACAGCTAACTCACGAATTTTTTCGTCCCGAGCTGTGAGCTCATTCGTAGACATTAGTTACTGCCATGACCATCGACAGTACAAATATTAACTCTTCTATGAATCTGTAGTTGCGGTACTATTTAGTACTGGCTTGCTTACTCTTATACAAACAAGACGTGCGACTATGCAAATTGCGAGTTCACGAGCAGTGTCACACTGTTAGAAAAATTGTCCCAAAATTACGGGAAGTACCGGTTACAAATTATCCAGATATCCACGTTAAACGGCCTCTTCGTTTTTTTTTTCTTTCAATAACGTCCTTTCCGTAAATGTTACCTATATCTTCGTGAATTCACGGAATGAGTTCACAAACTTTCAAGTTTTTTTTTTTAANTCCTTTCCGTAAATGTTACCTATATCTTCGTGAATTCACGGAATGAGTTCACAAACTTTCAAGTTTTTTTTTTTAAATCTGATCTTTATAAAAAGGGGTAACAAATAAACGTTTTACTTCTGTTATGTGAATGATTCACAGTGTATAAAAATTACTAAAAAAATATATAAAAATTCTGTCCGGTGGCGGGATTTGAAATATTAAAAATGTTTGACAGTACAATACATTATCCACTCACCNTATATAAAAATTCTGTCCGGTGGCGGGATTTGAAATATTAAAAATGTTTGACAGTACAATACATTATCCACTCACCTACCACGCTTTTACAAAAAAAGATGTAGTTAATAAGGCATTTAAAAGGAATAATATACGTACTCTTAGTTTCTAGTCATGGTAGTGTGTGTGTGATTTTTTTAAATTTCGTGTTTACAAACAGGGGTATGGAAAAGAGTTTTATTTTCTTAATGTATTTCACTGTGTATAACCAAGAAATTAAAAAAAGTTTAAACATTTTGTCTTGTATAGGATTTGAACGCGAATCGAAATACTGGCAATCAATAACTCGAAAGACTCACCTACCACACATTTACACAGATTATTTTGTAAATATGGATTTTCCATGAAAGTGACGAACGCGCCTGTCTTAGTTCAAGACTTGTTAGAGCTCTTGCTATATTTGGTGTTTATAAAACGAGGTTACGAAAATATTGTTTTATTTTCGTAGTGTGCGTGTTTCACTGTGTGTACAGAAGGTTTTGTCCTGTAGCGGAATTTGGACAAGAATCAACGAATTGGCACTCCTTGAGTGATTCGCACTCACCTACTACTATTTTACACGAAGTAGTATTGTGAAGATGGGATTTTATACGCTTCAGGANTTGAGTGATTCGCACTCACCTACTACTATTTTACACGAAGTAGTATTGTGAAGATGGGATTTTATACGCTTCAGGAATCATCTGCACTGTTCGTGACACAGAATCGAAGCCATAAGAATACGAAGAGCTTCCGTAGTTTACATTTACGGAGCTAATTTCCGTTATTCCTCATTACGAAGTTCCTTTCCGTAAATTAACGCTACATCTCCGTAAATTTTTTTCGTAAATCTACAGACATTTCTAACATTGCAGTGATGATTAAAAAANAAATTAACGCTACATCTCCGTAAATTTTTTTCGTAAATCTACAGACATTTCTAACATTGCAGTGATGATTAAAAAAATTTGTTACAGCGATGTCACTGTTTCGCAAAGTAAAGCAATACACATACAAATGCAAACAAAAATTACTTCNAAAAAATTTGTTACAGCGATGTCACTGTTTCGCAAAGTAAAGCAATACACATACAAATGCAAACAAAAATTACTTCACTGTAGAACCTCATAATTAAAATTAACCCATTCAGTCAGTTCATACATAATTATACATTTTTGGTACTATTATCTCTATAATGTAAGGGTTTTCGTAATTGGAGGTTGTTTTCTGCTGAGTACAGTTTAGATCATCGAAGCCACTTACTCTGTAACGTTCCGTATATCTGACACTGTTGACTGAAAGAGTCATGCAAACCTCAGGAAATCATGGTTATGAAACAAAGCTCCTTGAATGGCATAAGGATGAGAGTTAGTGTAAAATACTGAAAAGAAAACATTAATTATTTTTAATGTCGAGCACTTGTGCCTTGAGCGATCATTGTCGGTACACACATATCCTTGTTGACTAATGAAATGTCCAAGGAAGTCGAACACATGATCCCTTAGGAAGGAGACAAGCAAACTATGCTTCCAGGTTTCATGCTTGTGTAGACATTGTGAGTTATTCCACCATATGTCAAATTAACGATGCAACTGACTCGATCACTTTATTCATGCGTCAAACGAAACTGTGAAACTATTAGAAAAGTAAATATTTCTACACATTTGCTAATTCTTACACGGACATGCATTAAACAAACAGAAAATTTAATGAATATTTACCTAACACTTTTAATTCAACATTAAGACATGGCAGTAATTTCACTCCGTCGTAACCAACTTTACTGGGCGCATGCCAGTTAGTGTACACGTTCAAATATATGCAAGTAGGGGCAGTGACATTTTTGAAAGGTTGATTTTAAAAGTGCACCATTTACCGTGAACAGCTTATAATAATACAGAATGAAACTTTCTCATTAATGTGTTTCTTTTAAAATGATCTAGTTCTGCTTTTAAAAGAGAGAAACTTGCCAACCATTTCCGAAACTAACTACGATATCCCAAATAATGNAATGATCTAGTTCTGCTTTTAAAAGAGAGAAACTTGCCAACCATTTCCGAAACTAACTACGATATCCCAAATAATGGATAATATTCCCGTAAGAAATAAAATGAACGATTTTCTGAAATCATAAACTTTTCGGCTTCTAGAAAAAAATTAAAATGTCGGATACTGTTACTTTAGCGGGTTCACGTTTCTACTTCGAAATGTGGCAATTCAACTATAAAACAAAACAACACCACGGTGTAAATATCATATATTTTGATGTGGGCGTGCCCNAATGATCTAGTTCTGCTTTTAAAAGAGAGAAACTTGCCAACCATTTCCGAAACTAACTACGATATCCCAAATAATGTCGAATATTCCAGTAAGAAATAAAATGAACGATTTTCTGAAATCATAAACTCATCGGCTTCTAGAAAAAAATTTAAATGTCGGATAAAGTTACTTTAGCGGGTTCACGTTTCTACTTGGAAATGTGGCAATTCAACTATAAAACAAAACAACACCACGGTGTAAATATCATATATTTTGATGTGGGCGTGCCCATATTCTGATTGGCTTTGAGAGGCTGTGCGAACAGTTCTTGTGGCTGATTCGCTTCTGCATGCTGCGGAAAGTTCCCAATTGGCTGGGCCGCCGGCTTGCGAGTAGGTTACCACGCGCTGACTGGCGAACGTCAGTGACGTCATTTCGTCTCTGTGTACTTATGTAATCTGCGGTACCACCTTACCGGAGTCACAGAAGCGGCGATTTTCGGCGTTTGAGGACGAGAAGCGCGAGAGCGATAAGGGCGACTGTGCCACACGCATCAAGGGCGCCATCGCCACTAAGCGCAAGGCTCTCAACTGGCGTGCAGTGTTCTCGTCGTGCGGCGTGTACCTATGGGCCTTTCAGTGGTGAACTTTTAATTTTATTTATTGAAAACTTGTAGCATGTTTCAAAGCAGACCCCTTAAGTACATTTATATGTATGTGACGCATATATTTTGAGAAACAGTGCTTTTACAAAGCCATTGTTAGCTATTTGAGTGCTCTGAAATGGTGTTTCTAATGTGTGTGACGTCTTTGTACGTTTACACGTATCTCAACAAATAATTATCTTGGCAACACAACATTTTTGCCAGAATAGATAAAAACCAATTATCTAAGCCCCCACGTTTTTGTTTTTCATTTTAAGTGTGTTAAAAGAGAAAAAAAAATAGTGAAAATAATTTTTAAAATATGGCATTTTTAGGGTATGCGTGTGCGATTTCCTTAAGAGGCAGGAGAAGAAACTTAAACCGTACAGTTGTAGTTACATATGTGGGTTTTCGTGGCGTGTAATCAAGTTCAAATGTAACAGAACGATTTTTCACAGGGAAGCGCAACGACGCAAGCACTGCACGCCGGTTCAGCACCTTGCGCGTAGGAGCGATGGGGCGGTGGGCGCACGTGTTATTGTCGCCCGTATTGCTGTGCCTTGAACGCGAAAAAACAAACCTTGGAACCACATACTTTCAAGAGCCGCACAAACCTGTTCACTCCACTACTTTCGGGCTCTCGAGTCGTATTAACGTAGCTACGTTTGATTCGCGGGCGGTGTAGCTGTCGGCATTAAACAGCGGAAAATACAAATGATTTTAACTAGAAGTTTGCTGACGAGGGAACGAGAGTGTGACAGTACTATAGGTACATTCACAGGAGAAATATATTCGAACAAAAATTGCACCTAGACAGATTTACTGCCAAGGATTTCAGAGATATTACAACACACTCTAAATTAACACTGTGGTGTTTCTTTATAGTTGGTCTGAACATGTCAAAGTAAGCATGCGAACAGACTTGTGTATGAAACGCGGAAAAAGCTCTAGGTAGGCTTCGCCTGTTAAAGAGACTTTCTTCGGTTTCGTCTCATAATTTCCGTTCCACGAATTCAGATTAGCCACAAAGAATACTGGGCACTGGCGCCGCGCTGTGTACAGCACCGGCCAAAAATATCCTTCACGTGCAACACGTCCATGATCGTCGGCACGGTGAGTGAACGGCTCAAAATAAACGTGTTTATTTGATATAACTCCCTAAAGACCTGAAAGTTGTTTAATTATGAAATTACAAGCCAAGCAGTAAACTATTTTACAATGTAAAATAATCAACTGTAGACAAAATTGCAATTAATTGTTCTGATTACCTTAAATTTAATTACATATGTAGGATCTTGTGGGTTAAACTAACTTGGCGGTGATACGGAGATTTTTTTTGTTAATCAGTATTTGTTTTACCACCCTGAAGGAAAAAGACTTTGGTGTGTGTACAAACATTTCCCCACCCTAACAGGTTTAATGGCCGGATACATGACGCAACGAAGAAGACTATAGAATACATTAATTAACTTGTCCCGCATTACATACTAAAATCCTAACTACCACATAAATAAGAAACGTGCAGGGATAGCGTTTTGTGTAACATACAATACTTCGCTGTCATATGCCTACATGAGAGCAATTCGCGATTTCATCGCCTACTGGCAACCATACGACAACTCTATTGGAGTGTGGTTACTGAATCCTTGAAGCTATACTATTGGTTAAAAGTGTCCTTACGACGTGCCACACAGGATGTCTGCCATCTCGGAGTTCAGCCTGTAGTCACAAAAAAACAGCAATTATAACACGGCCCTAGTGTTCCTTTGATAGTCTTCATCATTAGCAAACGCGCGTGGGTGTTTTTTTTTACAAACGTACATTTTCTATGTGGTTCGTTGTTCTGCTAGTTTTCACTATTTCTGTTATTTCTCTGCTAGTTTGCGGTGTGTCGCCGGAAGCGCATTTCTTCGCACGCTATTTGGGTGGCAGTAGCAAAATTGCTATTTCTGCTATAAAAAGAAGCTACTTTTGCTCTTGCTCATCGAGATACAGCAGAAATAGCAGAACGAGCAAGACAAGTAAATGACCACCAAATTAAAATTACTAACGTCACAGTGTATTAAGAGTGGTGACCGCGAAAAGTAATTTGCTTTTTCACAGATTGGTGACGAGAATATGTTTGGGTATCCTATAAAAAATGGACAGAAATGTGTGCTTATTAATGAAAATAAATGAATCACATTTATCATAGAAAGTAAGTTATCCTGAATAGCCTGAAGTTTTAATACATGTAAACTACACATCGGAAATAATCATTATCGCCATTATCCTAGTAAAATGTATTTATTTATTTCTGAGATGCTAGATTTCAGCTGGTTGTCGTTCGTGTCGTCCTGCTTTCCTGCTGCTCTTTCTGCTACATTGCTGCTCGTGATAAACAACACTTGCTCCCAGATAGCAGAAATAGCATACGACGCGAACAGACCTAGTTTGCGGCTGGCATGACAGGGAGTGCCAGCGGGTCGCATAAGTGTTAAGCGTTAGGGCAGGAACATCAGTGACCCCATTCTGTCGACTTTTATCGCACACAGGCAGGCGCCAAAGACTGGGCACGTGCTTCTACAAAGGGCTATCAGCGAAGTTGTTTTTTGCGACCTTGCCTGCCCGGCTCCTGGCCCCTCCCTGTGGTCTGTTGCCAAGGCCAGGTCACAGCATACCTCGGAATACAGACGTGAGACAACCCCAGCTGCACGCGACCACAAAATGGCGGCACTACCCTCCGACATGGCTGAACGTCTTTTCGCCAATCAGCACCTGGTCACTGGACTTGTAGGGGTAGTGAAATTTCGAGAAAATATTTCACGACAAGTTATATTTCAAAACACTGTAGGGTAGTTTTCTTATCTTGATTGGCTGAATTGATTTTTGACACGTTTAAATATCCGCACACGAATCACATAGGAGCCGTGCCGATGTTGCCGAATTCTGTTGTGCACGTCAAGGGGCTAGTTGGTGTTCGTGTTACCGGAAGCACTTTTGTATGCTGTTCGGGTGGCAGTAGTGGTTGCTATTTCTGCTCCGAGGTACAGCAGCATAAATGGCAGAACGAGCAGGACCAAAAAAGGACCGCCTAATCAAAATTACAAACGTCAAAGTGTCTTGAGAGTGGTTATTGCGCAAAGTAATTTGGCCTTACACATATTGGTGACGACGATATGTTCGGATATCCTGTGAGAGGTGCACAGGAATATGCACGTTGTATTGAAAATAAAGAAATCGTATTTATCCTCCAAAGTAAGTTATCCTAAGCAGCCTGAATTTTTGATATAGCATATGAGGCATTTCTTAGCACTTTTTAAACCAAACCTTTGAAAAATTCCCCGCCCCCTTCCGTGAATTGCGTTTTCGATTGTTTCCTAAATATGCAATTTTATATCACAAGCGTTTAATACTTGCGTTGACAGAAAATTACCGTATTGATGGCTAAATTGAAATTTTATATAAATATATATATAATACCTATAAATTTTAATGTTTCATTTATAATTAATATGAATAAAAACAGTGAAAAAATAGGTATGTTGGTAATTCCTAGTAAGAAATAGTACTAATGCAAAATATGATTACACTGAGTGCGCTCGAATGTGCTGTGTAGTTTTCTACGCTAAATTAATTAGGGACCCCGAATTTCGCGAAACGACTTACGCACATGCTAGGTTTCAATACCCAATGAGTGTACCAGCAGTTTTCCTTTGCTTATTGGTCGCGATTCTCTGTCAGAAGACATTTTCTTACCTGAAGGACCAATCAGAATTAAGTAACTTCGATACTGTACGTCTGTGATTCGCGGGCATACGCCTAAGTCACGCAACACGTAGATCATCCAATCCAGAAAGAGGATCCGAGCTAAAGTGTTATGAAATACAACTGGTCATGAAATCTTTTCGCAAAATTCGGGTGTCCCCATGCCACGTGGGTTTTGACAGTTCCGTAGGAAGAAAAGCAGCTCAATGCAGGGAGAGGGAGACAGTTACTGCGCAATTTTTGCCTCGCATTCCGTGTGTAGCCAACACCGGCAGCGTGGATAAGTGACCCCGTTAACACGCCGGACGCGGCTAATGAGGCGCTGCCCACTACACACGAAGTCAAAGGGCGTAACTTACACACCCGCGGACACCGCGCGACGCGGTAGGGAGTGCAAGTCTGAGGGGGGGGGGGGCGCAAATTTTGGCCGATTACGTGTGCTTATTTTTAAATGTGCGCAGAGCACAGTGCGTGGAGCCAAGGTGGCTGAGCGGTTAGCCTGGCCACCTGCCACCGAGGCGAAAAGGGATCAATTCCTGGCCGGGTCAACGGATTTCCGCATGTTGGGAATCGTGCCGGACGATGACACTGGTTGGTGGGTTTTCTCGGGGATCTCCCGTTTCCCCCGCCCTTTCGTTCCGGCGCCTCTCCATGCTCACCTAGATCACCCTCATCGGCTCTGAAGACCTCACTGTTAAGAGCCGCTCATGACCCCTCACTCACTCAGTCAGCACAATGCGTGACCCCTCCGAGCAATGGCCAGTACCAACACAGAGTACTTAAGGCCCCCCGCCTACCTGGCACTTGAACTGCGTTACAGAGTGTTAGAAATTCCCGTTTCTCTGCGAAACTATGAATCGTGCTTCCAATAAGCTGATCTACGAGAATAACACACACTTCAGACGAGGGACTGTTGAATGCTTTCAAGACGTGATGCACATTAGAAACAATATTTTTGAGTACTCTAAAATGGTTAAAAACTGTTTTTTTTTCAAAGCGTTGTCTCTCAAAATATATGCGACGGATGACAGATATATACAAATACTACTCAAGGGCCCTACATTGAACCTCCCTACATACTTTCCACCAATAAAATAATGCTGTTGCCACTTAAAGTCCCATAGGTAACCGCAGTGCGACGAGAGCACTGCACGTCAGTTCAGAGCATTGCGCTTAGTGGCGAAGACGTACTTGATGCGCGAGGCAGTGTCGACCTTATCGGTTCTGAGCTTCTCCGCGTCAAACCTCTCCAACTTAACCGCGGAAAAAGCTCCTGGTAGGCGGGAGCCTTAAGGCCCGGCTTCGCCTGTTACGCAGCCATTCTTCGTTTTCGTCTCATAACTTCAGCTCCAGAGGTATTACTGGAAATGTTTGATTATCAAAAATTTGCAATTTACTTGTTGTCAAATACTTTTGTATCTAATTTTTATTGTGTGTTATTTCCTGCTTGCAAAGAGGCAGAAGCTTATTGATAAAATATAAATATGTTCCTGACATTTTACTACTAGCAGATAACACAAAATTAAAATTAAGCACAAAAATATTAAACAACTCGTAAAATCAAAAGAACCGCCACGTCATTTCGTCTCTGTGTACTTGTGTAATATGTGGTACCACCTTACCGGAGTCACATAAGCTGCGATTCTCGGCGTTTGAGGCCGAGAAGCGCGAGAGCGATAAGGGCGACTGTGCCACACGCATCAAGGGCGCCATCGCCACTAAGCGCAAGGCTCTCTCTCAACTGGCGTGCAGTGTTCTCGTCGTGCGGCTTGTACCTATGGGCCTTTCGGCGGTGAACTTATAATTTTATTGGTGGAAAACTTGTAGCATATGTCAATGCAGGCCCCTTTTTGTATGTATCTGACGCACATACTTTGAGATACAGTGCTTTTAAAAAGCCATTGTTAGCTATTTTAGAGTGCTCTGAAATGGTGTTTCTAATGCGTGTCACGTCTTTGCATGTTTACGTATATCTCAACAAATAAATATCTTGGCAACACGACCTTTTTTTTGCCAGAAAAGATAAAAACCAATTATCTAAGTCCGCGTGGTTTTGTTTTATCATACTAAGTGTGATCAAAGAGAAAAAAATTAGTGAAAATAATTAAAAATTTAGAGTATGCGTAGTGGTTTGCTTAAGAAGCAGAAGAAGAAACTAAAACCGTGCAGTTGTAGTTACATCTGTGGGTTTTCATAGCGTGTAATAAAGTTCAAATCTTACAGATAGAATTTACGCGAAAAAAACCAATCTTGGAACTATGTACTTTCAAGAGCCACACAAAGCTATTCACTTCACTACTTTCGGGCTATCATTTAGTCACGCGTAAAGAAAACGTAAATATTTATGAAAGGAAAAACCTACGAGACCGTCAAAAATAAATCTGTGTGTGCATAACAGTTGAATATGTTTCCAGCAGTGCGTTCCTAACAAACTTAAATGTGACACTGAGAAACGTGCAGTATATAAATAACGTGAGAAAATTCAGTTTAATAATAATTAACATAATAACTAATTCTTATTAGCCATTTCATTTTATTTGTTTTAAATATATATTGATTTACATATATTATAATTTACAAACGATGTATAAATTGAAGTTTCATTTAATCAAAATAGAAGACTTGTTAATGTAAGCGGAAGTATAAAACGCCTGTGTTATAAGTTCTTTCGGAACGCAACCAAACACGTCATACAAGAGTGAATTTGCATATAGTTTGTCCAGAAACTTTTAAAATACCGTGGGTATACTATACACATAACACAACTTCTGCACTCGTATGTATTGCAAAACCTTATATATGCTTTTTTTTTTTTTTTTACAGTTTTAAAATTTCAAGGTCATCACTCCCCATTCTCTACATTTAGCACTACAGTCAATGGTCCTTGAACTGTGTGACCCGATTTGCGTCGTTTCGTGTAATTTCATTAATATTGCAAGACTGATTTTTCAACTGTGGTTGTCACCAATTCAGTATAGCTTTGTGTTCCATCAATTTTTATAGTTTAAGAAAATATCGTTTACGTATATTGTGTATACCAATTTAATTATTTTAGTGTTACCGAAGTGCAATAATTTAACTGTTTGTATACTTATATTAAGGACTCAACCATGCACGCAGAAATGAATCGCGAACCTAGGACAAAAAAAAAACCTCTCCCTTACGAACCCTTTAACAATTCCATTCAAACCACAAATAAATAAAATGTACAGTTAACTCCCAAAGCTATTCAATTACGCCAGTGACATATAATTTCCGACACAATATAAAGCACATGTCATGAAAAGCCCTGAAATAAATTACACGTGTAAGGTTTAAATCCCACCACAGATCACTTGTGTAAATTTGCATCCCTACCCATAAAACATATTTTCTTACATANAACCCTTTAACAATTCCATTCAAACCACAAATAAATAAAATGTACAGTTAACTCCCAAAGCTATTCAATTACGCCATATAATTTCCGACACAATATAAAGCACATGTCATGAAAAGCCCTGAAATAAATTATACATGTAAGGTTTAAATCCCACCACAGATCACTTGTGTAAATTTGCATCCCTACCCATAAAACATATTTTCTTACATATTGATGTACGGTAATTTGCTTCCGTCACGTGTAAATAAGCCGTTGATTTTTATTGCAGCGTAGCACGTTCTCACCATACAATAGCATACCAAACCATATAAATAAAAATTGTAAACTTTTTTACAGCCAAAAAATATTTTGATCAATTTTGTTAATATCTGTATTGATACTGTTAATTTCCTCAGGAAAATTTATTTTGACGAATATTTTAAATTACATTACAATTTACAAATTTACAACGCTGGAAATATCTGCACAGAGCGACAGTATAGTTATGAAATGTATCCTTAGAAAGGTATTTAATGTGTAATGTAGACTTTTAATTTCATACTTTAACATGGGTTTATGTCTCAAGCGTTCAGAGAAAATTGTAAAAATATTAATATGCAAGTTACAGTTTCATTTTAGCTTTCCAAGCAAGTCGAAAAGCTGGAAGAGTCAAAGATAACGAAATAAACCGTTTTTGGTCTTTTCCGTTATTGTAGTGTCACACAGTATTTTAAGAAACATTAAATTCTCTACAGAAACTTAAGAGAGTATAATATATATTTTACACCGTGTGTGAAGACGACTGAAATGCGATGCTGCTCCATCAAAATTATACTGTGCTATAAAAAATTCACGACCACGATAACTTTTACTTTTTGATTACTCATTCGATGGAAGAAGTCTGCTATATTTTATTTATGTTTACAGTAGTTGTTATAGTTTCATCGCGCTTTGTCGTCGGAAATAGNAGTAGTTGTTATAGTTTCATCGCGCTTTGTCGTCGGAAATAGTCTCAGGAGGGTAGCCATAGAGAGCGAATCCCTCCCTGTCCCTCGTAGGTTATGAGTGAAAGACATAATCGTTTACGTAGTTCTATTAATAAATTTATGAGCGATGTATAGACAAACGACTGATAAAAAGAAACGAAAAGTAGATTGTTTTTTANCGTTCTATTAATAAATTTATGAGCGATGTATAGACAAACGACTGATAAAAAGAAACGAAAAGTAGATTGTTTTTTAAGCGGGGTGCTTCTGGTTTATCTTTACCCTTGAGAAGACCGGAGATTTCCTTTCTCTCATGTGTTCTTGAGATTACACTGTTTGCTTATGTGTGCAGTCATCCGACAGCAGAAAGCAACAAATTGCAACACTGCTTCCGAACCTTCGACCGTAAACATATTTCCAACTCTCGGAAATCGATACAACGCATGGTCGTTTCGAGTAATGCCAAATACCAGAAGGGTTTTGTTCACGAGCACGCACTTACAAACACATTACGTACAGCGTACCCTAAGCGAATGTTACGATTACTTAACGTTCACAAAACAAAGAGTTCCACCCCCTTAGCATAAGATAACTTTTTTCTTATCCGCATAATCGTTTCTGCTAACGGATAACTGAAATAAAATGTAGGCCTAAATACAGTAATGTTAAATTTTATACCGCACAAGCGTTAAAGCATAAAAAATGAAGCTAGCCAGATTTCTAGGCTATAACCAATATGCCACGTTGTAGGTTGGTTATGCAGCCTGAATGTGTGTTTATCGAGATCTGTAATGAATTCACCAGAAATAAGTGAACAAATCTAAATTTATATCGATAGTCGCGCGAAGTATACAAATTATATGATTCAATATTTAGAAACTTTTTTCGCTGTAAAAATACTAAGTTACCCCACGTTTTTTAAAAATATGAATTAACAACATGTATATGATTTTAATCTGCAAACATTAGTGTACCGGAGTATATACATTTTTTTAGTACAAAAAAACTTCTACGCGACTTTTGATATTGTCTAATGTTATCCCACCACTGAACTTGTCGGCTCGATTTCAGATCTCAGCGAATCGGAATTTTGCCAGACTACAGTCATATGGAGGTTTATTCAGACGCCTCCGTCTCCTGTGCATTAATCGGCTCTCTAGACTTCGATGTTAAGAGCCGTCCAGATCTCTTCACCCACTCACTCTTTTGCATTAATCGGCTGATTCCTTATCTCGTCCATATTGAACTTACCGGATGATGTTAAAAATTACTGAGGACTTATCGAGCATGTTCAATGTAAGTGACTCAGCCAAACCGAAATAAAACCGGAAGAGAAACAATAAGTACCACACAGTGCGCTTATTTATACAAAATCATTGCGCATCAATATGAAAAAAAAAAACTTGTGGTTCCGTAGGTATGACTGAATTGGAAAGGTGTATCTATCACTCACAGATTTTTGCAAGTCAATATGTACACAATTTCTTTGTACAGAATTTTTAACACATAGAGTGCTGCCGGCGTAATATTACGTCTCCTGAGTGAGTGAGACCAAGTGAGGTGGCGCAGTGGTAACTCATTGGACTCACATTCGGGAGAACCCGGGTTCGATTCCCGGTCATGCCATCCTGATTTCGATTTACCATGGTTTCCCGAAACCACTCCAGGCGAATGCTGGGACGGGTCCTTTACAAAGGCCATGGCCGATTCCTTTCCATTCCTTTCCCACTCCCTCGTCCCTGTGCGATTTCCATCGTCTCCAATGACCTCGATGTTGACGAGACGTTAAGCCCGACTACCTACCTACCAACCTGAGTAAGTGAGTGAAGAGATTTGGGCGGCTCTTTCCATCGAGGTCATCAGAGCCGACGAGGGTGAAGTGAGAGGTGAGTATGGAGCAATGCTGTAATGAAGGGACGCGGGAAACGGGAGATCCCCGAGGAAACCCGCCAGCCAGCGGCATCGTCCAGCCCGATTCCCACTTGCGAAAATCCGGAGTGAGCAGGCCGGGTATTTAACATGGCTCAGCTTTGTGGTAGGCGAGCGGTCTAACCGCTAAGCATCCGTGGTCCCTACGTCATCTGAATTGAACTGAGTTGTATGAAGTTTGCTTTCACATTCCTAAATCCACAATCTCAGGTTAGAAGCGATGAAATATTACTTCGCCAGCAGTGTTCATAAGGTTCTCTGTAACGTAATATTACGTTAGGAAAATTCAAAGTTTACACTACTCAAATACACAGGATGGGGTGTATTATTCTACGTAGGAAAGAACATTTGATTGGGACACTTTCAACTAGGCGTTATATTGGCAGAGAGCCGGCATGTAGTAAAAGTGATTCAGTTTAGTATGCATGTCCGATGTTTAGTGAACCAACAAGGCGGTTGCAATACAAACACAAACAGAACTGATGGCCATGCGCTCGAGCATATAAAAGACATACTTCTAGCGTGTCCTAACTTTCAGTAACTATATACCGCACTCAAAGAGTTAAAAATAATGAGTTTTTACTTTTGCTGCTTTTGGTGAAATAAGACTATAATGTGACTGTATATTCGGTTTAAAGAACCTGTTCAACAAACTTATCATTTTGGTTTGTTTCGAATGCCTAACTACAATACTTGATATCAGTAGGGCTCTGTGAATACAGGATAAACTCCAAAATGTCGTATATCCGTTTGAATTCTGCCACTGGCCATCAATTTTTAACCAACACACTAAGAAATTGTTTGCAAATATACCACACCAGTGCATGCGTATAGTGAGAAAGAGCGGGTGGTTACATTTTTTACCATACATCCACGGTAGCGTTCCTCCTTTTGCTCAGATGTATAGGGAAGTTGCCAATTATGTATAGTAGCGGTGCTGAACCTTCCTTTATTTGCAGCCTCATATATGGTGACAGGTGTTTCTCGCGAAAAGATTTCCAGACCAGTTGTACTCCAAAACATTTTTGTGCGTGTGCATTTTCGTGGTTGGATGATTTTAAATGTCACGTGCCTCAAGTGTCTGTCAGCGAATCATGGGCGTTCAGTAATCAGAGTACTTTATTACGATTGGCCCAGTCAAACAAAAACATTTTTTACCGCAAGAAACCGCGGCCAATAACCAAAGGACGTTGTGGTTGTGGACGTAGGATATTGAAGTCTAGCATAGCCTTAAATATTTTCGCGAAAAACACCTGTTCCTACTGATATATGGCAGTATTTCCATAAATGTATAGGTGAAAAACTTCCATTACAGCTTAGGAAGTTTGCTAGAAATTTCTTTATAGCGAATAGTTTAGGATGAAGGATTCAGTAACTAATCTTCAGTAAAGTGGTCGGACAGATAAACGACGTCGTATAGTTTTCAGTAGCCAATGAGATCGCTAACGGCACGCATGTGGGTATATGGCAGTGAAGTCTAACATAGCGCGAAGTTTGCACCTTTCTATAGTCGGTTCATGACTGGAAGAGACTTTCTTGAAGCCCTGCTAAAGATCTACTTTCAAGCCCATTTCGTATCCTTCTGCCAAAGGGTAAACAAACATTACCATGTGGCAGTCACATGGCAATGTTTACATGCAATGTTTACATTCCACTGTGTGTGTGTACATGTGTTCGTAAATGCACCTACCCATCATAAAAGTAATGTATATACTATTAATGGATATTCCACAAGCGTAAAGTTTTTAATCTTGAGAATTTCGCACAAAAGAATATGATGCAAGCGAAAAACATTTCATTATATAAACCCAAAAGTGAGTATTAAAAATTAGATGTTTCGTGTGCGTGCCTGTCTCTCTCTCTCTCTGTGTGTGTGTGTGTGTGTGTGTGTGTAGGTTTGGTTTTGACTGGGGGATTGGGTGGGGGAGAAAAACTTTCACTTTGATTACATATTATAGACACAATACTTTGCAATGAAATGTGTCAACATTCAAGGAGTCCATCCAACAACATTAACATGGCAACGCCAATCTCTCATAAGCCCCCGGATGGCCGTGCTGTAGAGAATTTGTGCGATTCTTGTTTAACCTAATATTTCATTTATCGGTTTTTTTATACTAATATCAGCTCTTTATTATTTGATTTTTCATAACGTATGACTTTAATTTGTGCTAACCTTCTCGTACAGATTCCTTTTGCTTTTGAAATCTGTATAAGAGATTACTCATAGTGCGTTCTAACGTGTTTAATATTTTTCAAATTTATTTCAGGTTTGCTTAAAATTTTATTTACTGTATTTTACGTTGTATGTTGCGGTAGTTTTTGTGTGCAGTCATGAGTTCTAGCAAGGTGAATAAAAGAGAAGTCACCAACGCCAACAGGACATCATTAACCTCACCGAATCGTTGTATTCACTAATTAGCTGAGGGGAAATGAAACCCTGCAACGTCGCGGAAAGAGCGGCAGAAATGTTGAAACTCTCCAGATCTACAGTGCTAAGGTATGTTAAAATATCTGTAGTATTAACCATTGCGTTTGCAAGTTGTGTGTGTTAAGATCAATTACGTTGGCCCAAAAAATGTGTTTACAAGAACATAAAGAAAATTTGTTAATAACTTGATAACGCCGTCGAACGTTGTCTGTGTGTATTTTTAACGTTTTATTTTGGTAATTATTAAGTTTATAGGGTTTCCTGTAAAAATAAAAATAATTCATTGAAAATCTTATATTTCCACTCTGCTAATGATGCAGAACACGAATATACGAGGGGCATTAACGTCAGACTAATCTCGTAATATGTGCCCACCTAACCTAACAGAACCTAACCCCACGATGAGTGAATCACTATTTTACATTTTTTAACTAACCTAGGATTGTAGGGTTATATAGTAACCAATACCTGCCACCTATTAAGCTAACCTAAAGTAACACACGGCAGAGCATATCACATTATCACACATCATTAGTAAACAAACCCTTGTATGTTTTTGGTATCAGTAACTGTAGTTGACCCAGTAACTGAATTATGGTCCTTTTTAAATTATGCAAATTAGGTTGGCTATGTAGCACTGAAAGTGAAAAATATGACACTGATAATTTACAATAACTAAAAGACAATGGCTGTAGAACAGTGGTGTTGGGGAAATGCATTAATACACAATTATTTTCTTAAAAGATTATGACTGCTATTTCATCTATTACGATGTCTTATCATGTTTAGTGAAGTGATACAGATATGTTTAATAGTAGGGGAAGTTCCAGTTATATCGACTGTAATCTATTTAGTGACGTATAACAATGGCAATTAATGCCGCAATGTAACTTATAAATACAAAACAAGCTCCTTCTTCAGAATCTTAAAATGCACCATCTCTCCATAACCTATATAAAATTAATTGACTATAACAAACTCACTATAGAGGCAATTTTCCTTACCATTGTCAGTTGTCTTTATAATAAATTTCCACTGTATATATTGGGTTGTTTATGAAGAATCCCTCGCAGGGGTACACAAATTCCAACACAAAGTAGTTTTTATTTTTAATTACACATTGTTATACCACCTTTTGGTTAGGTATTTCATACACTCACATTTGAGTCTATATAACCCTACAATCCTAGGTTAGTGTAAAACCCAACAATCCTAGGTTAGTTTAAAAATGTAAAATAGTGATTCACCCATCGTGGGGATAGGTTCTGTTAGGTTAGGTGGGCACATGTTACGAAATTAGTCGGACGTTAATGCCCCTCGTATATTCGTGTTCTGCATCATTAGTGGAGTGGAAATATACCATTTCCCGTGAAATTATTGTAATTTTTTTACAGAAACGCCCCCTAAACTTAATAATTACCGAAATAAAACGTTAAAAATACACATAGACAACGTTCGACGATGTTATCAAGTTATTAACAAATTTTCTTTATGTTCTTGTAAACACATTTCGTAGGCCAACATAATTGACCTTAGCACACACAACTTGCAAACGCAATGGTTAATACTACATATATTTTAACATACCTTAGAACTGTGGATCTGAAGCGTTTCAACATTTCTGCCGCTCTTTCCGCGACGTTGCAGGGTTTCATTTCCCCTCGCCTAATTAGGGAATACAACGATTCGGTGAGGTTAATGATGTCCTGTTGGCGTTGGTGACTTATCTTTTATTCACCTTGCTAGAACTCATGACTGCACACAAAAACTACCGCAACATATAACGTAAAATACAATAAATAAAATTTTAAGCAAACCTGAAATAAATTTAAAAAATATTAAACACGTGAGAACGCACTACGAGTAATCTCTTATACAGGTATCAGAAACGAAAGATATCGGCACAACGAGAAATAATAAAGAGAGGATATTAGTAAAAAAAAAACAAAAAAACCAGTAAATGAATTATTATAGGTTAAACAAGATAATCGCACCAATTCTCTGGCACGTGTGTCGACCACATCTCGCCAACAACACACGGAACGAAGGTTTGTAAACAAATGGCCGCTCTACTTTCACCTTGAGCGGCATCATGTGAGTATGCAAGAAACACTGAAATCAAAATACGTTAGCATCACGTCATTAATAATTGGCATAATAAGATACAAGTCTTTTCGAAACCCGTTTGTAAGCGATAAATTAACAATTACGTTAAAACTTTGGAACTATTTCCTCTCTTTGTGCTGGCAACCCTAACGGCATAACTGTATCCGCGCTCGCCGCTGTTTGTAATGTTATATGCATGTAGCTAACGGCTAGGGTGTTTTTTCAAAGGTTGATTTTAAAAAAGTTTCTTCCAGTCGTGAACCGACTATAGGTATCAGTTATGAAAAAAAAAAAAAAAAGTAATCTTGGAGCTGAAAGATTGTACACTGTTCAGGATTTTTAGTTGATTTTATTGTGCTTATCAACGGCCAGCTTTTATGCCGGCAGCTGAACGGGAACAGGCTTGCAAACCAAATGTACGTCTAAGTAGTCACACATTTCCGTAACATGCGCGGAATTCGAGTCCAAAGCTTTGCCGTGGTTGTAGCCACTGTCGATCTGGAAAAATATATCACTATGGTAGTATTAATATGGCGTTTCTTACGAGTTGAAATGGACTTTGACAACCACTGGGCAGCAGAAGTCACTGCGATTTGAAAAGCAGTAGGGATCGTCAAAGATGTTTCTGGCGTCAAGTTGACGAACAACATCCCGCTAGCGACGAAAAGTTCATAACAAAATAAGAGCTAGGTTGATAAATACGTACATAACTTTCTCCGTTAACAGGATCGAGGAAAACCTGCGTACGTGACGCACTTTCGTAATGTGCATCTGGTCACGTCCGAAAGGAGTGGTTTCAGCGACAGAACTATGTACAATGAATTAAATAAGTGTCTACTATACAAACACTGCTTTCGCGAGTGTTTCGACGTTAACGTGCAAACTCTCCAAGATATGCAGAGCTCCTAAGTGTGACACCAATGCGTTCGAAATATCNCTTTACCTTGTTATCTTCCTTCCACCCGAAATCCTAAACAATCTACCATTCTCGCCAACGAAAGAAAAGATACAGAAAGAAAACCCAGTCGTAATGTCGACTGAGTAGCTATTTTGGTCACTCTCGTAGAAGACAGGGCGGACCACTTTCTATACCCACCAGCATAATAAAGTTTTGAGTTGCTGTCCCGCGCCAATGTGCTTCAACAGCGCTGAAACAGTTGCAGTTGGTGCGGCCGCGGTGGCTGAGCGGTTAGACTGTTCGCCTCCCACAAAGGCGAACCGGGTTCAATACCCGGCCGGGGGCACTCCCGGATTTTCGCAAATGGGAATCGCGCCTGACGATGCCGCTGGTCGGCGTGTTTTCTCGTGGACGTCCCGTTTCCGCCGCCCTTGCACTCCGGCGCTGCTCCATTATCACCTCATTTCACCCTCATCGGCTCTTAAGACCTCGTTGTTAAGAGCCACCCAAATCTCTTCACTCACTCCTCACTCACTCGAGTACAGAAAGTATTGTGGAGTCTAGCTTATTGACATGTGATTACGCAAAATTTCCGGGCCCCTAGTTATGAATCACGCGAAGGAAAGATGATATTTGCGGCAGGTGCCAAAAAATAATACACGAACATAAAATTAAATAAGGAAGAAATATTATTGGGGATTGTCAATATCCTCATGACGCAGTTAATTTGAAAAGGAGAGAGAAGTCTCTTTCAGGCAGCTGATGCGCAAACCGAAGCAAGCTTATAATTTTGGGTACGCGGGTAACACAGAAATTCTGATGACATCTGACTCGGAGTCACTGAGAACCTCCGCTCTGCTCGCTGTCTGGTCGACGCGATCCGCGAACA
>NQII01001643.1:340989-357944 GCA_002778355.1 Clitarchus hookeri | reverse complement strand
GGGGGGGTCCCTGTACAGAAATAGGTGTCCCTGGTGTGCTGCAAAAAAACTTCCCCTCCCCAAAATTTTGTTTTGAAACAAACTGTGGTTGTATTTGCATGCACATGTCTTTCTATTCACGTTTTTTTTACACAAAATACGTATACCAGCCAGTACACAAATTGCTATTAAATATTATTCTTGACCGATAGGGACCCCCAAAATTCGTTTTTTTTTTTTTTTACTTCAGGCTGAACTCCAAAATGATGTATATTCCTTTTCACTTCTGCAATTGGTCAAGAGGTTGTGTGGATGTCGCAAGGATGCTTTTAACCGATACAATAGGTTCAAGTAGGTTCAAAGGTTCAGTAACCAATCTCCAGTAAAGTTTTCACACAGGTAAATGACGTCGTATGGTTGTCAGTAGCCAATGAAAACGTGATCGACCCTCAAATAGGTATACGACAGTGAAGTATAGCATATTACCAAAAGATAACACGAATTTTGCACGTGTCTATATATCCACGGTATTCTAACTATACGCAAAGCAGACATTTTAATCTNGGGGGGGGGGGGGTGACTCCTCGTGAAGTCTTTGGTGAACCCCAATGTAAGAATGGGTAAGGGAGGCAATGCTCCCCCTCCAATCCACCCACCCTTTACAACATCCCTGAAATGTGAAATCACCTTTACGCCATCTATAGCTCCTTTCTCTAAGGGCGCGTTTACAATTGAAAAACAAAAAAATTAAATATGCAGTAACCACAGTTTGCACACACGGGCCCACGTCTTCTGTTTTTACGGTTCACAATTCATGTGATGATTCTTCATTCTAGCAATGAACACTCGCCAAGTTTCTTGTTGTTTTTATTGAAATCATTCGAGTCATTACTGTAACCCCCTTTTTTATAATTTAAAACATCACCTCTTAAAACAAACTGTAGTATTGATAGAAACTCCCTACGGTCACAAAAAAAAACAGCACTTCCAACAACAAAACGTGTAGCATCAGTTCAAGTGAAATGTCGTTTCTCTAAACTTAACAGTAAATAAAAACTCTCTTATCGATCATGACGTATCACGGACGAGTCACCGCACTGAAAAAGTTGTTGATAAAACGGAAGTTTGTTTCTGAGCTATAATGTAAGATTTCAACGAAACTGCTATTTACAAACATGCCAGCAAAAGTTATCGCTCACTATATGGAATTAACATTCAAGAAAGCAAAATATTTGTTTGTACAATTCTGTGGCTACTTAAAAAAAAAAACAGAATGATTGTTACAGCTGAGTGCAGTTCAGATCCAAAAGATTGCGAACGGCATGCAAAACGCCAGTAACACTGTTAAACATACGCCATCTAGGGACAGGTGTTTTTCGCGAAAAATTTTATGGCCATGCTAGACTTCAATATCCTACGTCCACGACCACAACTTCTTTTGGTTATTGGCCGCGTGTCTACGTGAGAATACATGTTCTTGTTTGATTGGGCAAATCGTAATAAAGTACTCCGATACTGAACGTCCACGATTCGCGGACAGACATTTGAGGCACGTGACATTTAAAATCATTCGACCATGAAAGTGCACATGAACAAAAGTGTTTTGGAGTACAACTGGTCTGGAAACATTTTCGCGAAAAACACCTGTCTCTAACCATAACCCATGATCCGTAAGTATTAAAAGTAGTTACAATTTAGAGTTTACTGTATACTTATTTTTTGTGACAGATTACTGAAAAATCGCCACATATTTTGGTTTCCGATCACTACAAAGCAACTCACGACTCGGTGTTTTGATGCTGTACGATAACTTTCAGAAAGTATTATTTCGGTAGTGTAGTATTTTTCATCATTACGTGTTAAAATCGTATTCCACAAATTTTCGTGTTGAAGTCAAATAACATACAGTCATTAAAGTATCAAATTTAAAAAAATGACGAATTGTATAAAAACAGTACAGTGAACACACTACTCAAAAACCCGCATACTTGCACTTGCCAAAAATGGTTTTATATTTTTAAGACTTAAAAAAAAAACCTTTTTGTTAATGTATTTTAAATATTTGTCGCAACGAAAAAAAAAACTGATCAAAATACGATGTAATTCAGTTTCTTGAAATTCAAATGTGTCAGTAGTTTGATTTTTATTTGTGAAATCCCAAACCTATATACTTGCGACTCTCGCATGCAATTATGAAAAACAACGTAAAAATGCTATAAGCATTTACCACTTTTACAGTATGACCGGCAAACTAAAACAAAAATTTTGATTATCATTATCAAACATTGGTCTCTGCTTTTTTTGTCAGACTGTATGAACTCATCCGCCCAAAAAGAAAGTCCACGAAACTCACGCAGGGACAATTTGTTAAGCAGCAAACATGATCGTATTACACAAATTGAAAATAATATATGCATTAAGCCGACATGAACAATTGGCGAACTCGTTCACAATGCATTCTTTTTTATTGAAACGTGGGCAGGTATGTGCTGTGTGCATATGCATAAATACATATGCCTTATGCATGTTACGATTTACTCATCCTGAAAGTATAGCAGAAAATTAAGGAAGGCGAGGGATGTGACTAGAAACACAAAACTTGATAAACGTTATCATTTCCGCACAGCCAATCGCGACGCAAAGATGTTAGCTATAAAAAAACCCCAGACAGGAAACAGAAATACTGCAGAGTTAACAATGGGAAAACCTACGACAGTCCATAAAAAGAAAGTGGGAGCGGGTGAGGCAAACATTCTTATAATTCATCCCCGAAATATGTTTACTATTGAGTTAAATAAACGTACACCGTAAGCATTCGTTGCATCTCGAAGCGACTGATGGGCCACGTTTTGTGTGTGCGTAGAAAGGATGTGTGTTTTTAAATGGCGAGAGAACAAAATAAAATCATGAATAGAGACAACGGAAAATAGCGAAAAAATTTTGAGCCAACATGTCTTCTATAACATTCTAACTAGTTCATTTTTTCATGTTTGGATGAACAAGGTTTTGACTCGGCTAAGTTGTTTGCAGACCAATCACACACGTTCTGCATTATAGTATTAGAATCCTCACTAGCCCAGTGAAATGTGGTAATAGCTTCATATATGCATGACAGCCAATAAGGAAAGAAAACTGTCGGACATGTGTATATTACGTTGAATCCGAGGAAACAGTCAACTTTTCCCGCGATAAATCTTCATCTCTAATCATGAGGTGTTTTTAGCGAAAACATTTCCAAACCAGTTTGTACTCCAAAACATTTTTGTTCGTGTGCATTTTCGTGGTTGGATGATTTTAAATGTCACGTGACTCAAGAGTCAGTCCGCAATTCATGAGCTTTCAATATTGGAGCTCTTTATTACGATTGTTCCAGTCAAATAAGAACACGTATTCTCACGTAGACACGCGGCCAGTAACCATAGGAAGCTGTGGTTGTGGACGTAGGATATTGAAATCTAGCATGGCCATAAATATTTTCACGTAAAACACCTGTCCCTAATCATGAGTGAGGTGTATACTCATGTACAGAATCCAGTTGAAATTCCTGCATCTGTTATAAAGTTTGTAAAAAGAAGACACAGAAACATACGAGCTTGCAGACTCCCATTGCATACATACACACGATTACAAATACAACATCCAAATAAAAGTTTATTTTCTGAAGGAAGGGGTAAAATTTACGGCAAAAAAAACTGCATCTTGTAAAAGCTGTACATTACGAACCCGAAACGACCGGACAAAAGAATACGATCACAATGCAATCTCAGTAACAGGACAACTGACCACTGTGAGCATGCTAAAATAACCAAAATTCTGGCATTTTAGGGCAGGTCATGCCATACAAAACAAATATGTTAATGTGCATCACTGAACGGAAATTCCGTCTGGTAAATATGAATGCGTTCAAAATGAAAAATCTTGCCTACTACATCATATGACCAGATTAAGTTTGCATACTGATGTGACCACAAACCCCTGGCAATTGAGCCTCAACTTATTCCTGAAAACGAAGGCACATACAATGTACACGAGTGAGAGAGGACATTTGCAGAAAAGTAGGCCTATGCTTGGCATTAGGATGATTTACAGAAAGCCTTACTGGTGATATTTACTCTGTAAACTGATTTCTAAAAAACTATAATCATCTATTTTTAGAAATAGAAGACAATCGTATGTGTATAAGGGAGTATTTAAAACCAAATAGCTTTTAAAATTTCCTAAATAAAATTTGCGTCCCGTTATTAATGGTTTGCGATAATGAAAGCCTATCTTTCCCACAATGAGTCGTTTGTAGGGCGCCAGTTCTTACTTTCTTTCGTGTGTTTCATCGAGGTTTATGTCATGCTTTGTTTTTTTCCAACTGTGCTACCAGAGTTAAAGATTGTGTTGTGTTAGTGTTTGTGGTCCCTGCACTGTGTCTAGACAAAGGGCCCAAACAGACCAGCGAAATGCTTTCCAGATAAGTAAGTCATAAATAATTTTCTAGAGCAGAAAACCACACTGCAAATTCCAGGAACAGTTAGGGTTGTATTAGCTTCTTGCTGTGTGACCACAGAGTTTGAAGACACGTTGTTTTATAACCGAGTTCTAACAGGGGAGGGCTCCCCTGTTAAACGTGAATTTCGGTTGACTGANTTGAAGACACGTTGTTTTATAACCGAGTTCTAACAGGGGAGGGCTCCCCTGTTAAACGTGAATTTCGGTTGACTGAAACTATTATAGATTAGAATGTAATTCACCTCAAGGCATTATCAACAGGCAATATTACTTGATTTCTGGAGAAAAAAATGTTAATCCTCTACTGCCCGCTGTGACTCAGTTTCATTTTTCAAATATTATTTCGTATATTACCCTTTAGTTTTTTTCCTTGTAAAGGAAGAAACTTCAGTCGATTTTGTTTATGGGTTTCCACTGCCCAGTGTGACATCAAGAATAACTAATTTAAAGAGAAAAAACTTACATGTGTTAAGTAATTCAGTCTTAAANTTGAAGACACGTTGTTTTATAACCGAGTTCTAACAGGGGAGGGCTCCCCTGTTAAACGTGAATTTCGGTTGACTGACACTATTATAGATTAGAATGTAATTCACCTCAAGGCATTATCAACAGGCAATATTGCTTGATTTCTGGAGAAAAAAATGTTAATCCTCTACTGCCCGCTGTGACTCAGTTTCATTTTTCAAATATTATTTCGTATATTACCCTTTAGTTTTTTTCCTTGTAAAGGAAGAAACTTCAGTCGATTTTGTTTATGGGTTTCTACTGCCCAGTGTGACATCAAGAATAACTAATTTAAAGAGAAAAAACTTACATGTGTTAAGTAATTCAGTCTTAAANTACTGCCCAGTGTGACATCAAGAATAACTAATTTAAAGAGAAAAAACTTACATGTGTTAAGTAATTCAGTCTTAAAGGTAACATGTACTGTACACGTTTTATTATTTTAAACATCAGTAATTAATTTGGCAGTGAAGGGTTAATTCAGGGGGAGGAGAAACGTCCACCCCTCCTCACCCATCCAGGAACGCCAGTGAACTGTAGCAAGGTAAGCAGGCGTTATCTCTGTGCTGTACCCTGTTGCTTGCTAGTTCACACTTCCATCATTAAAACTTAGCTCGGCAGGTGAAGCCACAGGACGCGTGTAATGGGCCCCTTGCTGCTCGCTTGTGAGTAGTCGGAATACATTAAGGTCGTGTCCGAAATGACAAATTTGTTATTTAGTAATGTGTCCATTCGTAAGATGCAATTCGGACGTTGTCGACAGTGTTGTTTTGCACTCGCGGCAACGCGGCTTGCGGCTTGTTTTTCAAAACATACCTAATTTATTTAATGAACAATTATTTGTTTTTCAAAAAAAAGTTATAAATATGCATTCCGTATGTGTTTTGAAAGTCAAAACTGACATAACGCTGATTCTGTCATTTTNCAAAAAAAAGTTATAAATATGCATTCCGTATGTGTTTTGAAAGTCAAAACTGACATAACGCTGATTCTGTCATTTTTTATTTTTGCTAATAACCGCTAGATACAAAATACGAAATACCAAATACGTCACCATTTTTGTATACAAAATCGGGTCACGTTATCATTTTGTCAACAAAATCTGCCGNTACGAAATACCAAATACGTCACCATTTTTGTATACAAAATCGGGTCACGTTATCATTTTGTCAACAAAATCTGCCGTTTCGGACACGGCCTCAGTTTCCCTGGGCTGCACGGTGGCTACTGGTTCGTGCTGCGTGCACCGAGAATGTCCAGTGCTGAGCAAGCACCAGCTTGCCTGGCAACAGTTCACCACATGCCGAGGCACGTCCATGACATGATCTGTCCCTGACTTGAGCGAGCACNCCAGCTTGCCTGGCAACAGTTCACCACATGCCGAGGCACGTCCATGACATGATCTGTCCCTGACTTGAGCGAGCACACCCCTCGAGGAGGCTACTGCTATGTGTAACACCTCATTTATTTCGATTAGCCGCTCAGGAAATCGATAATATGTTAAAAAGTATTGGCGAAGGGAAACTACCAATCCAAAGTAGTACGGGCGGTTGAACATGTGATCTGTTGATGCAGCCCCGCTGGGTGTACTCACGGGTCNCCAGCTTGCCTGGCAACAGTTCACCACATGCCGAGGCACGTCCATGACATGATCTGTCCCTGACTTGAGCGAGCACGCCCATCGAGGAGGCTACTGCTATGTGTAACACCTCATTTATTTCGATTAGCCGCTCAGGAAATCGATAATAGGTTAAAAAGTATTGGCGAAGGGAAACTACCAATCCAAAGTAGTACGGGCGGTTGAACATGTGATCTGTTGATGCAGCCCCGCTGGGTGTACTCACGGGTCACGTCTTCGTGGTCACGCGGAGGTCCGGCGGTGTCCCCCGGTGTCCGGGCCCGACGTCGTCGTCGGAGTGCCGCGTCGTCTGCCCCAGTGCGGCCCCCCCCTCCCCGGGGATGGCCGCTTATCGCGTCGCCGACCACGTCACGCGCTGACGCATGTGCGCCGCCGAGTCTTCCCGGCTGCTCTCCTCCGTACTGACACTCCGCTTCTGTCTTGGCGGGCTTCGTCGACTACGGGCCCTGCTGCAGTTGAACGTCGAGGTTGCCGCTGCCGTGCTGGAGCTGGCTGCCCTCCCGTTCACCGGACCACTGCGCGCTACAACGATCGCTAGGGGTAGCGACATTTCGCGAAAAGATTTCAAGACAGGTTATATTTCAAAACACTGTAGAGTCGTTTACCTAACTTGATTGGCTGCATTAAATTTCGTCGCTTGTTAGCTGTCTGCACACGAACCACGTAGGAGCCGTGGCGATGTTTCCGAATTCTGAGTGGCCAGTTCAAATATGAAAACGCCTTCTCAAGCAGACAGCAACCAATTACAATACACAAACTGCTGTTGGATGCTTGAAGTATTGAAGTCTACCGTGTACTCATGTTGTTTCGCGGAAAATCACTAGCTCTAACGACTGCTGCTGCGCTTCCGTTTGTAGTTCCTTCCGTCCACAACAGAAGACGGAACGACCGCCACTTTTGTTTTGTTGCTGAAAGTACCGCATTTATTTTTCTTCCATTAATTTCTCTGGACGTTCGGAGAAAACGGCTACACTTTTTTTTAGTGAAAAAAAATTACTGCTTTTAAACTAAAAATGCGTCTGATCGGATACGAGCTTACGGTGTCTGCTACTCAGATAACATAACCAATAACAAGCACACTACAGTTATGCGGCTGGCCGGCTGTCGGTGAAAGTTAAAAGTCGACCAACTCCAATGGCAAGCAACGGTACGGCACGCGTGCCGTGCCTTGCCGGCACGCGGCAAACGGCAGTGACGAAATGGTCACGCAGGCCAATCACATTTCAGAACAGTAACCGTGGTCGCAGGCATGGCAGCTCACCTGCTCTTTGTAGTCATAGACTAAAGATGAGGTAGATCGATATCGCTGGCTGCGCACAACCAATCTCCGTGTCCCAACATTGAACTGATTTTCTGCTGATATGACTAGTTTTAAACGGAGTGGATTGCTTTTGAGGTTATAACACTGTTTGGTAGACAAGTGCTTTGACTTGTTTTTATACTTCCTCTAACCAATTTGTAATGCAGTTTGATTAAATTCAAGTAGGTAAAAAGTATTATATTAATATAAAAGTACCTGTCTTTTGAAAATTAAGATATGAACAAACACGTTCATCAGTGTTGACTATGTGACTTTGACAGTTGTGCTCCTTTGAGGTAGGTCAATGTTGGGTACATGCGCATAAGACGATTAAACCGTCTATAGTCCATTCACGGTTACTTCCAACATTTCTAAAGCCCTGCTAAAGTTCTACTTTCAGAATATTCCTCCGCCCATGCAAACAAAGCTTAACAAAATCCAGAAAATTACACTGAAGGGACTACGCACTGCATTCGTGCGCATTCAATGTAATATTACCAACACACCTATTTTCTCCTAATTTTTATTTATATGTTTTTTTAATTAAATATTATAATTTATAAGGGAAATATTAGTAAAAGTTTAATTTATTCAACTATGCGGTACTTTTATGGTAACACAAATATAAAATGCTTGTGATGAGTGACATGTTGAGGAAACAACCAGGTATATGGTGGATAAGGTGAATTTTCAAATGTTTGGTTCAAAAAGTGCGAAGAAACCGTGACTAGACTATACCTCGTACTTAGTCCATGATTGCAGCAGGGCCCTAACACCTCCGACCCACCTGCGACGACCCACGAGGCACCCCGCGTCACGCCAAGTTCCGGAAGACTCGCGCGTTTCGCAGACGGCCAGCCGTCTCGCAGCCGCGAAGCACGGCGCCGCGGGAGGAAGACGGGAGGAAGATCCCCGGCCGACGGGTTAACAGGAAGTGGCGACCCTCGGCCTGATAGCGACCACACAGGCCCCGCCTCCCCCATAGCACTGCTCCTGCCACACGTCCGCCCCGCTTCCTACCCGCTGTGCTGGGAAGCGCTTCTTTCTCAGCCGGAACGCCGCGCCGGTGGACACCAACCAGGCCCTCGGAACTCCAATAGGGAAAACGAAACCTTGCCGAAGATACCCGAAGTCGAGCTTCTACTATCCTGCAACTTCGGCATTTTAAAACAATTATTACATATTTTAAAAAAGTAGATATTTTATGCTTATAGCTCAATAAATAATTATGTAGTATCTCTCTTTATGCAATATGCAAATCTTGACTGAGTTGATGGTGGTAGCACAGGCTGCTTTGCGTAAGCGATTTTCTCGTCTGTTTATTCGCGTCACGTGTATTTTAATGAAGATACGCATACAACGGGTTGCAATGCAGTTTTCACCTTTACGGTTACATTTTATATTATCTCAAATGTATTCGTGATATAAAATAACTGTGGGTAAGAGAAGCATCAATAATATTGCCTAGAAAACATAGGCACATTGCAATACATAAAAAAAACCGTTGGTGAGGTCTCTACAATACCACCAACATAACAAAATGAGAATGTGTCGTTTACTCTGTTTTCTAAAGTTGGGAGTGCCGTAGAACCTACTTCGGCTTGCTTCGGCAAACAAATTAATTGGATAAGGATCTCTCATTATAGCCTTGAGTTACAACTCCTTATTTGTATGCTCCTTGGTGGACACACTCGGCTTGCACTCGGGGGGTTCCGTTCCCTGTACAGCCTTCCTGATTTACGTTTCCAAGCATTTCCCGAAATCACTCTTGTAGTTATTCGCGGGTTTTTCCACACTTTTTTGAATCAAACCTTTGAAAAATCACCCCATGAATGATGTGCTTGATTGTTTCCTAAATATTTCATACATCACCAGTGTTTTATATTTGTGTTAACATAAAAAATAATGTTACTTTTGGTTAAATTGAACTTTTACTTATATGTTATCTAAATATTATAATATTTCATTTATAATTAATATTAATAAAATCAGGGAGAAAATAAGTGTGTTGGCTAGTAAAGTATTGTTCTTAGGAGTCCTATGTAGCCGACAGGGAAGAGGGGAATGTAGTGTCTTTTGTTTTATTGTATTGAAAGCAAAAAAATCCACTTAGAAGTCTGAAAGTTTTTATGGGATGTGTTAAAAGGTTTAGTGCTTCTCACATTTCAAAATGTATTTTGAGTTTCATATTTTAGGCAAAAAAAACTCGATTCCCTGGGTTTTAGCTGTTATTATTTTTAATAACATATTGCTTAAAATGTGACAATAAAATATCGGTTGCATATAATATATAATTATGAACACAGTGATATAAACATATGGTATGGTCATCACTGAAAATCTCTTGTAATACCACCAAAACGAAATACATTTTTGCGTATTTTCGTCGCCGTCGCGTTTTGTTCTCTGGAGGCGGTTACTCCTGACGGCCTCCCCGGTAGCTGGGTCTTGTTTGGGTGGGGGTAACCGTCAACCCCATGATGGAGGGGTAGCGGAGGGTCGCGCCTGTGATTCCTACCTCGGGCCACGGCTAAGACTTGTAACTCTCAGCCCGCCACTTGTTTCCTGTTGCTCGCGACTCAGTTTTAGACCGGGATTACGATGACTTCATGTTACATTAACCTGCATCTCGACACACTTTCACGTGCAAGTAAATATGGCAGTTTTGGGCGCCATATCATGCATCACGTAACACGTGCACTACGTGCACTGAATAAAAATGTCGACAATAAGTGTTGATACTTTTCAGATTGTAAACCATGAAAATTCAACTTATACAGGCAAATCTGTGCTTTAACTAACACTGATTTGGCCGGAACAGGTTGCAAAAGTATGGCGTTCGTGTTTTATACAAAATTTTAAAATCACTGGGACATCGCCATAACCTTCGGAACGAAATGTCCCTGGGAAATATATATATATTTTTTTATATAAAGTTTGTCGTTTGTATGAGAAATGATTGTATCTATAAAAACTGTTCTGCTTGAGAAATTATATTTCAGAAATTACTAAAAATTGCAAACTTATTGTAAACATCTGCAACAACTGCAATTCACGCCAGCGTTTTTATTCTTCTCAGAAACGTAACTAACGAACTATGGCCATGGAAAGGTTCCTAAATATTAACGAATTAAAAAAAAATACAAACCTAAATTATATTACTTTTTCCTCTTTCGTTCTAATTTCCGGGAGAACATATATGCGGTATGCTAAATATGTAAGCAAAAGACATCGCGGAAAAAAAAACCAAAAGCAAAAATAACAAAACATTGTCCCTATTGTAATTGGTCTACGAGATCAAGTGGTGCAGTCTCGACTTTGACATTCAGAAGATTTTCTTTACGTGAATGTAGATCGTCACCTTCATTTTTTTTCTGTTCTTTTGTCAACTTTGGTTATTTGGTCACACTGGACTAATAGTATTAATAATAGGGCATAATACAGTTTTTTTTAATGCAATCAGGTTAACTGCGAATGGAGAGGTTGTATTGTACTTGCTTGGTTGCGTCTAATTTTTACGAGACCATTGGTCTTCTGATCCCAATTCCGTAGATCGGAGCCTGAACACCCATTACTTGTACAGAATTCAAGCTACAGACAAGCTCCGGGCACTCCAACCAACTGGTGTCGTGGAGCAAAGCTGTTTAAGGGGACTTTTAAAAATAATTCAAGTAATTAGGGCACATTATACAAAATATCTTTACTTGAAAATTATATGTATATCTTTATTAATACATTTACTTATTGCTTCAGACGTGTAATTCAATCTAAATACTTAAAGGGGGTTTAGAAAAAAATGAAAATGTTTCACTGTGGGTGACGTAGGTTCTGTGAAAATGTAAATTTATTTTATACTCAATATTTAAAACTATAATTTTAATACCTTTTTAATTACTTATATTTTCTAAACAAAAAATACGTAAATACATGAAGACAGAATTTAGTATATTTATGACGTTTCTTCAGTTTTTGCAAAGCAGCATTAAATTGATAGCAATGATAACAGTGGAGTTTACTTAGTAGTAGTAGTAACTCAAATATTTCATTAAAAGCGAGCGTTCATTATTGGATATATAGTGATGACAAAGAATAAGCCGGGTTGTGATGTAGTATGTTTGACTTCTGTTCTTTTCTAGTGTTGCTGTGCTTANTATTGTTCTTAGGAGTCCTATGTAGCCGACAGGGAAGAGGGGAATGTAGTGTCTTTTGTTTTATTGTATTGAAAGCGAAAAAATCCACTTAGAAGTCTGAAAGTTTTTATGGGATGTGTTAAAAGGTTTAGTGCTTCTCACATTTGAAAATGTCTTTTGAGTTTCATATTTTGGGCAAAAAAAACTCGATTCCCTGGGTTTTAGCTGTTATTATTTTTAATAACATATTGCTTAAAATGTGAAAATAAAATATCGGTTGCATATAATATATAATTATGAACACAGTGATATAAACATATGGTATGGTCACCACTGAAAATCTCTTGTAATGCCACCAAAACGAAATACATTTTTGCGTATTTTCGTAGCCGTCGCGTTTTGTTCTCTGGAGGCGGTTACTCCTGACGGCCTCCCCGGTAGCTGGGTCTTGTTTGGGTGGGGGNCGCCGTCGCGTTTTGTTCTCTGGAGGCGGTTACTCCTGACGGCCTCCCCGGTAGCTGGGTCTTGTTTGGGTGGGGGTAACCGTCAACCCCATGATGGAGGGGTAGCGGAGGGTCGCGCCTGTGATTCCTACCTCGGGCCACGGCTAAGACTTGTAACTCTCAGCCCGCCACTTGTTTCCTGTTGCTCGCGACTCAGTTTTAGACCGGGATTACGATGACTTCATGTTACATTAACCTGCATCTCGACACACTTTCACGTGCAAGTAAATATGGCAGTTTTGGGCGCCATATCATGCATCACGTAACACGTGCACTACGTGCACTGAATAAAAATGTCGACAATAAGTGTTGATACTTTTCAGATTGTAAACCATGAAAATTCAACTTATACAGGCAAATCTGTGCTTTAACTAACACTGATTTGGCCGGAACAGGTTGCAAAAGTATGGCGTTCGTGTTTTATACAAAATTTTAAAATCACTGGGACATCGCCATAANTTGGCCGGAACAGGTTGCAAAAGTATGGCGTTCGTGTTTTATACAAAATTTTAAAATCACTGGGACATCGCCATAATTTTCGGAACGAAATGTCCCTGGGAAATATATATATATTTTTTTATATAAAGTTTGTCGTTTGTATGAGAAATGATTGTATCTATAAAAACTGTTCTGCTTGAGAAATTATATTTCAGAAATTACTAAAAATTGCAAACTTATTGTAAACATCTGCAACAACTGCAATTCACGCCAGCGTTTTTATTCTTCTCAGAAACGTAACTAACGAACTATGGCCATGGAAAGGTTCCTAAATATTAACGAATTAAAAAAAAATACAAACCTAAATTATATTACTTTTTCCTCTTTCGTTCTAATTTCCGGGAGAACATATGTGCGGTATGCTAAATATGTAAGCAAAAGACATCGCTGAAAAAAAAACCAAAAGCAAAAATAACAAAACATTGTCCCTATTGTAATTGGTCTACGAGATCAAGTGGTGCAGTCTCGACTTTGACATTCAGAAGATTTTCTTTACGTGAATGTAGATCGTCACCTTCATTTTTTTTCTGTTCTTTTGTCAACTTTGGTTATTTGGTCACACTGGACTAATAGTATTAATAATAGGGCATAATACAGTTTTTTTTAATGCAATCAGGTTAACTGCGAATGGAGAGGTTGTATTGTACTTGCTTGGTTGCGTCTAATTTTTACGAGACCATTGGTCTTCTGATCCCAATTCCGTAGATCGGAGCCTGAACACCCATTACTTGTACAGAATTCAAGCTACAGACAAGCACCGGGCACTCCAACCAACTGGTGTCGTGGAGCAAAGCTGTTTAAGGGGACTTTTAAAAATAATTCAAGTAATTAGGGCACATTATACAAAATATCTTTACTTGAAAATTATATGTATATCTTTATTAATACATTTACTTATTGCTTCAGACGTGTAATTCAATCTAAATACTTAAAGGGGGTTTAGAAAAAAATCAAAATGTTTCACTGTGGGTGACGTAGGTTCTGTGAAAATGTAAATTTATTTTATACTCAATATTTAAAACTATAATTTTAATACCTTTTTAATTACTTATATTTTCTAAACAAAAAATACGTAAATACATTTAGACAGAATTTAGTATATTTATGACGTTTCTTCAGTTTTTGCAAAGCAGCATTAAATTGATAGCAATGATAACAAGTAGTAGTAGTAACTCAAATATTTCATTAAAAGCGAGCGTTCATTATTGGATATACAGTGATGACAAAGAATAAGCCGGGTTGTGATGTAGTATGTTTGACTTCTGTTCTTTTCTAGTGTTGCTGTGCTTATTGTAATTTTTTCAGCATTTTATAGTGGTTTTTTATAAGGCTACTTATATACAAAGCATAAACATGCATATAACTTCAGGCCGTTGAAAATTATATATGAATTGGTTACTACAATTTCCTCTAGAGAGCTTCGAGTATCCCCCCCCCCCTCCTTATGTACAATAGCTCTCTACTCGTGGGTTACCACGCCCTCTCGTCCGTCTTCTCCACTAATGTCCCTTGCTATAACAGACTTTACCCGATTCCGCACTTCAGCCAGACGGCTGCCACCAAAAACTGCCGGTCCTCTGGCTGTAATGTTATTTATTATGTCGTCAGCCATAACTTAGAAACTTCTCAACTGCTGCGCTGCACCGAGGTACATGATAATCAGGTTAGCTTCAAAGTTTCTTCCCTGATCAGAATGGATTTCTAGTGGCACCCCGAAAGTTTGAGAAGACATGCTCNCAGGTTAGCTTCAAAGTTTCTTCCCTGATCAGAATGGATTTCTAGTGGCACCCCGAAAGTTTGAGAAGACATGCTCTGTAAGTGCATCGGCCGTGACCTCAAGCCACTAAGTAAAGTAATCTTGGGCCACCAATAGATACCGATTATCTTTCTCTGTGGCAGACAAGGGGCTCAGAATATCTACTGCCATCCTCTAGAATAGAGCTCCAACATTGTATTTNTATCTTTCTCTGTGGCAGACAAGGGGCTCAGAATATCTACTGCCATCCTCTAGAATAGAGCTCCAACATTGTATTTATGGAGGTAACCTTGTCCTCTGGTCCTTGGGCCCTTCCTTACAGTGCAGGTGTCTCACAATCGGCACCACTTCCCAACATCCTCCCAACAATGAAGCCAGTAGAATCTCATTCTAACTCTGTAGAGGGTTTTGTCAACACCAAAGTGCCCACTGGCTGCCGAATTATGCAGTTCTTTTNGAATCTCATTCTAACTCTGTAGAGGGTTTTGTCAACACCAAAGTGCCCACTGGCTGCCGAATTATGCAGTTCTTTTAAGACTTCTGGAACCCTGCATTTTGGAAGGACCAACTGTAAATGTGTGTGTTTTCCATCATTACTTTCCCAGTTACTGTAAAGTACACCATTCTTCAGTATGAGGGAATTCTATTGTGCCCAGTATACTTTAACTGCTGCGCTCAGGCCAGATATCTCTTCCCATTTTGGCCGATAGCCAGATTCTTTTCACTTTAATAATGGCTGCAAAGTGGTATCATTCAGCAGATTTTTCCTAATACCCTCATCACTCCAGGTAGGTGACCCATCAAAAGATAAAGAACCTTGAATTCTTGTCCTTCTAAACTTCTGCGATTCATTACTCTTTTCTTCTTGTGTTCGCAATGACGACAAAATGCCTCACATGGCCTCCTAGACTGTGCATCTGCATTGCTGTGAAGGCGTTCAGATCTGTGCTGTATTTCAAAGTGATATTTTTGAAGATGCTGTATCCACCGAGCTATTTGAACTTAGGGGTTCTTGAAATCTTGTAGCCAGCATAATGAAGTATGTTCGGTTCTTAGAATAAAATGTCTGCTATAAAGGTGGGGGTGGAAGTGTGAAATTGCCTTCACTATGGCCAGAAGCTCTGCGTGTAACACAGTTATTTCTTTCAACTTACGCATACTATACTGAAGTGTCCAAAATGATAAAACTTCACTTTTCGGGAATCCCAGGACTGGTGGAGATATCAGAATTTTCTATAGTTTACTAAAAGCATCTTCACAATCAGTGGTCCAATGAAATCTCCTTTCCGCCTCAGTCAGTTCATGTAGTGGCTTGGCAATCGTGGCAAACCCAGGTACAAATCGATTGCAGTAGGTACATAATTCCAGAAAATGCCTCACTTTGGTTTTTTCAATTGGTGTCGGCCAATTTCTTATAGCTTTGGTGTTCTCGGGGTTTGTTTCAACCTCATGGGCCGACACTACATTTCCCAAGAAATTTATTTACTTTTGAAGCAGGCGGCACTTCTTAGGAACCAGGTTTCAAGTTGGCTGCGGCCACTTTCTGGAATACAGAAACTAAGCAAGATAGGTGCTCTTCAAATGTCCTTCCTGTCAGAAAAATGTCATATAGGTTAACCTGACATATATCTAAAGTCAGGACTTTTTCCATCAGGTGTTCGATGGTAGCAGGAGCATTACATAGCCCAAAATACATAACTTTTAACTGCCAGGTTCCTTTCCCTTGGACACAAACTGCAGTCTTCTCTTGGTTCTCTGGGGCTACCTCGCACTGCCATTACCCACTCTTCATGTCCATAGTAGAAAAAAATTGTGAACCTGCTAGGCTTTTTAATGTGTCATCAATTCTTGAAAGCAGATAAGAGTCTTTCTTTGTCACATTATTAAGCTAACGATAATCTACACAAAACCTCAGCGAGCTATCATTCTTCTTAACAAGTACCATCGGTGTCGACCATGGACTAACTGATGGTTCTATTACATCTAACTCCATTTCCTTCAGAATTCCCTCACCTGCTTCGTACGAAGCTAGAGGCAGTCGTCTTGGTGGCTGCTTTATGGGTCTGGCACCTGCTGTATATATATATATATATATATATATATATGTGTGTGTGTGTGTGTGTGTGTGTGTGTGTGTGTGTGTGTGTGT
>NQII01001643.1:190582-340984 GCA_002778355.1 Clitarchus hookeri | reverse complement strand
TAGCCGGTCACATCAGTCCTTCCAAAGTCATTTTGGCAACATGAGACAGCATCCCTATTTCTCTGCATTGGTTCAGAGACAGCCTTCTCCTATCGC
The DNA here is from genome assembly GCA_002778355.1 of Clitarchus hookeri. Lineage (NCBI taxonomy): Eukaryota > Metazoa > Arthropoda > Insecta > Phasmatodea > Phasmatidae > Clitarchus > Clitarchus hookeri. Next base: position 340,888 of record NQII01001643.1, on the reverse strand, counting down.
CAGTTAAGATTTTATTTCGTTCTTTTTAGAAGTTCCCCCAGCACTTCTGGTAAATAACATTATATTTGTTCTTCTTTAGAATCGTCTGGATCATTCGGAAATACCTGTGTGACCTGCTCGGAGGCCTGTCACACTTTTATATCGTTCGCCCTGACCATCTGGAAGGTTCAACGCACACCGAGTCACGTTGAGAGAACGTCAGTAATCCAGAGAATTCTTCAGATAAAAGCAAAAATCAATACAATCAGGGTCAGCAGTGTGCGTCGCAAAAGGTATTATCGTGTCGGCTCGCTTTTTGTAACAGATACGCGGTTCGCTCACCTGCCATTCAAAACACTCTATTGACATGCTGCCCGTTATCATCACTACTTTGTCCTTCTCTTTCGCCTGCGTGGGGCGGGCCAAGGTCAGCAGCGCAGACCTGTGACACATAACAATATATATTTAAATTTTATTCCTGGAATTTGACAGGTAATTCATTTTACGAATTCATTACTTTAAAACTGATGTTATAAGTTGAATCCATAGAATTTAAATGTTGATTTCTATATGGCTTTGTGGCGTGCCAAAATTTAAAAAGTTTGCATAATATGTGTGAGTCTAATTATTTACATCTTCATTGCATGTTTTTTTTAATGACGAAAAAACGTTTACAAGTAATGCTATCACAATTAATCAAATATTACGTGTGTACATACCGTGCAACTTTGCATCATGTTTAAGATAGTCGGGGAAGAGTTAGCGTTAATCTATTTTACATTTATTGTTTGTTAACTACAATGAAGTTAGAGGTTGACCTCATATGGTTATACACACAGGTTGAAGACGACGGGACCTCCTTTATCCAGTGATGGAATCGTTAGGTGTTCATTTCCACGCCTCATCAACAGCTTAGCTTCCTCGCCACGTGAGGGCGATTGCCTTAGCTAGGCCAGCGAGGACTCTGGCTTGTGTACTCTACTNACAGCTTAGCTTCCTCGCCACGTGAGGGCGATTGCCTTAGCTAGGCCAGCGAGGACTCTGGCTTGTGTACTCTACTATACAGTTGACTAAAGAAAAACCGTATTTGGTTTATTTGATTGATAAATACTTCATAGTTATCCACTTTATTAATGAGTTGCGTTTATATAAGACTTATATAATACTGTGTTTGTTGGTGATATATTTTTTAAAGAGAGGCCTTAATTTTTTTTTTAGTAACACATTTACAGCATATTTACACAATCACAATACTGTTCNTATTTTTTAAAGAGAGGCCTTAATTTTTTTTTTAGTAACACATTTACAGCATATTTACACAATCACAATACTGTTCAATTTAAGAATGGATTACTTCTTTCACTCAAATCTGTGTGCAAATAATGATACTGAAATTAGTTATCTGTTCAGTGGAACGTTATGTATTTCAGANTCTTTCACTCAAATCTGTGTGCAAATAATGATACTGAAATTAGTTATCTGTTCAGTGGAACGTTATGTATTTCAGAGAATAATACTCACATGTGTACCTTATGCTGAGTAAAAAATAATTATTATTATCAAGAAGTATTTTCTTTGCAGAAANGAATAATACTCACATGTGTACCTTATGCTGAGTAAAAAATAATTATTATTATCAAGAAGTATTTTCTTTGCAGAAAAAAAATTAACAGCCTCTGAGTTGTTCAATAATTCTGTGACAGTTATTACAGAATTATATTACGTACGTCTTATTTTTTAATGCATATTTTATGTCTCAAAGTCACTGAAACACGTGGCTAGGAGAGTTCACCACATGTAAGCTCTGGCTCCATAGTCCCCTTATGCAAAATTTTATTACACTGAGTTCGCATGAATGTGGATTTTTGCGTACGACCATTTCACGATTGTACCGTGAATATCGGGAATTCAGTAAAACATCACATCTTCGANATGTGGATTTTTGCGTACGACCATTTCACGATTGTACCGTGAATATCGGGAATTCAGTAAAACATCACATCTTCGACATCGCTGCGGCCGGAAAAAGATCGTGAACAAACGGGACAAACGACGACTAACGAGAATCATTAAACGTGACAGACGTGCAACCCTTTCTCAAATTGGCGCAGATTNATATCGCTGCGGCCGGAAAAAGATCGTGAACAAACGGGACAAATGACGACTAACGAGAATCATTAAACGTGACAGACGTGCAACCCTTTCTCAAATTGGCGCAGATTTCAATGCCTCCTGCATACCTTCAGACATTAGTCGAGTCCATGCCACATCGTCTTGCGGCACTTCTGCGTGCTCGTGGGGGCCCTACACGATATTAGGCAGGTGTACCAGTTTTTTTGGCTCTTCAGTGTAATTTTCCAGACTTTATTAAGCTTAGTTTGCACGAGGCGGAGGAATATCCTGGAAGTAGATCTTTAGCAGGGCTTCAGAAAAGTGAGAAGTAACCGTGAATGGATTGGTTGTAAGGCAGGTGAGAAAGATATTTACTCGCAGTAACTGAATACAGCCACTTGTCTTTCCTAATCCTTCGGCACATCTGATGACAAGAAGTGGTGAGGAGGGCACCATAACCCACTATGGGAACAAGAAAGAAGCCATGCTATAGGCTTCTGAGCACTTCATCTAACATCGTACCCTCGTTGCCACTCGGCGAAGACATGAACGTTTATGACCCCACATTAGTAAAACCAGCCGATACAAACTGTGTAGGGCGTGACCCCGTAATGAAATTAATCACTAGTACTGACTGCCATCTGCAAACACATTAAATTTCATACGGTGGTACTTGTGATATGCATGTTTCACATATTCTCAGTTTCATATACTGACAAACTGGCTCGATGATGAGTGGGAGGGGGGAGAGGAAGAACTTCGATTAAACTCTGAGAGTTTGTTGGTATTCTGTAAGGCGAAACCCAGGAACCTTTCTTTACCAACCGTATCGCAATAAGTAAGTCCGGCAGGAATTACTGCCATAAACGAAATGGCTTGATTGTGATATAAACTTTAAATGCCAGGAAACTGACGATCATAGAGTTTAATGTTTTNACTCGGCGAAGACATGAACGTTTATGACCCCACATTAGTAAAACCAGCCGATACAAACTGTGTAGGGCGTGACCCCCTAATGAAATTAATCACTAGTACTGACTACCATCTGCAAACACATTAAATTTCATACGGTGGTACTTGTGATATGCATGTTTCACATATTCTCAGTTTCATATACTGACAAACTGGCTCGATGATGAGTGGGAGGGGGGAGAGGAAGAACTTCGAGAGTTTGTTGGTATTCTGTAAGGCGAAACCCAGGAACCTTTCTTTACCAACCGTATCGCAATAAGTAAGTCCGGCAGGAATTACTACCATAAACGAAATGGCTTGATTGTGATATAAACTTTAAATGCCAGGAAACTGACGATCATAGAGTTTAATGTTTTTCTTTCCGTGGCAAGGTCAACGTAAACAGCGATGAGTTCAGTTATTATTTCAGTGACGAAAAAGTTTTCAGCTTAGTCACTGGAATCTCAACCCGGTTGGCGTCTTACATTCAATATAAAGGCCATTCATTTTGTGCTGCTTGGAAAGTACGGATACCTAGACAGGCTTACTCCTGGCAACGTTTGCCATTTCATATCGTTGTGTCTGCGATTTTCCGCTTCGGAAATGGAAAATGTGGGCAGCGTAGCTTGGTTATAACCCGTCATACTAATGTGGTCCCATAAACCATCATGATTTTTCTGCTTCTTTAAGGGTTCTGCCTAAACGGGGAATCATTGTTAACGAAATTCCCTCACAATTCATCAATTTCAAAGATAACTGTTTCAAACGAAAAAATAGTCAACGCAATTTTCTTGGAGAATACTGTCACGTTCACTATTTTTTAAATTTTTTTTTTTTTTGTAAAATGTTAATTTTAATTTTATTTTTGTAATTAATTTTTTTGTAAAATATCAATTTTAATATCTAACTTTGGAAATTTTGTTTTATAAAATTGCCAAGATTTTTAACGTGTCAGTATTCCTTGAAAAATAACACGTAGAGTACTTTTTATTTGCAACGGCTATCTTTAAAATCGATGCACTGAGGAAGGATTGCTTTATTTTTTATTATATTGATTCGCCATTTAGACGCCGAGGCTGCAGTTTTGGTAGGCAACGCCCTCCATCATGACGGCTTCATGTGTCGTAAAGGTCGGACGACTGCTTTTCTGGCAACAGAACTTGATACCGGTCCTGTGGTTGTAGGAGCGGGAGATAGAAATGGTAATCAGGGTGTTGAAGAGCAGCAAGGCAGTGGAACTAGACGGGATAGGGACAGCACTTAAGTTTGGTGGGAGACAGTTAGTTAGTGAAATATTTGGAGGTGTTGTTTAACAAGTTCTTAGGAGAGGGTAAGATGCCACAAGGTTGGAAGGATGCGTTGGTGGTCCCAATACACAAGCAGGGATAGGATAGGCAGATACAGACCAGTGAGTTTCACATCGAGTACAGGAAAGGTAATGGAGAGGCTGGTGGTTCAGTATGTGGNATAGGCAGATACAGACCAGTGAGTTTCACATCGAGTACAGGAAAGGTAATGGAGAGGCTGGTGGTTCAGTATGTGGTGAATGTTATGAACTAGAGGAGTTGGTTGGATGAGTCACAACATAGTTTCAGAAAAGGATACTCATGTGAGACGCAGCTGGCTGAGCTGTTAGATGATCTGGTGCAGGCATTTGATGAAGGGAAGCAGGTGGATGCCTGCTTCATAGACTTTGAGAAGGCATTTTATAAGGTGCCCCATGGGACTTTAATGAAGAAAGTGGATGAGCTGATATCGGACAAGTGGGTAGTGGAATGGATTGCGGACTTACTCAGGGTGCGAAGACAGAGGGTGAAAGTGACGGAGGCAATATCGGTGGAAGGAGAGGTTACATCATGGGTGCCACGGGGATGCGTGCTGGGCCCTCTGCTGTTTACCATAATGGTAAATGAAATGGGTTTGGGGATTAGGAGAAAAATAAGATTGTTTACAGATGATTGTGTATTGTATGCATTGTAAGAGGGGGTGAAAACTTGCAGGCAGACATTGACAGGATATGGTTGTGCACCATGGAGAATAAAATAAAGACAAATGTAAGAAAAATCAAGGTAGTGAGGTTTAAAAGGAAGAAGGTGTAAGCAGGGACATGTACAAATGGGAGGTGCAAGAGATAGTAGAAGAAGAAGCAGAATATAAGTTTATAGGCATTTTAATGCAGGGAGACCTCAGATGAAAAACAAAAACCAGTATAGAGGGTGGTAGCATAGGAAAGAAGGGCTTTGGGTATTTTGGGAAGGTTGCTGAAGGGAGTCAGTGGTGGGGGAAGAAGGCATATAGCACAATGGTACGGCCGATGTTAGAATATGCGGCAGCAGTATGGTAACCGTACGTGGAGGTGGAGGTGCAAGAGCTAGAGAAGGTGCAAAGAAGGGCAGCAATATGGATGAAGGGTAGGCGGAGAAGACAGTGACAGGATGGTGAGGNGAGCTAGAGAAGGTGCAAAGAAGGGCAGCAATATGGATGAAGGGTAGGCGGAGAAGACAGTGACAGGATGGTGAGGATGAAGGGAACTATAGGCCATCAGTGATAATGAAAGAAATGGGGTGGAGCTCGTTGAAGGACAGAGGAAAGTTGAAAGGCTGGTCAGGATGTAAATGGTGTTGAAGGGAGAGGGAGGGCGCGGAAGTTTACGCTGCCAGCTAAGTAAGGGGGTGTTTATAGGGAGAGGAAACAACAGTGAGAAACTTTAGAGGGTGTGAAGGAGAATGCAACTGGGTAGGCAGTCTATGCTTGTGAGGTCTGCGAGGGAATGGAATGTGTTGCGGGAGGAATTTGTATATTTCAGGNGAGCTAGAGAAGGTGCAAAGAAGGGCAGCAATATGGATGAAGGGTAGGCGGAGAAGACAGTGACAGGATGGTGAGGTTGAGGGGAACTATAGGCCATCAGTGATAATGAAAGAAATGGGGTGGAGCTCGTTGAAGGACAGAGGAAAGTTGAAAGGCTGGTCAGGATGTAAATGGTGTTGAAGGTAGAGGGAGGGCGCGGAAGTTTACACTGCCAGCTAAGTAAGGGGGTGTTTATAGGGAGAGGAAACAACAGTGAGAAACTTTAGAGGGTGTGAAGGAGAATGCAGCTGGGTAGGCAGTCTATGCTTGTGAGGTCTGCGAGGGAATGGAATGTGTTGCGGGAGGAATTTGTATATTTCAGGNACTGGGTAGGCAGTCTATGCTTGTGAGGTCTGCGAGGGAATGGAATGTGTTGCGGGAGGAATTTGTATATTTCAGGGAAGTTGTGAAGTTCAGGAAGGGCGTGGAAGAGGAGTTTGGTCGGGTAGGGGAGAAGTGAGAGAGCTCGCCACCGGGCGGTAGCCTAATTGCGGTGTTGGTTATTATTATTATGTACTAGTTTCTTAAAACTCAAGGGAAACAAGGTACTAACGAACAGTAAAACAAGGAATGATGAAAATTAATGAGTGAGTGAGAGAAGAGTCTTGAGAACCGATGAGGGTGAAGCGAGGTGAGTGTGGAGCAGCACCGGAATGCAAGGGCGGGGTAAACGGGTGATACCCGAGAAAACCTGCCCGAAGTGGCATTGTCCGGCACGATTTCCACATGCGAAAATTCGGGGGTGACCCTGCCGGGAATCGAACCCGGTTCGTATTCGTGCGAGGCGAGTAGTCTAACCACTACACCACCGTGGCCCCATGAAAATAAATAGCCATGCAGTTGTTTCCATTAGGAACATAACATGTTTGGAATGGAGACAGGCTGCCCTGGCCGCTGTTCGTAGTCATCCTGTAAAATGTGCTGTAGCCTGTGACGCAGCAACAGGGAAAGTCTTTGACCTCAATGCTGAAAAATGTGTCAAAGTTATTGTGATTTAAAAAAAAATTAAAACAATTTACTGAAATATAATAAATTAACATTATAAATGTAAATTTACATGGAGGTATGCATTACTTTAAAAACGTTGCCATCACCTTGTGCGAAATTAAGTAACTGTTCTCTACATTTTTTGAGTTGATCCTGCTTAATAATGAACGGAGGCTTATTTATATAACCAATCATCCGTAACCGAAGCTACACCAATTTAACTAATGATATCACATTTCACTTAAGACTGCACCTACCAAGTGATGAAGTGGTTCTTAATTTCCACTTCAATATAGACAAAATATTATTTATAAAAAATAACGTTACTTGTATTTGAACACAGTTCACTGTGCCAGCGGCCTGGATGTATGGTTTTCAGGACATATTGATATCACCATGAACAGCAAAATGTAAAAAAAAATTCCCATATTAGATTGATAAATAATGAGAATAGCTATATTTACTCTTTTTGCCATGAAACAAAGGCTAAATGGGGTGATCTCTGTATGTCTTGGCACTGCTTGAGACTAATATCAAGCCGCTTCCATGGCTAAAGAGTAATCACGGAGTATTAAAGAATGCATAGGCGAAATAGCCGCTTATTCCGCGAACTCCACCGTGCTAGAAATTTCTGTTGATTTACGGCAACTTTTACGGAGTTGTAGAGTTAATTTCTGGAAAGGAACTTCATAATAACGAATAACGGAAATTAGCTCTGTAAATGTAAAATACGGAAGCTCTTCGTATTCTTATGGCTTAGATTTTGAGACATGAACAATGCAGATGATACCAGGTGCGTATAAAATACCATCTTCACAATACTACTTCGTGTAAAATAGTAGTAAGTGAGTGCAAATCATTCATGGAGTGCCAATTCATAGATTCTTGTTTGAATTCCGCTACAGGGCAAAACCATTATACATAGTGAAACACGCACATAACGAAAATAAACCAATATTTTCGTAACCTCGTTTTATAAACAGAAAAAATAACAAGCACTTTAACACGACTTGAAATTAAGATAGGCGCGTTCGTCCCTTTCATGTAAAATTCATATTTACAAAATACTTCGTGTAAATGTGTGGTAGGTGAGTCCTTAGGGTAATTGATTGTCAACATTTCGATACGCGTTCAAATCCCACTACAGTACTAAATATTTAAACTTTTTTAACTTCTCGGTTATACACAGTGAAATACATTTCGAAAATTAGAATATTTTTCATACCCCTGTTTGTAAACCTGAAATTAAAAAAAAATCGCACACACTCTAACACGACTATAAACTAAGAGGTGCATAGATCATTCACATATAAATTCCGTATTTACAACACCATGTCTTGTAAAAGCGCGGAAAGGGAATGGATAATATATTGGACTGCCAAAATATTTTAAGAGTTCAAATCCCTCCACTGGACAACATTTTTTGTTTTTATAGTCATTTCTATACATAGTGAATCACCCACATAACAAAAGTAAAACTTTTTTTTTGTTACGCATTTGTAAAAAGAGCACATTTAAAAACAAAACACACCTGTAAGTTTGTGGACACATTCCGTGCATTCACGGAGATTTAAGTGAAATTTACGGAGAGGACGTTATTGAAAAAAACGAAGAGACCGTAATTTAACGGAGATGTCTTGATAATTTGTAACCGGTATTTTCCGTAATTTTACGGACAATTTTTCTAACAGTGCAGCCGCACACCCCAGCAAAATGACGTCACTTGCCATCAACATGTCAAAACGCCGTTTTGCCAATCAGCGCTTGGAAACATGCAATGTAAAAAAATGGTTGTACTCTTACAAGATCAATCCTTGGAAATCCAGTTACCAAGGAAATCCTTTGTAGAACTACAAACAGTTTTCTTGTAAAATTTACAAACCTTATATTTGTAATATTTGAAATTGTAGCTGTGTATTAGGACTTACATTATTGAGAAGTGGACATTATTTTTTCTAGGAAGCCAATGTGAAGAATTAATAACAGAGATTAGGAAAAACATTATTGCACAATATTATTCGTGAAAAACATGTTGTACCTTGCCAGCATGTGGACTAGAATCCACGTCTTTTGTGTTATTATCACCACATCCTTAAACACAAGACCAAATTCATTTACAAGCTTCACAATAATTTTTGTAATTAATATAAGAAGTAGTAAATATCTACAAAATAATAGTAAAGTTATTCGGTAAAGAGGAAACATCAATTTCATTCCAAGAATTCTGTATAGGTATGGATAATTAGCATTAACCGTTAATGAGTAATAATGTTACGTGTTTTTATAATTATCGTCGTTTTATTATGATTATTTTATTTAAGTTTTTTTAAGGGTTTTACGTTATTCAGACCTCTAATACATTCCTTTTTACACGCAACTACACACTACCCCAACTTTAGTTTTTCCACAAACAGCTATATACGGTTTTACGCTTTTGAGTGTCCGCCATCTTGCTTGAGCTCCTGGATACGGGTCAGCAAAGTAAAAATATTTCTTCAGGTCTATTACAAAGACGGCTCTTGTAGTACCATAAACAAGTAATTTTACAAGATAAATTTTTGTACAGTTACAAACGTTTGTCAAATTACATTACTCAGTAAAAGTTACAATTTACAGTGTACTTGCCAGCCAGCATACCAGCCAGTACGAAACTTTCCGCAGTACTCAGCAGTCAGTCAGACATAAGGCCCACTTCCAGAGCCTCGCGCAGCCAATCAGTATGCTCACATCAAAGGAACCTTCTCGCCATTTTATCTCTGTGTACTTATATACTCTGTCATGTAACTGAGACAAGCGTGGTAAGCAGTGAAACGACGGAGGAAAAGGGAGCACTCCGATGGAATCTCTTACCCAAAATACCGCAAATATGTGGCCATAAAATATAGAATCGTAAACTCCCAGAATTTAAGTTTTATCGTCACTATTATCGAGCCAAAATTACGAGGCTACTCTCGACGTTAGGAGAAAACGAGGAAACTCGACGACGTGGTTTTTCCATTGGTAGGTCCACTCCCGTTTCCGTCCTTTTGTCGTTCGCTAGCCTTAGAGTATTCACACGCATCCTTCCTGGCTGGCTGGAGCGACAGGAATGCCAGCAGGGAAAAGGTAGATTTGCCATATTCACTTCGTTATAATAATCGTCTTTATTTATGCGGCGAAATTAAGTCCATATGGCGTTGTCTACTACTTAACAACAGATTACAAGTAATATTTTATTCAGATAATAGTAATAATTATAATTACAAAATGAAATTTTCGCTAAGTCAATGCAAAAAGGTAAACATCAACGAATTTTGTTAACTTAAAAGGACACTAATTCCCTTGAACACTTCCAAATGATAACGTTTAGCGACCATAAATCCACACTGATGCACTTCCTCATATTTTCCCCTATACCTCTTCTATAAAGCACTTCATCTCTCCTACCAAAAATAAAATATTAGGAGAAAACATATTAACTTATGGGTTACGTTTTAATAAACACACGTGCTTGTTGTCTCTGAAGTTCAATAGCTATAATGTGGTGTAACTGAATTCGAATTTTGATAGGAGCTACATTGATTACAATAACTACAAAAAAAAAACAAAGAACGCAATATAAGGATGAGAAACACAAATGCAATGAAAATGTGATAATATGAATAAGTGCATACAAAGTGTTTCGAAAATATGTGTACAAATGCGGACATGTTATTCGTGACCGGAAAAGAGGAAGAAAGATGCAGGACACCCGTGGTTCATCTCAAATAATAAGGGCTGTAGCAGCCCTTAAAGGCGGAGTGCGAAAAGCATATTACGTGGGATATTATGCAAATTACTTGCGTTAAAGGAACATAAATTGGTATACGGATTAATTAAACCACGATCTTGGATACGTAAGTATGGCAAGTCTTACACATCCCTATCAATTAAATAATAGGGGTTGGCACCCTTTGATTGCATGCAACATGTACACCGTGAAGTTTACATTGATTGTGGATACCATCGGATGAAGCAGTATGTCGTAATTAGCAAAGAAGGCCTCCTAGTTGCAACTCTCTAGGACCCACCATTTCCATGTAAAACGTAAACGAAGGGTACAGTGGTAGCAAGGCCATGGCCTGGTGGGTAGACAACACGTGCAATGTTTGTAGCAGTGTTTTCCCTTATCGCTCCCGCTTTTGAAAATGGAAAATTTTTTCGCCTAACATAACTCACAGCACTCAATGCTCGCACAATATCCATCTGTTGGTAAATGCATGTAACTATTTGCTTTTATAATTTTATTTTTCTAAATCTGTGTTGCCTCAGTTCGTAGTAGTGTCGTCTCTATTGCACGACTAATAGTTTAAGTATGTGTTGTTTCGTATGTGCTTACAGTTCTGGTACTATAAATGGCATGTATTCAAATAAATACATGTGTATATATACATATATTATTTAAAACGGGTTAAATTGTTACCTTGTACTTTATTACTGAATTCTTATCGTAAAGGGAAGTGCATGTGGAACTCGGGACTCGTCTGCCGCCCTGGAGCCTGCCACGTCTCTCTCTCTCTCTCTCTCTCTCTCTCTCTCTCTCTCTCTCTCTCTGCTGGTGTTCTGTGCCAACCATTTGACTTGTCGAGACCTGCAGGGTGTCCGCGCTGACTGTCGGCCGCCTTGCAGATTCTCACGACGTTAGTTGATCGCGCGACGTCGCCCGGGTCGTATATGTTCCACTGCTAGTGTTGTGAGTGTTGGTTGTACTCTTAATGCGATGGTTTCGTTTCAGTCGGTTCGTAAGGAAGTTGTTTGCTATTCTGTTATACTGAACAAGACGGTCTGGTGTTATATAGGAACGTTTAACACAAAGCGTACAGCACTTGACGCTTGTGTAATATGTCATTGCACTGGTTGGTAAGTGCATATAACTATTTTTCCTTTACATTTTGTTTTTATATATGTTTGTTACAGTTTGTCGCAGTGTTAACCTTTTCGCACCTGTGCTTCTCAGCATAGCAAAAGCATTTTTTTTTCACTAACGTGATTACAGCGCTTGATGCTCGCGCATTATACGCGGGTTGTTAAATGTTTGTAACTATTTGCTCTTATAACTGTTTTTTGGAATCTGTTTGTATCATCACTTAGCAGTGACATCTCTCTTGCATGACTAGTACTTTAAAATGTATGTTATTTTGTGGCAAGCAAAGGAACACAGTCTTTACAAATCGCGTAATGTTTATCGCGCTTGACACACTTTAGTCATTTTTGCGATTGGCCCTTATCATTCGTTCTATCTCATGTTGGCGTGCATTCTAGCTTTTACTAAACTTCTTGGTGTGATAGCAACCCTGATATCACTATTATGAACTGTGGCTTCATCGGGTATTTTTATAAGTATGCTTAGGGCATACTTGCCCCTTGCGGCCTTTTTCGTTTTCGGGGGTGATGCCTATGAAATGAATTGGGTGGTTGATTCTTAAATGGTCCGGAAATTACAGTCAACTATGCCTATACATGCGCTTAGGTCATACTTGATCATGCGGCACTTTTTGCTGTCGGGGATGATGCCTATGTTTTGAATTCGATGACTATATCTTAAATGGCTCGGAAATTACAGTCAACTATGCTTATAAGTAGGCCTAGGGCATACTTGACACAGCGGTCATTTTCGTTGTCGGGTGTTATGCCTATGTTATGAATTGGTTGACTTTATTTTACATGGCTCGGGAATTACAGCCAACTATGCTTATAAGTGTGCTTAGGGCGTACTTGACGCGTGCGCGCTGTACGATTTTAGGCTAGTGTGGGTGGACAGACGTCGCTACGTGTCGCGCAGGTGGAATGACAGAGCGTGAGACTCGTCCCCGCCAGGACGCCTTGTGGAAGGAGACCAGAAGGAATATGAGAAAACCAAGGTGGAATGACACAGCATGATGAGAGAAGTTGCACGACGGGGTGATGAACTATATTCTTCATGCCAGATTGATGGTGCTAGCATGGTATGACAGACCGTGAATGTCAGGGTAACCTTCTACTCCTCACTCCTCATTCCCCAAAAAGGAGTCACTTAGCCACATTGTGGAGTCATCGGTGGAAATTGAGCAAAAGTCAGCCGCATTGTTCAAAACACATTTTTTTGTGAAACATTTTGAATTTTGATGGTTTGGAGGGAAATTCGAAAAATTTTGAGGCAAATTCTGACGATTTTGGCAGTTTTTTTGAGGGAAAAAAGGAAATACCGAGAGAAAAAAGTGAAAAAATTATCTCGTGACGTCATCCAAGATGGCCACAGGCTTGCCCTCTTTGTCTACATCCTGCATCCAGGTAGCTAGGAACATACTATTTATAACTACTCAGATCAATAATAACAATACAAAAACAGCAAAAAAAAAAAAAAATTCATAATTTTTTTTCGTAGTAATTGTAGGCACTGGAGATCATGTCAAAATTAGAATTCAGTTACACGTGCCTGGTACAAGAGGATGTACTATTTAAAGAATATCAAACATAAATTGTTTAAAAAATTAGGGTGTGATGTTTTAAAGTTTAAGATGGCAATATGAAACCGAAGATATTTTTTTCTCGATTTCGTAAGTTGTAGATTGTTACGTTTCTCTGTATGGTAGTTAGTATAAGTGAAATTCATCCGAATTCGTCCACTCGTTCCGTTTACGTGTTCCTTGTCCGTTATCTTACGCATACGTGTATTGTAGAATGGGACTAAGTGTTTTGGAACAAATTTAAGGCGTAGTTACCCTTCCGCATGGGATTTTACTACAAATCTTTATAATAGAATTACATAACCAAATATTAAGAATCAAATCTAGACAGGACATAGAGGAATACTTACAAAAATTTTGAAATGTATTTGGTTTCAGTTAATATCAGTTAATATCCATGTGGGACTAAAATTAATAAATAATGTGGTAATCTTTGATTACCATTACATACGTGAAGCGAATCATGTAAGAAAAATAAGTTGCATTTCGAAAAAAAACCGATGAGTTGTTCCCTATGCCTTAACGAATTTGGTTTTTAAATATTGACTCTGGAAATTAAGTTAAGGGGAATATACGTAAATCAAAGATGGCGGGGATACTTTCCCCTTAAGGGCCCCTTCAAACAATCAAATTTTTCTTCAAATTACCTTAATTTTTATTGAATTCAATTTATTGAATGCTATATGACATCATACGAACGTCATAATCGCGGCCATTTTCTCTTTCAATTTCTTGAATGTCTCGTTTCCCTTCAAGATTTGTTCTATATTTTCTTGAATCCAAAATTTTAATCGCTTATCACAGCTTTCTGGCAGTATTAATGGAAGTAATTTCATAATTATAGAGTTGTGTATCCACATTTAAAGTTTTTACAAAACAAGGACGCATATTAAAAAAAAAAAAATGTACAATAAAACTAAGAAAATTTGTTGAGGTTTAACTAATTACTTTCGTGCCCTGCACGAGTCGTAGATACTTCTAAATATTTACTTTTGATATATATTTTAATTGGTTTCATTAAAATCTGTGTGATAAATTTCTAGGTGGATACTTGAAACCTTATTGAATGCAATTCATTGCAAGGCAAATGAAGTGATTTTTTAGTTCAAAAAATTAAAATCAACTAATTTAATTCAATAAATATTTGATCGTTTGAAATGGCCTTAGGCCTGATTCACGTTTATAGTCAATTCACTGTTATAATGTATTCACGGTAACTTCAAGATTTTCTGAAGCCCTGCTAAAGATCTACTATAAGGGAGCCGATTACGTATCCTTCCGCAGTATGTATACAAAACATTGCCATGTGACACCTGTCAAATGTTTTGTAAACAAACAGTGCCATGTGGGAACTGTCAAATATTTTGTTGACAGTGTCCATGTGGGAACTACCAAAATTTATTTTTGAAGAGAAACAATGCCATGTAAATCTTAACTGTCATATACTTTAATAAAATTCTCCAAATGTCTAAAAAGTGCTAATCAATTTAGCAAAATATTGTAATACATACAAAAAGGTAGATTGAAGTATATATCGGAACTGTTAATTATATAATTTAATTAAAGTTTACTTATTATATTAAGATTTATTTACATATTTGGTGTAAGGAAAAAGTTAAATTTTACATAATAAACTTTTGGAAGTAGCACTCAGGTTAAAGATTTCACTGTGATAAATGGTACCGTATTTTATCGCATATAAGTGGCACATTTTATTTAAAAAAAAATTTATTGAAAACTTGGGGTGCGACTTATAAGTGAGAAAAATTCCTCCAGCCCCGCACTAACGTTTCATTTACTACGAATTCACGGCCCGCGGCTCGATTTCCAAACTCTTCAGCGAACAAAATCACTTTCATTTTGAAACCTGCGGTGTAGGTACATCGCTTTTTCGTCAAGAAACTGTCTCACTTCACTGCCACAACACAAAACAACACTACGTGCGGCGCTAAGACGATATGAGAGAAATACGTGTAAGCCAACGCTAATGTGCGGCGCAAAGACGATATGAGAGAAATACATGTAAGCCAACGCTAATGTGCTGATATCTCTTATGCTCCACAAAAAGCTTTCGAAAATAATCGATTATCAGTTGGCGGCGACCAAAATTCGATTCCTTTGCATTCTTTGCGAAGGGAATAACGTAACGGAAATATTCAAATGCCTTTCTATATTTTGCACGTTTATTTGATAAACTGCAGAAATAACAACGCTAATACTAAAATTACATCTTAACCTAGAATTATCTTATAAGTAGAAAGAATGTGTTACGTTAGTTTTATAACCACAATTCAGCGTCTCCAATATCCAATATGGCGTGGTTATACTTCTGAAAAAAAAAAACGTGCCCAAACGGACAAGATGGAGTGTATTAGTCCGCTGGACATACACTGAAATTTATTTAATTTCAATTAATAACAGTGAAATCTTTACCCATGAGTGCTACGCAAAAATTGTAAATATATAGTTTAGCAATATTAACTTTATAATTACGGCATTAAATAATATGTATAATTATAAATTGGATGCAACTATTTCTTTTCAGCTATAACAAACATGTCCCTTCAAAATCCGTTGTAAATTCCTACGGACTTTTAACAAATTATTATAATTTATTGAAAAAATATAAAAACTTAAAACAACCAATTTATATAANAATTCCTACGGACTTTTAACAAATTATTATAATTTATTGAAAAAATATAAAAACTTAAAACAACCAATTTATATAGTGCTTCAGTGCTAAAAGCAAGACAAAACCTTTTTCCATATACAATTTTTTTATAACCAATTCAACATGTAACTCCTAGGGTGATTTTTCAAATGTTCTTTTCAAAAATATCGAAGATACCGTGAATGGATTATACTTACAACTTTTGTAAAGCTCTGCTAAATACACACTTCCAGGATATTGCTCCGCCTCATGCAAACAAAGCTTAGCGTGTCTAGAAAATGAAACCAAGGGACTGCGCACCGCATTCGTGCGCACTCCGTTCAATAATATTTTGTACGGGAACTATTTATTACTAGGCATTACCAACACACCTATTTTATAATTGTTTTCATTCGTGTTAATTATAAAGGAGATACTATAATTTATAGATAAAATACAAATATAAAATTTAAATTTAACCTAAAATTCGGTAGTTTTATGTTAACAGAAGTATAAACCGCTTGTGATACATGACATAATTAGGAAAAAACCAAACACGTCATACATGGGGTGATTTTTTAAAGTTTTGATCCAAAACGTGTGAAGATACCGCGAATGGACTATAGGCCAATCAAACCAAACAGACAGAGCGGGCAGAACCTACTATGATTGTTCACATGTAAGCAGATTTTTTTAGGTCTACCATTTTGCTGTAGTCTGTTTACAACCTCGCTTTTTTAGATAACACATATGTGCCATTATTTAGAGAGNTAGGTCTACCATTTTGCTGTAGTCTGTTTACAACCTCGCTTTTTTAGATAACACATATGTGCCATTATTTAGAGAGGGCGAGACCACGCGCCAAAACAGCGCCCTTAACTCGGTTGTACCAATCTAAAACTATACAACGGCGCAAATACTCGGTATCCAAACTAAATTATGGACAACACGCTAGACGCTGTTTTTTTTTTAGTCTTCTTTTATTAATTACGTTGCGATACGAATCTTTACTAAATTATTTTCATGAGACCGTAATTTTGTTTATAACTTCCAAAAATACTTTACACTTCAGTGCTACCTGTCGATTCATTTCCAAACTACATTTCGAGTGTTGAATAAAATGAAAGTTATGTCCACGTATTTCATTACGAAAACATACGTTGAACTTGTGCATACTATACCATCAACACATGTGGATTATCCAAAAAAGAATAGTGGTATAAAAAACCAGCTGACTTGTGGGAAATCTCGGCGAAGTCTGCTCTTTCCGTGAGCTGAAGTTTCAGCGTGCGCGCATCTTTTCGGCGTGATTTACGCTGATAACGAGGAAAGTTTCTGATTGGCTGTGCTGGTATCCCTCTGTGCCCTGCGTGGGTGGCGTTCGCGTGAACCAGGCATTTTAGGCAGGAAAACTTCCGGAGGAAAATTCGCAGCGCCCAGTTTGTGCACACGTGCGATATGCGACGTAGAGGGACGTGGGGAGAAGGTAATTGTTTACTCGGCGCTGAGGGGCCGGGCTCGTGCGACACTGACCTATCGGCTCTGCCCATTCCGCCGCCACGTTCCCGAAATAGCCGCCAGTGGCGGGGCGCGACTCCTCTCATGTGCCAGCCGGCAGAAACCTCCAGCACCTGGCCGTCGGCCTCGTCTTCCACGGCGAAAAAACTCCAATAGGCAGAATGAGCTCAGCGCGGTTTGAAGAAGTTGCGTCCTCGAAAGACAGATGGCTCTGGCGTCCTACGACGACGACTCTCAGGCGCCTCTCGCCGCGAGTGTCTGTGGTAGGGCCAGACGTCCTGCATTTCGCACGTAGACTAATGATGTCGTAGACCGTTTATTCGTCTTCTGCGCATTTACCCGACATTGACCTACCCCTCAAGGAACAACACTGCCAAAGTCTCATGGTCAACTGTGATGAACGTGTTCGTTTATATCTTAATTTTCAAAATACAAACGCTTTATATTAATAAATACTTTCGCCAATTTGAATCTAATATAACTGCATTCTAAATTTGTTAGAGGAAGTATACAATCACTCAAAGCACTTATTTTCTAAACAGTGTTCTAACCTTAAGTCTAATTCACGCCGTTTTTTCTAGTCGTGTTGGCAGAAAAGCAGTTCAATGTTGGGACACGGAGATTGGTTGTGCGCAGCCAGCGAGATCGGTCTGCCCCATTTATAGTCGATAATTTCGCAGAAGAGTTTTTTTTATTTTTATTTTAAAACATTTTTCATCGGGATGCTGAAGGCCAAATAAAGTCGTGAAATGTCCTTATTTAGCAAAGTGTGCTGCGAAATATAATGATTTCCACATATAGACAACAACAAAAAAATTAAATTTTTTGCATATGCAGTGAGTTTTATGAATTTGCTGCATGTCATTCATTCCAAAGAAAAATATATTTTACAGTATTATAAAAGCTTAAACTGTTAACGATAACTGATATTGATTTCCATCCACGTATTTATAGGGTGTACTCTTTTTAATTTTTGAAATGCTTTAGCTTGTGTTTACAGTACTGTCATGTCTGTAAGTTAACCACATTAATTTTATTATAAACCAAAATATCTTACAAGAGTCCTGTTTCATTCACTATACATTCTAATCAGTGGAAAATGTCACCGATTCAATAAAATAAGGAAAACTGGCATTTGTTCACTAAATCATCAGTGAAACTTATTGAAGTGATTGTTGAATAAGTCAGGTGGTGTTAACTAATTTCAACAATGAAATTCTCATTGATTCAAGTTTAAAGTGTGAGTTAAAATATTTAGTTGCCCTAGTCTAGGGACCACCCTGGAGGTGGATTCACACATCTACGCGTCTGGGGACGCACTTACGACCGTGGATACTACGCAAGCACGAATGAGAATGAGCCACTTATTAATCAATTATCCTGGATTAGTTTAAACTGCAAAAACATTCGTTCAACCTAACATTATGAGCCAGGTTGTTTAGGTGGACCTACGGATGGGATATTATGTTGAAAAGTGATGAGTGGAAGCGCTCTTGCCGCCAGGCCTCGCACAAGCGCATTGCGAAAGGTGGATTCACACGTTCGCAGATTACGCCAAGGCATAGTAGGCTGGGCGGATTGCAGTGGCACGGATTCACACGCTACCTAAACATTCTGCGTACCAATAACTGCAAGCTTTGTTTGGGCCTATCATGCCACGCGGATTTTGCAACGAAAGTTAGTATTTCTGCGTCCGCGCGAAGTTAGACCGAATCGTTTTTTCCTGCCAGTAAAAAATATACCATGTTCTTTTCTTGATTCTACGAAAAGTACAGTATCATGCGGGACGCTAAAAAAATCAGATAAGCGTTATAAATAATTCAAGTAAGAAAAGTCTGCGGCTTTGAAAAAAAAATGACACCCAAATACAAGTTTCAACTTTCTCCGGTGCAAGGACGATATTTTATAGTTACGCAAAACAATTATTTTAAAAGTGTTGCTGAGTTTTGAAAACCAAACATTAACAGACATTTACGTTAGTGTTCGGTCACGTTATTTTGACAGTTGTGCTGGCGATTCGTAATGGAATCACAGAGTTGTCAAGAACACAGACGCGAAGTGAGTGAGGTAGTGAAGAGAGTTGGGCGACTCTCAACATCGAGACCTTGAAAGCCGACGGGAGTGAAACGAAGTGAGTATGGAGCAGCACCGGAATGAAAGTGCGGGGGAAACGGGAGATCCGCGAGAAAACCCGCCGACTAACGCCATCGTCCGGCACGGTTCCTACATTCAAAAATCGGGGAGCGACCAGTCGGGAATAGAAACCGGTTAGCGTTGGTGGGAAGTGAGCAGTCTAACCACTACACCACCGTGCCCCCCCCCCCCAATCAAGTGTACAAAATATTTTGGGATCTAACTATTCTATTCCCAAAATAGNAGCAACTCTCAAGTCTGGAGCCCAACTAGTAAGTCCAACATTACACCGCATGCAGTAACCAATCAGAGGATGAGTATGTTTACATCAAAGGAACCGCCACGCACGCCATCTCGTCTCTGGCGGAATGCTTGGAACAAGCGCCAGGAGAGAATCAGTATACCTCATCTTCTGTGACCCCGATCACGCGAGGGAGCCGCGGTGGTGTAGTGGACAGACTACTCGCCTCCCACTTAGGAAAACCGTGTTCGATTCCCGGCGGAGTCACTCCCAGACTTTCGCATGTGGGAAACGTGCCGGACGATGTCACTGGTCGGCGAGTTTTCTCGGGTATCTCCCGTTTCCCCAGTCCCTTCTCTTCATTCTGGCGCTGCTCCATACTCACCTCGCTTCACCCTCATTGGCTCTCAAGACCTCGATGTTAAACGCGACGCCCAAATCTCTTCACTCACTTACTCATCCAATCACGTGCGACCTTGGTCGTTCTTCTCCCGGATGCTCAATCTTCGAAAGAGGGAGAGAAGTGGAGGCAGAAACAGAGACGACCGCGAGTGTTTTTTTTTTGTGCGAGGACGAAACTGCAGGGTGGCGGCAGGGGTAAAAAGGAAGCTAATGACGCCACAAAAAAAAACAGTCAGGACAGCGTAGCCAACCTCCACAGCTGCGTAAGCACGTGACGAGAAGAGAATAAAAAATGCGCGTCAAGGGGCGCCCAAGGGCGATATTGTCCTTAGTGTCGTTTCTGTCTTTGAAGTGGAGGTCATACATATAACGGCGGCCGTCAAGCCTGTACGCTTATACGGAATGAAGTAAGTCGACGGCTTCCGTTTCATATCCCTTCTGAATCAAGGAGCATTCAAGGGAAGTTGCAACTCAACAGTGAAACGACAGAATTTTATTCATTTGTTTGCACGACTAGGTTCTGCGGGCTGCCAGCATTAGAACACATAGTAAACTATAACATTTTAATTTTTATTATGTTGGTATACTCCGTATATCGCAGAAGTGTATTTAACGACTGGTCTAGGTTTCCTAGTTTCTTAAATCGGTTGTGTTTTTTATTAGCAGAAATGCACTTGCGAGAATACAAGTCATAATCACGTAGGTGCAACAAACAGTTTTATATGAATATTCTTGAAAATACCCTTGGTTCATACTAACTCGTGTTAACCATTATCAGAATTCAAATATGTAAACAAACCCGAGTTCCTACAATATAAAAAGAGTAAAAATTCAATTATTGTTCTATATTTACGCAATGAGCAGGTAGTAAATATTTTGTTTAAATATGCTACGCATTTTTTAGATGACGTATTTGTAAGACCGTAGAATCTCGATTTTGGGTTTTTTCTGAAAGTATTAGTTTTTCTTATATATTAATACAATTATTAACAAGTATTAATACAAATATTAATACAATTAAGCCTTTTTTTCTATATCCCTGACAGCATATTTGGTAGCACTGAAGTACTAAATATCAAAAACAAGCCATTTTTATTTCAAATGTGAACAAAGCTACAATTATAAATTTAAAAACTCGACATAGTTAATAAGGATGTAACATAACGAGATCCATGTTAACACCACTAAAACATGACAGATACGACATGACAGCCACGATACTATGAAACATTTACAGCAGGCCATAAGAAGCAAGATTGTCCAAGAAAAATCGCAGCCCCGACAGAACGACAGAAATATTTCTCCTTTCCGTCGTGTCGGGCTCGCCGTGGTGAACAAATAACGCAAGCACATCATCACAGTTCGTTTACGACTTAGTTATGTCGAGAAAATTACACCAAGGGCCAACGCACTACATTTGCGCGTAGTCAGTTAAAGAATATTTTGCATGAGAACTATTTCTTACTAGGCATTACCAACACACTTATTTTCTCTCTGTTTTTATTAATGTTAATTATATATTAAATGTTATATTTTATGGAGAAGTATAAGTTAAAGTTTAATTTTACCAAAAATTAAATTATTTTATTTTATCAGAAGTATAAAACGGTTGTGATGCATAGCATATTAAGGAAACAACAAACAAAACATAATTTATGAATATTGATACCATTGCGCCCTCCTCCCTCCCACTCACACGTCTACCGTCGAAAAACTCGGATAGTACTAAACCTAATGTAATCAAATCGCAGGCGAGCTGTTTGCCTGCTGACCGCTATTATTGGTGAGCAGGGAGCATATAGTCTGTTCACGGTAAAGTGAGCACTTTTCAGGCCCTAGTTACTTTTTCCTTTTAGCCATTTTTCATCCCATAACCTATATTTTTAAATAATTACTGCAATTTAATTAATAAACACATTGTGTATATTCCACCGCACTCGGAAGTTAACGCCTAAGGCTAAAATAAATATATCTATTAACTATTATTCCAAATGAGATTGTTTTCGAAAGTGCTCTCTTTACCGTGAATAGCCTATACAAGTAGAGAGTTGTAACTCAAGATACGAGAGATACTTATCCTATCCATTTGTTTGCCGAAGCATGCCAAAGTAGGTTCTATGGCACTGCCAACTTTATAACACAGAATAAAAGACAAATTCTCACTTTGTTATGTTGGTGGAATTGTATTAACCTCACCAGCTGTGATTTTTTTATTAATGTTGTGATTGGCGTATGTTTTCTGGGCAGTATTATTGGTGTGTAACTTATTCACAGTTATTTCATATCACACAAATCTTTGAAAGAATATACTAAACTGTAACCCTGAAGGTGAAACATTACTTTCACATTTATGCGCATATTCATGAAAATACACGTACTCGAATAAACAGGCGTGAAGGGCGCAAATACAAATAAAACTGTTTTGCCACTATCAAAATTAAAATAGGAAAATAAAACATGTATTAATAAAATATATAAAGAGGGAAACTGCGCGATTGTTTATTGCATAGTATATATTTTGTTTAAATATGCGATGTACGACCGCAGAACCTCGATATGGAATACCTTCGGTAATGATTCATTGGTGGCGAGTGAAAAACAGGCCCTTATAACTGGAATAAGGAAAACGAAACCTTAACGAAGATACCCGAAGTCCGCCCGAAGTCGAGGTTCTACGATCCTACAACTTCGGCATTTCCAAAACTTATTACATATTTAAACAAAGTATACATCATATTTACATATATTAAATATACGTTAAGCAATCGTGTAGTTTCTCTCTTTAGATATTGTATAAACTCATGATTGATTTGGCATATTTTAATGTTGATGGTGGTCGCATTGACTCCTTTGAGTAGGCGATATTCTCGTCTGTTTATTCACGTCACGTGTATTATCATGAATATACGCATATGACGAGTTGTAATGTAGTGTTTTACCTTCACGGTTACAATTTATATTAGCTCAAATGTATTTGTGAAATGAAATAACTGTGGATAAGAGAAGTTTCAATAATATTGCCCAGAAAACATAAGCCAATTACAATATAAAAAACAACAGCTGGCGTGGTCTTTACAATACCACCAACGTAACAAAGTGAGAATGTGACGTTTACTCAGTGTTCAAGTTGGCAGTACCGTAGAACCTACTTCGGCTTGCAGACAAATGAATGGGATAAGGATATATTGAGTTACAAGTCTCTACTTGAATTCTCCGTGGTGGAGAAGCCATCTAGCAGGATGTAAGTGTGGATGCTCGTCTACTCGGCGAGGACGGAGGGCATAGCAGGCACGCGCTAGGCGTCCCGGCATACGTGCCCGCGCGGCCCGATGAGGCCGGAACAATGGGCAGCTGGTCCATCTGGAGCCCAGGAGACACCTTCTTAGTTGGTATTCGCCTCTGCCTGGCCGGCGCGGCATCTTGTCCCCGCCTGCCGAGTTACGACCCTACTGGCACAATGGACCTGCGTCCCTCGCACATCTTCAACAACTCTTAAGAGATGTTCACTATTAAAAAAAATATGCAGTAAGCGATCTGGTATACGAAAACACGGCCTCTGTATTTGCAGTTTCCAATTAATTTTTTAATCCTTAATTTCAGACAACGGAAACAGGCGACAAGCCAGTCATGTTTACTTTTGTTGCTAACCTAACATCGTATATCACAACCATATTTAAGCAGATCATAGTTCAAAGCATACATTATCTATCAGAGAAGCTCATAATTGTAAACAGGTGCTCACACATGCCTTATTAATATATTTTATATTCGCATTACTGTAAATAACAGTTTTCGCTAACAACACAGACTCCTCTGTTTTGATTGTTCGTCGCGTCATAAGTTTCACCAAAGGTATAAAATATAGTTCTTTCTTTTAACGCTTATGGAAACCCCAACAACGCACACGACATGCTAAGTTCCATTGAAAACCAATACATATGATAACACACTTTCGTTTCTACCGCACGCGTCCAAACGCATAAATTAACGCTTAATTTTTCTATTGTAAACTCAGCTTTACACACCCTCCGCCGTGTGGCACTGCACTCTCCCCGAGACTGCTCCTAGGACATGCACAACACAGAAACGGGAATTCAGCAGCCAGTAAGACCTTAAGTCGTTTCTTCTAAACGCCGTGGTGGTGTAATGGTCAGACCACTCACCTCCCACCAAGGCGAACCCTGTTCGACTCCCAGCGGGGTCACTCCTGGATTTTTGCACGTGGGAATAGTGCCGGACGGTGCCACTGGTCGGCGGGTTTTCTCGGGAGTATCCCGTTTCCCGCGCCCTTGCATTCCGGCGCTGGTCCATTCTCACCTCATTTCACCCTCATTGGCTCTCAAGACCTCGTTGTTAAGAGCCGCCCAAATCTCTCAACTCAACTCTCTACATTCCGGCGCAGGTCTATACTCACCTCACATTCACCCTCATAGGTTCTCAAGACCTCGTTGTTAAGAGCCGCCCAAATCTCTCAACTCAACTCTCTGCATTCCGGCGCAGGCCCATACTCACCTCACTTAACCCTCATCGGTTCTCAAGACCTCGATGTTAAGACTCCCGCCTACCTAGCGCTTTTCCTACGTTCGAGGCCGAGAAGCGCGACAGTGATAAGGGCGAGACTGCCTCGCGCATCAAGTGACCCATCGCCACTTAGTGCAAGGCTCTGAACTGACGTACAGAGTTCTCGTCGCTCTGCCTGTACCTATGGGTCTTTCAGCGGTGACCCTATTATTTTATTGGAGGAAAGTCTGTAGGAAGGTTCAATGTACGCCAGTTGAGTAGTTTTGAATGGATTTGACGCGTATATTCAAGGATATAGAACTATGAAAAAACAGTTTTTAACCATTTTGGAGTGCTCTGAAATAGTTTTTATAATTTGCGTGACATTTTGACAGCACTCAAAACAGCCTTCGTCTGAAGTGTGTGTCCTTTTCGTAGATCAGTACATTGGATGCACGTTTAATAGTTCCATAGAAAAACGAGTATTTCAAAAAATCTGCAATGAATTTCAAGCGCCACTCTCCACATTCTAAACGTCGTAAAAACGACTTTACGTAATGTGACTGTAGGTTAAAAGACGTTTAGCAAAATGATATTAGGTCTATTGTCAGTCGGTTAATTGTCTGTTGCAAGAGTGAAGACATTTCCCATGACACATAAAAATTAACGTTTTTAGGCCAAACGATTCTGACAGAAATGACTTTGCCTGAAGTTAATTTTAAGTGAAACTATTTTAGGTCTACTGGGACAACTGCCTGTTGGCTAAACGATTTTTAGGTCACATGACAGATTAATGAATTTGATAGGAGAAACAAAGTTTGATGAACTCCAACTGCAGCGTCAACCTAAACAACGAAAAGTTTCTGTTCGGTACCAGAATGGTAGCAAAAATCCAGCTTGGTTTACTGGTGAACCTAAAACGTATAAGTTTTTTGACATGTAAATTAACCGTATGTACTTTCCAATTGAACTGATAGGTGAACGCGTGAATCATACTTACGCGCTTTGCTGGTTGTCACGGGCATTTTGCTGAGCGCCGAAAATAAAATCGCAATTCTATGGATGTCCCAATAATGTACTGTTCATACCACACTCGTACACTAATACACTCTTAACTTGAATCAGTGAGAATTGAGCCAAATCAGTGAAAGCAGTGAGAATTGAGCAACTGATAATCAGTGCCAGATAACTAATTAATATAGTGGTCGAATTTCACCGATTTATTTGTGATTTCCTACTGAATGTCAAGAATGTCATTTCCATACATCATTTGTTCTCAGTTAATTTGTTTGATTCGCCGGTCAGCAGTAGCTTATCAACTGACATTCAGTAAAAGTTATTTCACTGATTGATATCACTGATTTGGATTTATAGAGTGTACTGCACATCGAAACGTAACGGTAACATACTTCACATGTCATCGTCAGAGTTGAGAGTTGGGCAGAAACTCAACATTGAACTTATGTAAGGTTAAGGCTATTGAAATTTTAATTGTTATTTAAGGTGTCCGAAATGCAAAAGGACCAACTGTTGTAGAGAAGACATCATAATCCAAATATTACAGCTTTCGTACACTAAAGTAATAATATTTTAATATAGTATTTATTTTCTTTATAACAGTGCTGTATTTTTTAAACATTAAGAAATTCTTTATGTTTATTGCGTGTTATATGACAATTTTAAATAGCTGGTATGACTTCATAAATATCAGTTGGTGTCCTGCTCCATTAACAACACTTTATTCAGTTTTCGTGTCTGGGCTACGCTAAGGAACTGCATTAATATTTTAGAAAATAATTTCCTTAGAAAAAGAAGATACTAAGAAACTGCAATCAACATAGTAAACAAAATATTGGACATATGCACTATTCAAATTACGTTTTGTATTTAGAATTGGCATGTCATATGTAATGCCTACGTATTAAAAGTGACGCTAAAATATATTTAGCAATATTTCACATTCCTCCTGCGTATTCCCACTAAAAAAAATTTTGTAACGCACACGGCTGGCGTGACCTAGTAGGTCAAAGATCACTCACCATTTTGACTTTAAATTTTATCTCAAAAGATATAACTAAACTACATGCGAAAAGGAACACAAATTCACGTGAAATATTCTTCCTGGCATTATAATAACGTGGAAATTTATTTTGAGCTGTAACCTAACGTATTATTTTTGTCAATTTTTGATATTACTACGAAATAAATATAAAATTCCTAATGCTCCAGTCATTCGTTGCTATACTTTTTTTTTTTTTGCAAAGATGTAGGATGTAATATACTAAGAAATGTAGAAAATAATGTATCTTGAATGTTCTTAACGAGGAGATGGAGTAGAGTGAAGAGGTTTGGGCGGCTTGTTACATCGAGGACTTGAGTACCGATGACGGTGAAGTGAGGTGAGCATAGAGCAACGCTGGATTGGAAGGGCAGGGGAAACGGGAGATCCCGAGAAAACCCGCCAACAAGCGGCATCGTCCAGCACGGATCCCCACGTGCGAAAATCTGGGAGCAGCCTCGCCGGGTACCGAACCCGGTTCACCTAGATGGGAAGGGAGTAGTCTGACCGCTGCTCTACCGCGGCACCCAACGGGAATATGGTCGAATCATCAACTCGCAACATAAAATTCGTCCACGTTTCAGAAGATAATAAGCGAACGTCATCCATTCGAGAATACGGAAGTCTCTGCAGTCTAGCAATGCTGCCGGTATATAAAGAGAATTTGCAGGTCTCCAGTTACCGGAGCTCGAATCCGGATCACCGAAATGGAAAACCGTTGTGCTGATCGCACTATAATTGACGCTCCCGAGAAATAGTTGTAGTACAGGATGAGGGTAGGATTATGCGAATGTAACAATTTGGTTTCACGAAATAAAAATATAAGTTTCTGAATTTTGCGAAAATGTAGCGAAAACTACAAATAATTTCACGAGAGTTCAGCCTCAATCCCATTTCACTGCACCAATAAGAATTCAGATGCTCTAAAGGAAGAACATTTGTGACTATTCTGCAAAGAACTTGTAGCCAGTCAAAAACTTGGTCAAATCATACAATTATATACCAGATGAAGTGTTATCAAATAAATGTTTGATCAAAAATTTTTGCAGTTTTAGAGGCCGCTTTGGCTGAGCGGTTAGCCTGCTCGTCTGCCACCAAGGCGAACCAGGTTCAATCCCTGGCCGGGTAACTCCCGAATTTTCACATGTGGGAATCGTGCCGGACGATGCCGCTGTTCGGAGGGTTTTCTCGGGGATCTCCCATTTACCCCGCCCTTTTATTCCGGCACTGCTCCATACTCATCTCAGTCATCCTCATCGGCTCTCAAGATCTCGCTGTTAAGAACCGCCCAAACCTCTTCACTCATTCATTGTACCTACTTGTAGACTATACAATATGTCAACGCATCTCGGTGAACAATAACAGTTTGAACGCCCAAGAACTTTCATTCTGGAACTCTTTACTTAAATTTAGGTGGTTGCAATGCATGCGCAGACCCTCCTACCCACCGGTATTAGCTATCACGCCACTGGTAGCGTCATGCGTATTCCCGTCGTCAGGCGCTGGGTGCCGGGCGGTGGTGCTGCCTGGCGGCGGCCGGGCGAAGCTACCGCGCTCCGCGACGAGGGCGAGAAAGAAAGCGCCTGTTCCGCACACAAGGCGGACGTTTCTCCGCGGAGGCGGCACGGCGAGATTTACTGCCGGCACGCGCCCGCCAGTCCGTCTCTCTTGGCAAGGCGCTCACGTGGTCCGAGCTGCTCCTTCGTTTGTTTACTCGGCAGGCACGCGCCGGCCCCGCCTGCCAGCGCTAAGTCCTGAACGCGACACAAGCATTGAAAAAAAAAAAAGAAAAAAAAAAGCCATTACCCTACAGCGGGTGCAGATCTTTATTTTCGGTTTATGGAAAAAGGAAGGGGGGAGGTGCTCATTTTCCCATTGAGGAGGCGCATGTCTGAACTTTCGATTCGTATGACATAGGAGGAAGCCGCGGGAAACAATACTAAATATAATAAAATCAGCAATGTATTCAGTTTGGAAAAAAAACTCACAGGACAGTTTTATGACAATGCATGATTAGGTGGTGGGCCGGGGGGGGGGGCACCTCCCCTGTGACGTCTGGATCCATCCCTGCCTACAGTGCGATCATTCATGACCGTAAAATGAATACTTCGTGTAGAGTACGTATGCCAGTTGCGCAGTAATCAATATCCGTGTCCTAACACTTACTTGCTTTTTAACCCATTCCGTCCCTGTGTCCATGATCTAGGACATGTACGCTACGATGTATCAGTGGAATCAAAAAATCATAGGATCTTTTCTGTTTGAAGTCTAATTTCTTTAAGTATTTGCACCTCTAATTTGTGAATGATTAATTCTGATATCAACGAATATGAAGTTCACTAGTCACTGGTTGCGAGAAAAACGCTTGGCACAAGCACATCTTACGTAAAAAAATATATAAAAAAATGATTGCAACATTTCAACTCGTAAATGAATTCGGGACTGAGCTACAAGACTGTCAAAAACACGTGACATCCACCAAGGTTAGCACATTGAGTGGAGAGTAAATAGTTTTGGGGCGGCTCTTAACGGCCCTGCCTACCAAGGCAGCAGCTTCGAACTTCAAATGGGGAATCAACGTTAAACGAAATTCCTTCTTATTGCGTAAATTTTAAAGATAACTCTTTCAAACAGAAAGTATTCTACGTGAAATTTGTTATGGTATGTTGCTACGTTAAGACATCTTGCCTATTGTTTTGTTTAATGTATTTTTTCTAAAATTTAATATTGAAATTTACATGTAACAATAAAATATGAATAAATAATTTTCTCAAAAATGATTTTATGTAGCGATATTCTCTGAGAAAGTCGCATCAAAATGTTTTTGTTCGAAATAGTTATCTTTAAAATTGACGCAATAATATATAACATTGACTCCCCATTTGTAGTTCGCGGCTGCCGGCTTGGTAGACAGGGTCGTTAACATCGAGGTCTAGAGAGCCGTTGAGGGTGATTGAGGTGAGTATGGAGCAGCGCCGGAATGAAAAGGCGTGGGAAACGTGAGATCCCCGAGAAGGCCCGCCGACCAGCGGCATCGAACCCTGTTCGCATTGGTGGCAGGCACGTACTCTAACCTCTACACCACCACGGCCTCACAAGGGACAGAAACTGGACTCCAATATATCCTACGTACACACTTGCAACTTTCCTTTGATTATTGGCCGCGTGTCTGTGTGAAAGATATTTTTTTCTTACCTGACTGGGCCAATCAGAATTAAGTTATTCTGACACTGAATGCCCGCGATTCGCGGGCAGACACTTAAGACGCGTTTTAATTCTAAAATGTCAGTCTGGCGCCCTCTCTGCGTCAGCATACAAAGAACCAATAGCTGAGACTCGAAAACAAATATAGCTGTGAAGTCTAGCTTTCAGGTCGTTGAACAGGCAATATTTTAATTTTCCTACCCATGAACATCACTGTAATAAAATAAGTGTAAATTTACACATACAAATTTTTGGTCATTTTACATTTTGTAGGTGTAATTTGTAAAAACAACTACAGTATGTGTAATTTTAAACAAATGTTCTTAATAATTCCGTTAGAATAAAATATATTGGTGAAAATACATGAATGTATGGCTTAATAAATACAATGTTGGTGGTTAATTTACACATTTCGAAGTATGTGTAAAAATACACCCACTTACTGTATTAAAACCTTAAGTTATGAATTTTTGCTTGTACATAGTCGTATGAACACCCAATGTCAGTATAGTTGTATATATTTTATTGTGTAATTTTACAATGGCCGTGTGTGTGTAAACTTTCATTACATTTTGGAGTATCTGTAAGCGTATATTTACACTCATAAATTTTCGGTGATTTTACATTTTTATGCATAATTTACTAAAATATGATATTCTATATCTGAAGTTTTATTCATTTCATTCGCACTCGCAACCAGGCAGCGATTGGGGAAGGCTAACTCTCCCCTTCTGGCCTAGCCTTGCTACCCTTCAAGTAGCTCAGTCAGATACAGAGGTCTTGGGTTGGTAGGCACACAAGGACACGATGGAGTCGACAGGATGACAGGAAGTTGGAAGTAAGGAGCACACACGAAATGTGGCTGCTGTCTCTCCTTCCTCCACTACCTCGAGCACAACACAACACACTACACAGATTGGCACACACCACGCACGAGACACACACCACCAGCAGGATATCAGACGCAACAACGTCTTATCACCACTGAGAGAAGAAAACTCCACAAATGATAGCCAGGATAGCTCCAACATGGCTGTAACGCTAGAAAACGCACGCACAAAAACTCACGCTTCCCCGGTGTACATCCGTGACACCTCGGTACTTAAAACACCTAGCTACGCGATTCGAGACATTTCTTTGCGAAAGTCACAGTCACAATCGGACAACACCTAAGAGTGATTGTAAGTACAAAATAGCATTATGTGTTCTTCAAGTACCTTCAAAAACACCAGATATCCTACTGCACACATGCCGAGAAAAGCGGAAGGCCAATGAAAGTAGTCATCAAAGGGCTAACACATAACGTTTACACAAAACCCATAAAGGACGAGTTCAAAGAATACTGCTTTAGTCCAATCTACGTCTGTAAATTCTGTACACAAGCGGACACACCTGCGGGAACTCGACGTCTTGAAAACACCCACACTGTTTTACACGTCTGTTTGCCTAGAACTGTACAAACACAGCGCTGAAGATGTGGTGCAGTGCATGCGATGTTCTGCGCTGGGCCACACTCAGAAATACTGCACACTTCGGCCAGTCCGCGCTCTGTGTACGAGTGTGTGAAGGAAAAGGAAAAAGTACATTAGTAGCAGAGCGCTAAAATTTTTCTTTTATCAACCCCCTTATGTTTGGAAGTAACAGCGCCTAGCTGAAAAAAAATGTACACGGAAGGTGGTGTTCCCGTTTGAACATGGCACATGTGGAGTTTCCTATCACTTCGTTCTACATAAACATAAATCCTTTCAGGACGGTACAAATTTACTAGCACTGAAGACAATATTGTAGTGAGCTGCTTACATTCTCCACAACCGCAATATCAGTTGATTCGGTATTTGAATTTCCTCTTATCATCGTCCTTTTGGTCCTGGCTACACAGGAGACGGTCAGGTACTCTACAACGTTTATTATTGGCTTGCCATCGGCCAATGAAGTCGCGCGTTGACCGTGTACAAATTTGTGTATCGCGACGGATGTAACCGGTTTTACAATCCATCGTGATAATTTGAGAGATTATTAAAAATAACCTTTTCTTAGGAACTCTAATGTTGACTAGTTTTAATTTTTTACTTAGTTCCCGATAAAATCCAATGAAATAGAAAGACGATAAAAGTGCGTATTTTGTCTACAAGAGCAAAGAAATTTCCAAGTAAACGTAGCCCTGAGTATATACGTGCATACTCATCTAAAGGTTAACAAAAACGAAAATTTGAGGTTAATTATAATCCAAGTAAGCTTACATGAGTAACAGTAATTAAAATCCATCGTTCATTGGATCACTTTAAAGATAAAATAGTTACAGTATTTGGAAGAATATTCACAGATATTAAGTTAACAGATTAACAGACCAAGAGCCGTCCAATGCAAACCTCACGTCAACTGTAACCGTTTGTTTTAAGACGTGGTACAGCGTGTTGCGAAAGTCTCAACTGTCGCCATAAGCAGTTCAGCTTCACTCGTTAGTTGAGTGTCGTCATAGTCTAGCGGTACTAAGTTTCGTTCTTGATAAGTTCCTATGGAACATTTGCAAATGCGGGTAAGTTATGGCCGCATAATGTAGCACTCATGCAAATTTTTCATCCAGTTACAAGATAACTCCGACAGCCAAGTTGCCAAACGAGTAATAGACGCCCCTTTTGTCCAGATAGAAATTGTCCAATATGACGCTATATAAACGAAAGCACCACTTATTTGCTGTCACGGTAACTCAACGGTAAAAGTTGTGTATGCTCGAAAGAGGTATTTTTGTCACGGTACAAAATAGGCACGTATACAGAAACGAAGTGCCGCGGCAGTTCCATTAACGTAAGCGAATTCGGTCGCTCATTTGCGGCGCGAAGCTGTGCAGTGGAGTGAAGAGATCTGAGCGGCTCTTAACATCGAGATCTTGAGAGCCGTCGAAGGTGAAGAAAGGTGAGCATGGAGCAGTGCCGGAATGCAAGGACGGAGGAAACGGGAGATCACCGAGAAAACACGCCGACCAACGGCATCGTCTGGCACGATTCCCACAAGCGAAAATCCGGGAGTAACCCCACTGGGAATCTAATTCGATTTGACTAGGGGGAAGGCGAGAAGGCTACCTACTACACCACTGCAGCCCCACGAATCTGTGGAAACGGGCCTTGTGTCTGATTGGCTATTGCACGTTACGGAATATTTATTCCCTATTGGTCGGGATGCCTTCTGGTAAGTTGGTCTCCAGGGGGTTGATTGGTGAACGACGTTCCGCCATATTGCTGGCCGGTGAGGCAGTTTTGCTGGTGTCTGTGGCTTGGTTTTACGATACACGCCATAATTATACCTCTGTATTGTAATATACTCTCTGGCAAGGGCCTGCGAATTCGAAGATTCCGCCAGAGATATTTATCAGCAGTCAAACGTGCCTTGCTTGATCTACTGTCAGTGATGTCGTTTTCAAGTGGAAACGTCATCATGGTAGAACTTATCCCGAGCATTGGTCTGGTAAATCCACAAGGAAGCACTTATCGGGACTGGCCAACTATGAAACATGTTGCTCAAACCAATTATCAGACAATTCGTTTTTTTTTTACGCGACGTATTCAGCCACTGCTCGGTTTACAAATGTACGAGTTAAACAAAGGTAACGAACAAGTAATTACTAGTCTGTGTAAGCATACTACAAAAGATTTTAATTAAAGAAGTAAAAACTACAGTCAAAGATAAACGAACTTAAATAAAAAAAAAAGCTGGCTTAATAAACCTCATTAGTAATAAATGTATTATGGCGACAGTAGAAAACTGTTTGATTAACATCAAATAAATTTAAATAAAGACTTAGATAATGTTGGCGAAATTACACTTCAGCCTAATAACTCAGCGAGCTGTGCTCATTAAAGTGGATTTGTATTTTAATATGAAAACTGTAATAGATTCTGTTTTAAGTTCCTCTGACAGGTAATTCGATAAGGTAAAAGAACAATAAATTAAAGAATTTTCATAACAAAAGATTGCGTAACGCGGAATTATGAATTTGTTTTTGTTTCTGGTGTTGTGCTGATGTTCCTCAGGCTAAATTTTTTTTTCCCCTGCATATTGGGGTTTTACTGTCAATGGCAGCTTCTTTATTTGGGTAACAAAATGGCATTAACTCCTGCGGCCCATTTTAACAGGTTTGTTTTTATAAGTGCTTGGCTGACGTGATCATATTTTCCAAATTGAAAGAAAATCGATCGAAAGTATGCGTATGAAACTTTATGCACTCTGTACGGCCAGTATTTTGTTCAAATAAATGAGAAGTCCGCTGCAGTAACTAAAATTCGATGGCACTAACAGGTCACAAAAATTTACTTTCAAATTTGTGGGGAGTATATGTAAGTGCTTGAACTTGTTTAATACTTTGAGACGATAATATGCGCTTTGTATATTCTTCGACAAGTGTTTCGACCAGTCAAGATTAGCGTCAAATGTACACCTAATTTTAAATATATCAAACACATGGGAAGTATTTCATTGTTTATTACTATTGGTGATAAGTGAAGGCTAGGAATGTTAATATCAGGGAAAAAATATTGAAATTATTTATATTTGTTATTTATAAAAGTATCGTTTTACAAAACAATATATCGAAACAAAAATATCGATTTTCAGTAAATTGGAATTCGATATTTATGTATTAAGGACTTGACAAATGTAAAATTGCTTGGAATATTACATATTGAAGACACATAGCATTGAAGAAAGACGTGGTACCTGTTTTTGGTGCATGTTGCGAAAGTAAACACACTAGAAATTTTTAAATTTAATTTTTGTATTCAAAATAGAGCTTATTTAAAGAACATTTTGAAAATGTTTATTTTCGATAACTACCTGGAAAAATGTATTTATTTCAATAAAATATTGTTGAAATCCTTGATATAATATCGTCATTTTGATATATCCATATTTTTTCAACGTCCCTAAGTGAGGCAGTTTTTTTAAATATATTAGGCATGCCTATTAGTATGTAAGAATAATTTTGAGAGTTCAGTGGGAGTGCGTGTGAATTGCTCCAATTTACCAGGTTAACGAGATCTTAATTTATCTAAACCTCTGCAGCGTGTGCTTCCTTTGGTGGGCATGACATCGTATGTTGTACGTCGTCAGCATACTGTCAACAGTTACATCCGACTTCCGTCGCAGCCCATTTACACAGGCCAGTGACATGACCTTATGCCGGGAAGTGACAACACTTTGTTNGTCGTTATTTGAGTTACGCCCCCAGCATTCTCTCATACTCTTCAAGTACGAACTTAAGAAAAGCTAGTTCGTAACAGTGTGCTTCCTTTGGTGGGCATGACATCGTATGTTGTACGTCGTCAGCATACTGTCAACAGTTGCATCCGACTTCCGTCGCAGCCCATTTACACAGGCCAGTGACATGACCTTATGCCGGGAAGTGACAACACTTTGTTNACATCCGACTTCCGTCGCAGCCCATTTACACAGGCCAGTGACATGACCTTATGCCGGGAAGTGACAACACTTTGTTTTCATGGTCGCGCAGCTGCCAGGAAGCCACTGATCACACGAACCAGCGCCCGACGTATCTTGGAGTTGTGGGAACAACACCGTCAACACTGAATACTTGAGAATACATAATAGAAACAGCCGCTTATTTGGGGAACTATACAAACGCACACGCCAGCAGAATGGCATCACTAGCCAGTATCACGTCGAAAGGCCTTTCGCCTATCAGCGTCTGGTAACATACTTGCTAGCAGGCAACCCAGCCAGCCATTACGGATCCTTTCGGAGCATGCCGTATCCAATCAGATACAAGATACGTTCCCAGAGCCTCGCGTAGCCAGAGAACATATACTACCATATCAAATAAATCGCTAAGTCATTTCTTCTATGCGTACATATCATTAGTGACAGACGTTTTTCCCGAAAAGATTTCAAGACCAGTTGTACTCCAAAACGACGTTTGTTCATATACACTTTCGAGGTTGGATGATTTTGAAATGTCCTTGCCTATAGAGTATGTCCGCGAATCATGGACGTTCAGTATCGGAGTACTTTATTACGATTTGCCAAGTCAAATAAGAACACGTCTTCTCACGTAGTCACGCGACCAATAACCAAAGGAAGTTGTGGTTGTGGACGTAGGATATTGAAGCCTAGCATAGCCACAAATATTTTCGAGGAAAACACCTGTCCCTATCGCTCGATGATTGCAATAAGAGTCGATCTATTATAGAAAAAAAAAGTTTAGTTTCCTGTATTTCTACACACTGTGCACATGTTAGAAAATTTTCTTTCGTTATTTGATTTCGTCTATTTTTGAAGCTACTTCCCCATTTCTCTTAGCACATGAGAGTTGTTGCGCTCTATAACTGGACCTTTATGACTGATCTGTAGAGATGTGCAAAATTCAGGCTATTTTTGGTAATATATTAGACTTCACTTTCATATATATACGTAGGAGCAGTGATATTTCGCAAAAAGATTTCGAGACAAGATACAGTCCAAAGCACTGTAGGGTCGTCCAGCTTCTTTGATTGGCTAAAAAATGTTCTGGCCCGTGTTAACAGTTTGCGCACGAATCACGAAGGTTCAGTGTCGGATTTACTTAGTCCTGAGTGGCTTAGTCAAAGACGGACATGGCACCAGCAGACAATGGAGGTATAACAACAGCTGAGGTGTGTATATAGTATTGAAGTCTACTGTGTGCTCCGATTTTTACGCGAAAAGTCACTGGCCCTACCTATATGAGTTTCATTCGCGATTTCAATGGCTACTGGCAACCATACGACATAATTTACCCGCGTGAACACTTTACTGGAGATTAGTTACTGAACCATATACTATTGGCTAAAACCATTATTGCGACATGTCACACAAACTGTCTGCCAATGGCAGAAGTCAAACGAATATAGAGCATTTTGGAGTTTAGCCTGTAGTCACAAACTACTAATCTGCGAAGAGCCAAGCCGAGTTAAATATTCACCATCCAATCATAAAAGGATCAGGACGCTACCGTGTTTTGGGAGTTATGTTTGCTCAAATACTTTTTCGCGATGTATAATATCTAATATTTGTTCCTGTTTATTGCTAGGGGCCACGGTGGTGTAATGGTCAGACTACTCGCCTCCCACTTAGGCGAACCGGGTATGATTCCCGGAGGGGTCGATCCCGGATTTTCCCATATGAGAATCGTGCCGGATGATGCCGCTGGCCGGCGGGTTTTCTCGGGAATCTCCCATTTCCTAGCCCTGGTCCATACTCACCTCAATTCACCCTCACCATCTCTCATGATCTCTATGTTAAGAGCTGCCCTAATCTCTCCACTCCAGTCCACTTCTGTTTATTACTAGCAAAAGAGTCACCCAAGGCGTGTCTAAATAACTGTCTTGATATCATAACAACAAGTTACTGATATAACAAATAAACCTACTTTCCTCAACATGGGTGCAATTAATTATTTAATAATTTTTAAAAAATCGGAGTTGGTATAAAGGACTTGACTTCTCTTTGAAAGCAATAACTATAGAAATGAAACCAAAATCTTATGCAACAGTAGTGAGACAATTACAAATACACACATTCCTTACCCGGGACTTGAACCCACAAAACCTCGTACTATATGCTGGCGTGTATTCCACTGCATTACTGAGGTTGGATTCGGAGCATCACCTTCGGATTTAACCAGTCTAATGTTTCGAATGATAAAGTTTACTTACCTAAAATATTTACAGGGCCTTCATTTTTAACATTGTTGTCTGGCCCATTTACATGGCCTACCGTAGCGCTACTTGTGTGAAGAATATGATGGAAATAGGTTGTTTGGTCCCTGACATATGATATGAAAAACTTTATTTTCTTATTTGATGCCATTGTACAAAATTGCCAGAAAAATAGACTCTATATACGATGCTTATAATGTATACTCTCTACATACAAATTTTGGTTGAATTTGGTTGTAATTGTTTAATACATATGTCAAACATACCTAAATGATTTATGAAGATGCCATTTTGAACAACTTCGTCTGGCCCATTTAAATCATGAATGTTTACATGACCTTCTGTAGCATTAATGGTGTGCACAATTTGGTACAAATTTATTTGAAATGTTCCAGTGTAACACTTGGTGGGAATCGGTTGATTGGTCCTCGAGACATGACATATAACCTCCATAATTTTCATGTGGCGATCTTCATAAATGGAGGACAAAAAAGTTACGTAGTAGCAATTTCGATTATTGTGTACTGCCAATATACAAAGTTAAGTTAGAATAGACTGCATAGTTTCGTAGATATCGCCCACAAAACTATAATTATTTTATAGCCACCATTCTAAAAATAAGTGTGTTCTACTTGAAAAAAATGTATTATTATGGCCTACCCCAATACAACATCCTCGCCAAATTTTGTAGGAATGGGTTGATTGTTTCCCGCGATATGAGATAAAATCATTATTTTTTATTGGTAGGGCTGTCTTACAAAATAGCAGAGAAATGAGGCTATGCATAGATAAATTTGATGGTTGTAATAGGTACTGCCAGCATACAAGGGATTTGTTTCGTTAATAAAATATACTGAGCAAAAATATTTATATAGCTACCATTTTGAAAGAAGTACCTGACCTAGTTAAAACATACCAGTTTACACCACTTGCTGCAGTACTATTGGTTTGCCAAATTTGGAAACGATCTGTCNTGACCTAGTTAAAACATACCAGTTTACACCACTTGCTGCAGTACTATTGGTTTGCCAAATTTGGAAACGATCTGTCGATTGTTTCCCGAGATACGATAAAATAACTTTATTTACTCGCATGGCACTATCATGGAAAATGTCGGGCAAAACTGCTCTATGTACATAGAGTCGATAGTTGTAATATTTACTGCCAGCATTCAAAGATTAGTTGAAATGTATTACATGATTTCGATGATATAGCATTCTAAACAAAAATAACTATATGACTACCATTTTGAAAATTAGTATCTGCAATGCTTAAAACATACCACTTAACATCATCTGTATTAGTACTACTCGTTTGCCAAATTTGGTAGGAATCGTTTAATTATTTTCCGAGTTATGACATACTTACTTTATTTATTCGTAAGGCGCTGCCTTACGAAATGGCGGACAAATGGTTATTTGTTGGTATATATGGTATGTGTAATAGATAATTTCAGAATACAAAATTTGGTTGAAATTGGTTAAATGGTATGACAGATAAACTAAATATACTTTAAGCTTTTGCATGGCCGCCATTTTGAAAAGTTATTAATCAAGTTCAATCACTTACATTTACATGGCCTACTATAGTAATATTTATATGCCAAATGTATTGATTATCTTCTTTCCCATAAGATTATAATAAATATTATTATTCTCATTGTTGAAATAATATCCATTGGGTGAGAATTGGCTGAATAGTTTTCGAGATATGAAGTAATGTATTTATTTTTAAATTGATTCTATTTTCCAAAATGGCTGATATATAATAATATTAATCTCAAAATTTAATGCTTACACAATGGTCTGTCAGCANATTCTATTTTCCAAAATGGCTGATATATAATAATATTAATCTCAAAATTTAATGCTTACACAATGGTCTGTCAGCATAAAAATTTTGGTTTAATTCGTTGGAATGGTTCCTGAAATACGACATATCACCCAAAATTTAAAAAGGCCACTATTTCGGTAATAAGAGGCTGACGTGGTAGAAAACTATAAAAGTCAGGCGTCCTTACTTAGTACTATAAGTGTACCAAGTTTGGTNTGACCTAGTTAAAACATACCAGTTTACACCACTTGCTGCAGTACTATTTGTTTGCCAAATTTGGAAACGATCTGTCAATTGTTTCCCGAGATACGATAAAATAACTTTATTTACTCGCATTGCACTATCATAGAAAATGTCGGACAAAACTGCTCTATGTACATAGAGTCGATAGTTGTAATATTTACTGCCAGCATTCAAAGATTAGTTGAAATGTATTACATGGTTTCGATGATATAGCATTCTAAACAAAAATAACTATATGACTACCATTTTGAAAATTAGTATCTGCAATGCTTAAAACATACCACTTAACATCATCTGTATTAGTACTACTCGTTTGCCAAATTTGGTAGGAATCGTTTAATTATTTTCCGAGTTATGACATACTTTATTTATTCGTAAGGCGCTGCCTTACGAAATGGCGGACAAATGGTTATTTGTTGGTGTATATGGTATGTGTAATAGATAATTTCAGAATACAAAATTTGGTTGAAATTTATAAATGGTATGACAGATAAACTAAATATACTTTAAGCTTTTGCATGGCCGCCATTTTGAAAAGTTATTAATCAAGTCCAATCACTTACATTTACATGGCCTACTATAGCAATATTTATATGCCAAATGTATTGATTATCTTCTTTCCCATAAGATTATAATAAATATTATTATTCTCATTGTTGAAATAATATCCATTGGGTGAGAATTGGCTGAATAGTTTTCGAGATATGAAGTAATGTATTTATTTTTAAATTGGTTCTATTTTCCAAAATGGCTGATATATAATAATATTAATCTCAAAATTTAATGCTTACACAATGGTCTGTCAGCATAAAAATTTTGGTTTAATTCGTTGGAATGGTTCCTGAAATACGACATATCACCCAAAATTTAAAAAGGCCACTATTTCGGTAATAAGAGGCTGACGTGGTAGAAAACTATAAAAGTCAGGCGTCCTTACTTAGTACTATAAGTGTACCAAGTTTGGTAAAATTTGGTTGAAATATTAAAAAAATTGAAANTAATAAGAGGCTGACGTGGTAGAAAACTATAAAAGTCAGGCGTCCTTACTTAGTACTATAAGTGTACCAAGTTTGGTGAAATTTGGTTGAAATATTAAAAAAATTGAAAAAAAAAGGGGGGGCACACACACGACGGACAAACACAGCCCATACACACATAAACACACATACAAACACACAGACAGGAAAGTGATCTCATAAGCCTTTCTTTCCTTCGGAAAGTCGGCTCAAAATTGATTAATACCGTACAAGTGCTTCAAGTCTATCCTGCCTCCGCATGAACACAGAGTAGATAAGCACACAGATACGAAATAGTGAGGTGGTTCCTTTGACTCGGGCGTACCCATTCTCTGATTGGCTGGGCGAGGCTCTAGGAACGGGCCTTTTGTCTGATTGGACACTGCATGCTGCGAAAAGTTCCCTATTGGGTGGGCTGCTCGCTGGCGAGCAAGCTACACGGTGCTGATTGGTGAACGGCGTTGCCAATATTTTGCAGACCAGTGACCGCCATTTTGGTGGCGTTTGCGGTTGGAGTTCGCTGAATAAGCGGAATTTTCATCTCTGTATTGTTAAGGGGGCCTACCGGCTGGCAGCAGAGAAATTTAAATAGTATATCTCATGTTAAGGAAATTTCGCTTCAGCGCGTTAATTTTAAATATAGGCGTTTCGAACAAAATGTATTCTTCGCGAATTTTTTAGGAGGAGATCCCTACGAGCGTCTATTTTTAAAACATAGATAGGCAGTATGAACTTTTTTGTAAGATATTATTTAAAAAATTCCCTGCAAACAGGATATGCATGTTATGAAAAAAAAATCACAGCTATGGGGAACTTCTAAAAAAATTCCTGAAGAATACATTCTGTTTAACACGCCAATCTTTAAAATTGAGAGGCGTAATTTCTTTAATATAGGATTTCGTATTTTAACTTCGCAGCTGCTATACGGTAGGCAGTGCCCGTAAGTCCTGGATGCATGTGTGTAGTGGTAAGGTGTAAGTCCGCCGTAAGGTGCGCGATGACGCCGGGTAACGATGCACCCCGGGGGTTCTGGCGGGGATTGAAGCTGCGACTGCAATCAGCGCTGCAGGGCGCCCCGAAGGCATGGTCCTGATTGCGATCAGTGGGCGTGCGAGCAGAGCAGCCGCTGACCTCACATACGTACCCTTATACCCGCGTGCCTTACAGCCATGTACTCTGGTCACAGAGTAGGTAACGCACACAGAGGCGAAATGCAGAGGTAGTTCTTGTGATGCGGACGTACGTATTATAGTCTATTCGTGGTTTCGTCACGGTTTTTCAATCAAACCTGTGAAAAATCACCTTATGTATGACGTGTATCGATGTTTCCAAAACATTACATGCATCACAAGCGTTTTATGCTTGTGTTAACATAAAAGTATTATATATTTTTAAAATTGAACTTCTTCTTACATTTCCTTTATATGTTACAGTATTTCATTTGTAATTAATATGAATTAAAACACAGGGAAACTCTGTGCGTTGGTAATGCCTAGCTAGAAGTAGTTCTTACGCAGAATATTATTTAAGTGAGTGCGTAAAAATGCGGTGCGCTGTCCGTTTGGTGTAATTTTCTAGACTTACTTAAGCTTCGTTTGCATGAGGCGGACAAACAACTTGAGAGTAGAACTTAAGCAGGGCTTCAGAAAAGTTGGAAGTAACGGTGAATGGACTGTAACTGATTATCTGCGCGAGGCTATGTGAAGTGGGCCTTGTGTCCGACTGGATTTTCTGCATTCGTCGAAATAAATTACAATACAGTTAAAATAGCCATATAGTTTGTGACATTACAGTGAAAGAAAGATTAGCTGGTTTTAAATTTAAAAAAACTAAACAACAAGTGTTGGGGACGTTTATAAATAATTGCGTGAGCGCGTTTTTTAGTTTCGTATTTCCTTTTGTTTGCATCCGGTTACGGTGGCGCAACCTATGGAACATGTTCACTGCGTAACTATTAAATTGGAAGTGTTTAAATATGGCTGTCATAGGCTTAACAGCTTTTAGTGTAACCGAGTCTCTTATTTCTTGAAATTAGCATCCAAGTCCACACGAGGACTACGAAATTGGAAGTGGGTTGGAGTGGGGAAAAAAGGGGGAGGCTAAGAAATACTTTACTAATATTGGGGTCGCGGTGGCTGAGCGGTTAACCTGCTCGCCTCCCACCAATGCAAACCGGGCTCAATCACCGGCCGGGTCACTCCAGGAATTCAGCAATTGGTAATCATGCCGAACGACGCCGGGTTTTCTCGGGGACCTCCTGTTTCTCCCGTCCTTTCATACCGGCGCTATTCCATACTCACCTTACTTCGCCCACATCTGCTCTCAAGATCTCGTTGTTAAGAGACGCCCAAATCTCTCAGCTCAACTCAACTCAGCTTTACGAATATGCCACATCAGTAAATTAAACTGGCTTGACAATGATATGGTTTTTATGTTTTGGGTTTTTACGTCATTTCTAAAAATGGATTTGTAAACCTGTGATCCAAATGCGCGAAAATTTTATTTTAGTCACGCCAAAGAAGTATCTTCTTACGCGCGTACATAAATACATGCATCCCCTTTTATTTATTTATTTCTACTGTCTCCCATTACTTGCCAGAGATAATAACCCCCTCCCACTCCTTTCACGGCCTGCTCGTTCCGTCACGTTTAAAGAGGGAGCACAATTTCAAGGATGGGCAACGACCAACGTTCTGTCGCGGGAGCGGTGAGTATGCAAAAAAAAAAGCCAGCTTGTCTTTCCCAACCCCCTCTCCCTTAGCCAAAGGGTACAGGGACACGTGCAACCGGAAGACGCCCCGCGAAGACGCCGCGTCACGTGTTCTGCAGCCGGAAGGCGGGGCGCTGTGACGTTACCTCGAGACAATGCGCGTGTGCGCGCTCGCAGACACCGAGATCCTCGTCATGTTTATAAACCTCCAATGGAAGCTTTAATAGTTCACTGAATAAACACGCACATCCCCTCGCCATCAGCCCCTTTCCACACCAATCACGTCAGACGTTATTTTTTATTCACTTAGCGGCAAGGGAAGGGGCCGGGAAAATGGTGTGCCTCCATCAAGTAAAGCAATTGGAACAAAGAACGTGGTCGGAAGTAAACAGGGGTTCTTCTCCGCCTAACGCGCGTCCCTCCTTTGTTTACGCGAGGTACGAAAGTGCAATCCGGAGTTGTTTGTACAGCCGAACCACAGACACGCGCGCCGATGAAGCTGGCTGCCTCGTGGCCGACGGACGAAAAAAAAAAACTCGCGGCCAGTC
The DNA here is from genome assembly GCA_002778355.1 of Clitarchus hookeri. Classification (NCBI taxonomy): domain Eukaryota; kingdom Metazoa; phylum Arthropoda; class Insecta; order Phasmatodea; family Phasmatidae; genus Clitarchus; species Clitarchus hookeri. Next base: position 296,803 of record NQII01001643.1, on the reverse strand, counting down.
TTTCTAGAAACGACGTTGGTACGTACGAAACATGGCTGCAGCCTGCAAACAGTAGTGTAGTGGTTAGACTACTAGCCTTCCACCTCGGTGAACCAGGCGCGATTCCCAGCGGGGTCGCTCTCGGATTTCCGAAGAAACTCGAAATAGAAGTTCGACGATCATACGTCGGTATTAAAAAAACCTGATGTTCATTTAAACAAAATATTTACTATGTGCACATCGAGTGAATATACAATAAGAGTCACGATTTTTTTTTCTCTTTAGATATTGTAGAAACCCGTGTTTGGTTCGCATATTTTAATTTCTATGCTGGTAGCACAGCCTTCTTTATCTGTTTGGCTCTCATTTCTGTTTGTTTGTGCTGCGTGTATTTTAATGAACATACACATTAAATTTTTAAAAATAGTATTTCAACTCTATGATTATTATGTGTATTCTCGCAAATATATTTATGGTGTGAAATAACTGCGAATAAAAGGCGCAACGAACAATATCACCCATAAAACCAGTGCAAAGAATTAAACATTAAATACAGGCTGGCGACGTCATGCGCATTGTCTGCCAAAATAACGAAGTGAAAATTCTAGTTTATTCTGTTTTTCAATGTTGGCAGTTGCGTGGAACCTACTACGTCAAACAATTGAATGGGATAGTTTCCTTCGTTGAATTGCAACTCTTTCCTTGTGTGCTCCCTAAATCAGTCGATGGAAATGGCGCTGAAAACGTGATTGATGCATGCTACAAACAAGCTTCAAGAGGCGAAATAATTTAAAAAAGTTTCACTGAAATGGGCGAATGCCCATTGATATCTTGAAACATGCATGTTCAGAGCAAATACTACTGACTCACAGTGAGTGAATGCTGGGCTCCTGTTATTTCCAGTTGAAAACATATAGCTGGAATTTCAGCCTCTGTAATTGCACTCATTGAAGTCGCCGTGATAAAAAAAATAATTTTTAGCCATTTTAAGTTGTTACCGTTCCATTCTATGCTACGCATATCTTCAGGTCTTCTCGCTTATTCCACGAAACGAATGCCGATGAATGTTTACCCGTCGTACTGCAAGCTGCGAGTTAAAATGCTAAAGCCGATATTAAATGGCATGCTGCCGTACTAGCTCTTGCAAAGAAAAGATAAATGTATATTCTGCAAGATCGCGCAGCACCCAAACCCACTTATAAGAATGCCGGGGAACTATAACAAGGCAGACAAATCTATAAATACGGTTACAAGTGGCGCCTTTGTCTTCGTGGCTTTGGTATTCATGAAATATTTATTTTGCAGTTGTGTGGACAATAAAACGACAGGGATAAATATGTCATTTAAGAACTAATTTTACTCCCCCGTAAGATATTTTATTTAAATCTGATCATTTTATTTTATAAATTATAAGATATTAGAAAAAATTGTATAATGCTTAAAATTAGGAGTAGTAAAAGGCGACATAGCGTTTAAATTTCTCATAGTGAGGTTAGCCACGTTAGTCCTGTATTAAATTAGCATTATTTCTAGCTTTAGGGAGGTCTCGTGATGTTAATAACTAAAAACCGGCAATGAAGTTATCCTACAGTTACTTTACGACAACGAAACTCAGCTACGCTATTCTCCGTAAAGAAACGAGAATACAAATTTCAAAAGACGTGATTTTAAACTCAACTGTTCTTTATGAAGCTTTGAACATTCTTTCCTCTTTTGATTTTCATGGCGTGCTACTTACAGTAAATCAGAATTAATGAGCCCCTTAAATCCAATTGGTTGTTGCTAGGAACAGACGCGTTCGTTAAGACATGTTCGAAGAGTTTTTCATAAAAGAAATAGGAAGAAACCCAAGTTATTTCTGATCGGAGTCAATGACATCTTCCTGAGGGTTTGAGGGTTGAAATACACCGGAAGTGCCCCCCCCCCCAAGAAACTGCTTCTTACATTACCCCTTCTACCGGTCACACTTTTCCACGGCAATTTCGAAACGGAGGGGAGTAACTGACGTTCAGAATAGCTGGTGAAAGGCGAACGACCAAAAAAAAAATCTTTCAGAATAACCTCGGTACAGGATGCAAGTAGTTTCTAAAAACACCAGCAGGTCATTTCAACGGTTCCATTAAAACTGCCCGGTTTCGTTCCGAAATCTTGGTGGCTCAGCGCTTGGCTGTATCCATCAACACTGCAGACAATTTCAGTAAACGAAGTAACATGTATGTACAAATGTTTGGTTAGTACACCGGGGCGTGGTTCACAACAATGAGAAACGGAAATTACGTAGACTGTTCACGGTAAACTGAGCACTTTGAAAGCCCTGCTTAAGATCTTCTTGTATGCACGTCGTGCATTCTGTTACGAACTAGTAACAATGTAGTATGTATACTGTGAGAGTATGCTGGGGGCTGGGGGCGTAGCTCAAATAATGACTCATGATTCGGTAGAGCACAACAGTATCTGATGAGGTTTTATTAGAATTAGAATTATGCAGTTGCTATTTAAATGTGTGGAGTTAACGTTGCCACGAGACTGATCGCTTTATCCGTACGTCAGTCAAGTGATAATGTGACATTATTAGAAAAATAAATATTTTGCAGCTTTGTTAATTGTTACACTTATATGCATTAAAATAAAGCAAAATAAATAATTTAAAGTGTTCTCACTTTTAATTCAACATTACATGGAACTACATCCCCTCCGTCTTTACCAACTTACTGCGCATGCAGGTCATTATGCACGTTAAAATATACGGAGGAAGGTGCAGTGCCATTTTTCAAAGGTTGATTTCAAAATTGTCAGTTAACCGTGGACAGCCCATAGCTAGGGCCAGTGACTTTTCGCGTAAAAATCGGAGCACACAGTAGACTTAAATACTATATACATACCTCAGCTGTTGTTATACCTCAATTGGCTGCTTGTGCCGTGTCCGTCTTTGACCAAGCCACTCAGAACTAAGTAACTCCGACACTGAACCTTCGTGATTCGTACGCAACGGTTAACACGAGCCAGAACAATTTTTTAGCTAATCAAAGAAGCTGGGCGACTTTACAGTGCTTTGGACTGTATCTTGTCTCGAAATATTTTCGCAAATTATCACTGCCTCTACCCATAGCTAATCTTGTAAGGTGGCCGCCTGGGTAGGCCGCCGAACGAAGTGCAGAGCTCCAGCAGAAAAGTTTTATTAAAAAACCGTCCAACGTGTCTGAGTGAGGTCTGTTTACGAGTAGCGTTTAAGAAACGTTACGCGTCTTTATACACAGGAAAAAGTCTAATGTTGTGGCAACAGTATTAACGTTACTATAACATTAATTTTTTGATATCTATGAGCCGTCAGTAACTAATGTTGCTGTTAATTTAAAGCTATTAGTGTTACTGTAACGCAAAGTACTTTTGTGACAACATTACCTCCTTATTGTACTGGCAATATTAAGGTTGTGTTTATGTTGCGCCGAAATAAATTTTGTGGTGCGGAAACACAAGACAAGTTTTATGTTGCGACAAAAAAAATTTTGTGTTACATTGATGTTAAAATTTGTGTTAAATTTTTTTGTATTGTTTTTTTTTATTTAAATAGACGTTTCAATGTAAGATAAATTAATTGCAATTATTTTGTTACAAAAATAAATATTACTAGCAAAAAAATGATGGCAGGCAGGGGAAGCGAACCCATGCCCTGAGTGCTTGACACACTTCACTTTAGGCAACCCGGCGGCCATCCAACTGGTCTACCTTATCATATATATTCTTAATTCATGTTGTAGGTGTTGCACACAATATAAAGAAAAAATGGTTGCCTGTAAAGTCGGTTTTACGGGCGAAGATTTTACGTGACAACGTAGTGCTGCGCGCGCGGCAGACCGATCATAGTTGAGTGGGAGAGAGACGCAAGGCATTCGGCGGGCCTCTCTCTCGTTCGGTGACTCATCGTAACGTTACCGAGCGTTACACTTTTTCATAAGTGACTCCCAGCCGCAACCTAATTTAAGACGTTGTCACGTCAAAAACACAATATCTGTCACTGCAACGAATATTCATTAAACATATTTTTTTAGTAATGCGAGAGCGTCTTTATTTATCAAGCGCGTTATTAATTTCCTTGTGGTTCGTCTAATTACATTTATTAATTGTAAAACTGCGACGCTAGCTCCACCGCGTCGTTCGTCTTTGGAATTGCTTCCATGCAAGGTGGCTTTCTCCTTGGCCGGCTCGGCTCCCCTCCTGTTTCCTCCCCTCATTTCCCTCCCTTGATTACCCCTCCTCGGTGACTCATCGTAACGTTACCGAGCGTTACACTTTTTCATAAGTGACTCCCAGCCGCAACCTAATTTAAGACGTTGTCACGTCAAAACTGCACGTCTCTTTCGTTACTTGGAAATACTTCATGCTCTAGAAATATATACATATTTGGCACACATAAACTGCTCTGCAAGGCTTGAGGGCTAGTCTAGGATACACTTAGTTTTCATATTGCGCTTTAAAATTAAAAAATGGTGGTTTCATTTCACGATGTTATCGATGTTCACTACTAACCGCCGTTGTACAACAATATTAATGTTACTACAACAGTAAGTTTTTGTTACCTGTGGACCGTCAGTAACTAATGTTGCTCATAATGTAATANGTTGTACAACAATATTAATGTTACTACAACAGTAAGTTTTTGTTACCTGTGGACCGTCAGTAACTAATATTAAACTTTTATGTTAACGCAACATTAAAATACTGGTGTAACAACATTATATTCTTTCTTAACTGTAAACATTAAGGTGGTGTTTATGTTGCGGCAAAACAAATTTTGTGTTGAACTGATATTAACATTTGTGTTAAAAATTGTATTGTATTTTATTTGATAAAAAAAAACGTTCCGTTGTGAAATAAATTAAGTACTACTATTTTGTCACAAAAGGAAATTTTAACAAATAATGATGGAAGAAGAATCTAACCCACGCCGTAAGTGTTAAACGTTCGCCACATCACGACGTCCTACTAACTGCGCTATCTTAACATGTTTACCTAGATTCCGTATTGTAATAATTCAATACAACTTAACGACAAACTGCAGTTCTCTTTCGTAACGTGGAAATACTTTATGTACTATAAATATATACATAGTTGGCACACGTAAACTGCTTTGCAAGACTTGAGAATTGGTCTAAGCTACACATAGTTTTCAAAATATGCTTTAAAATTTAAATACAGTGGTTTCATTTTACGAGGTTATCGCTGTTCACTACTATCCGCCATTTTTACAACGCCAAGTCAGCGTAACCTTGTGGTGGTTAAACATTTATTTAATGTCGCAGTAAAAAAAAATATATATATTTTGTTCTTCCTGTTAACTTAAGGGTAATACAAATTTTGGTTGCGGCAACATTACTTAGAGGCTTTGTTAACATTAACACTTCAATAGTATGTTTGCATTGCAGGAATATAAAATTTCGTAACATTATGTAACTTTGTCACAACATTATTAATGTTACTACATCATAAACGATGAAAGAAATGCCTCAATAGTAACATTTTGTTGCAGCAACATAATACTTTTTTCTGTGTAGTTTTTTCAGTTCCTCCATTTCTCTCTGAAGCATGTTTTTGTTATAATGAAAATGGCTCAAACGGGTGTTTTCACGGTAATTTTTAGGTATGAACATTCCGGTACAAAACATTAAAAAAGGAATAGGGACCTGCATTGAACCTTTATTTTTATTATTGAGTCACAAAATGGTAGGGTCTCCGCTGAAAGTCTCACAGAGGCGCGTTATCGTCAGCAGGACTGCACGCTAGTTCAGTGCTTTGAGCGTAGAGGCGATGAGAGAGTTGGTGCGCATGTCTCGGTCGCCCCTAGCGTTCACGATCACGGAGATGTTGCACATGAAGGGTACTCATGGCTGGTGCTGTACACAGCAAGGCAACAGCGAACGGTGATCTGAGCTTCTTTCTTCTTCATGAGCAGTGATTTGCAAAAGTTTATGTACCTCTACTTCTATGAATAGTTACTGCTGATATAGACTGTGCTCGGAAATCTGAGCACTTTTGAAAGCCCTGCTTAGGATTTACTTTTCTGATTACACTGAATCCTTCCACCACATGTAAATTTAACACTGCCTTAGGCCTGGTCGTTTTTTTCATGAGCTATCCAAAAGAAATCGTGGAATTGTTAGGCGTGTGAATATGTGACTTATATGTAAAATTCTTACTATAGTCTATTCGCAGTTTCATCACACATTTTGAATCAAACCTTTGAAAAATCACTCCATGTGTGACGTGTTTGGTTTTTTCCTAAATATGACACGTACCACAAACCACAAGCATTTTATACTCATTTTAACATAAAAGTACCTTATCATTGGTTAAATTGAACTTTTACTTACTCGCATATTCTGTCCATAAATTATAATATTTCATTTATAATTAAAATTAATAAAAACAGAGAGATAATAGTTGTGTTGATAAAGGCTAGTTAGAACTTTTTTTTATGCAAAATGTTATTACGCAGAGTGCGCACGAATGCGGTGCGTTGTCCTTCCGGTGTAATTTTCTAGACTTGGCTTAGCTTTGTTGGCATGATACAGAAGAATATCCTGGAAGTAGAACTTTGGCAGGGCTTCAGAAAAGTTGCAAGTAACCATGAATGGACTATAAAAATTATTCGTACAAACACAAAAAATTCGAATCAGTGATAAATCACTGATTCACAGTGAAATTCAACTATTCGAACCAGTTAAATGACTCCACTTAGAATCGGTCTAAAACCACTGGTTGTTTCAGTGAAACAAAATTCACTGATTGAAAAAATGAGGGCCAACGGAGTGTAGTGAATAAAATATTATTTTTATTGAATTTAGCAAAACAATTACTTGAAATAAACATATTTCCGATAGTCACCGTTTATATTGTGGAATTTAACGTATTTTTAAATAGTAAGAAAATGCCCTGCATTACCCAGGATTTGAACTCACAATACGATGTTTAAGGCTATGACCTAACCAGTCAAGCTACCACGCCCCATACTTAACTGCAAGAGGGAAAATATATGTATTATAGTTCATTATCGATACTATGTCGCTTTAAATTGTAAGTTATTTCTTTTATTTTATTAGTTTAATTGTCAACATAAGGGTTATTAAAACAAAGAGTAAATACGATGCAAGTTAAAAACTTCAAACGGAGCGTTATTACGATTACGTGAAAACGTAATGAAAGACGTAAAAACGAAAAGTAGAACAGGTAAAGTACGCAGAGGTGAAACAGCCTCTCATGCCGCTAACTCCAGCCGCACACGCCAGCAAAATGGCGGCACCGACCACGCGACCAGAAACATGTCGGATTGCCACTCGTCAATTACCGCCGGTTAACTTACTTGCCAACAAACCGCCTAGCCAATAGAGAAGCTTTCGCAGCACGTAGTAGCAAATCAGACACAAGTCCTGCTCCCAGAGTTTCGCGCAGCCAATCAGCGAATAGGTACCCCCACGTCAAAGGAACCGCCATGAAGTTTTGCCTCTGTACACTTGTCTACTTCGTGGTATGGGAGTGGAAAAACTTAGCAAATTTACAGAAACTTTACGTGAATTCAACAAAATATTCGTAAATTTTCTTAAGTCCTTTTGTTAAAAAAATTAATTATCCGCAATTGCTTTTCCGTAATTTCAAGAAAAAAATTTTTAACCGTGTTATCTTAAGTAGCTCTGAGTTTCATGGGCGAATAACGTCGAGGCTACACTGAATTGTTCTTAATTTCCGTAAACCAAAAATTATTATTCTTGGAGCAGCTAAAACATTAGGAGATTAGGATCAAACATTTTCAACATGTGGCAGAACTTCATATACTTAGTTGAACAATATGGGAAAGTAAAAAATATAAGAATAATTTGGGTTTGTAAACAAAAATTTTTCATTGTGTTGCGAATTTAAATATTTGGTAGGTGAGTCGACGCGGTTTTTAAAAAGTGTACTCTGTTTTCAAAATCCAGCTTAAAAAAAATTCCATATTTAATCTTTTTTTCACTGTGCAACACACACGCATACACACGCACACACACACCTATATTGTTACATATAATAATTTTAGTAAGTTCATTATTGAGAAAAGAAATAATTCGTATTTTTTAAAATTTAATATAATTGNATCCAGCTTAAAAAAAATTCCATATTTAATCTTTTTTTCACTGTGCAACACACACGCATACACACGCACACACACACACCTATATTTTTACATATAATAATTTTAGTAAGTTCATTATTGAGAAAAGAAATAATTCGTATTTTTTTAAATTTAATATAATTCTTGTATCAGTACTTTTTTCAGTAACTTTCATAGATTATTTTAAACATTATTTCCGACCAATTGCAATTCACTGCAACGAAGTAACCGAACTACTTAGTCAGCCTTATCAAAAAATCGCGTTTATTAGTGGAGACAGGCTTAATCAATACACTTAACGATTAATAACGATTAATAGAGTCTAATTAAAGGAAATTACGAGAGCAGTGGAGGTGTTTGGTGCCAAAACGGCTTNGGGGGGGGGGGAATGTTTTTTCTGCACCTTTCTTCATTTCCCTCGCTCCCGACGCTGATAATCGTATAAGCAGTCGAAAACACTGTCACATTTACAACTGCAGAAACACTCATAACAAGGGATACGAAAATTCGTGTGAATTTTGTAGTGAAAATACGAAAATTATGTCCTCGCAAAAAATCGCGAAATTACAGCAAAATAGCGAAATCACTGGAAACGCCACATTAAAATGAAATATGCATGTTTTATATATAGAGTGTTAATAACAAAAATAATGTCTCTTAGACTAGTTTAAATTACGAATACATATACGTTGTCTGTAAAACTGTTAGTTTTTAGTGTCATTTAAAGTTCTTAGGTTGGTAGTGTATTTGTGACATGTTTACATTTTATAATTTGATACAACGCTTTGGCCCAATGCAAGTGACTTCAGCCTCTTTTCTTAGTTGCTCTTTAACCAAAGATGTGTAAGAAAAACTTACAATATCGTTTTAAAAATTACTTAGTTTTTACTAGTTTAAAACAATCAATTCTCTTCTCCCTAAACCCCTCCCCACCAGAATCGCAGCTACTGATTACGGGAAATATTTAACTAATGAATATACGATTACGTAACATCGACTCGTATATAATTATAGGCCGTCCACTCATATTGCCGAGATTCTCTGATTTAGACTGTACTGGTAGAGGCCGAAAACCAAACTGTAGTGTGCAGTCGGTAGCAAGTAGCATAACTCACAAAAAGAGGCTGAAAGAAAATGTTTTATTCGTCCACGACAGCGGCTATAATTTATTCGGGATTATCTGAGATACCCCATGCTTAGTAACAAAAACAGCCTCGGTAAAATCCCTGACATAAATATAAGAAACTAATGCCAAAGATTGAAACATAACCCCTAAAAGAAATAAATCAACAGCTAAAATTAACAACATTAAATTACTAATGTCAAACAAAAATGCTACTTAGAACACTCTTATATTAAAAACGCTTGACGAAAAAAGTGTTCCATAAGCTGGTGGACGGCGTCTGTAATATTAGGACATCGCACCGCGGCGCGTCTATACCACTTTGAGGTTGTCACCCATCTCGTAACTTCAAACTTTCATAACTATTAAATTATTCGACCGATTTACAGAATTTCAACACGATTACGTTGTAAATTCATGGCATATCACGTAAATAACCAATTTATTGCTAACATCACACATTTTATAACATACAAACTTGCTTATAAAAGCCTCGGATCCCATGAACGTAAAATTCTAAAAATAGATATTGCATCTTCACAACACAACAATTTCAGATTTACTATTTTAAAATATTACTTGGGTGGGAACAGAACATAACTCCAAATAGAAACATACTTATTCAGGTAAGGTTTTTTATAAAAGCGTAATATTTGTTTAAAAAGCGTGTTTATGATAATAGACCCATTATTTAAGAAAACACACACTTTGAGGTTGATAAGCATCTACTGCCAATAATATCAACCACTAAAAACGTTATACGTACTGGCAGCGAGGTGTAAAGGAGACTTTTAGAAACACTGCTGCATTTAAAACATTTACTCAACGCTCGTTGTCACCATTTTTCCGTACTTCCTCGTAACATTCTGCACGACTCCACAAGTGACGTACGACGCACCTGGATTTGGACATGTCAGTCCAAAGTCTCCTCTGGGATTCGAACCCTGCCCTTCTGAATGAGTTCTGGGTGTAATATTTGCATTGAACGATAGCAAAACATAACTTTATGGTATACACTCTTCAGCATAAATTTCCTTCCTATCCCCCAACCCAAAAATTTCCGGCCGTGACATTACAGAAATTAGAGGTAGCCACACTGTATTCCAGAATACTGGAGAATTGAAGAACTGGTCTCCTACTCATTTGCGACGAGTCCTGGATGTACAGTTCGTCACTGGAGCAGACTGTACTCGTTCTGTCGACGGCCGCAGCTTCAATGGGGCGCCCAAATGAACGAGCGCATGAATGAAATGAAACGAAGTTGAATGAACGATCGGCGAATGGTGGGGAGATGGGGAGAAGAGAAGCCGCTTTCGGTGGACGGAAATGTCAGACTCTCCCCTAGCAAAACAGCCCTGGGCTTGCGACCTTGAAAAAACAGCCCCCCCCNCCCCCCCTTTCACAGCCCAACAATTCCGCAATAGAGGGATCGATTGGCAGGTTCGTGTATCAGGTGTCTCCTTTATCCTGGTTGTTCGGGCTCGATTGCCGTACACGCACAAAATGCGTTACAAAGGGCCCACCTTGCACTTGTATCACCTGCACGCACTCTCAAAAACTTTTCCCTTTTGTTGAAGGCCGTGAAAATTTGGCGAAAGGAGAAAAAAATTTATCCTTGGGGCGCCCTGCAACTTGAGAACTGTTGCTGTCTCACAGTTCATTCGAACGCTTTCGGAACCAACCCCTGAGAAAATCCCTTCCCGTAGTTGCTTCTTCTATAACTAAAAATATTCTATTTTCGCGAAAAGAGCTCCTGTATCGTTATACAAGACTGAATCAAATAAAAAACTTCAACATTTGTATCGTACAATTTATTAACAGATAATATTAAATAATGTTAACACACAGACCTCTGATGTGCAGCACAAGTGTTTTATTGTTTATGAAAATGCATAAATACATGATAAAAATAATTTTGCGTCGTAGGTAGTCACTCGTGCGCTTTCAATCTGTGACGAATTTTAATGGGTTTGATCCATTCTCCGCTGTAAAAAAACGGCCCCCTGCTCCTCTTTGGCGTACGTTGACGGTGAAGCCGCCATCTTGACACTACTGCTGTGCCCTCGTGTGGCGTGCCAGCTTCGTTCCGCCACCTGTCGGTTATGCACTTTCTCGTACCGCGTTACATGCGATATTTGAAGGGTGTTTCGTATTTGAAGGGTTTCGATTTTTTAACCCCATTTTTAGGGTTTTTATTTGACTCACCCTCGTATTTCAAAACACAAGCTCAGATCAACTTTCGCGATTGGATAGCTCTTAATCTACATAGGCCGTTCACGGTAAACTGATCATTTTTTAAAGCCCCTATTAAGATCTACTTGTATGAACATTGTTTATTCTTCAGCCATATGTAAAATCAACATTGTCATGGGCCTGATCGCTTTATTAATGCGTCGGTTAAGTGAAACTGTGGTATTATTATCATTAAAGTAAATGTTTTACAGAACTGCTAATTCGTACACTTACATGCATTAAATAAAAACAAAGCAAGAGAAATCATTTCAAGTTTCATAAATGTTCACCTAACACTTTTAATTTAACGCTAAGATATAGAACAACTTTCCTTCTGTCGTTCCCAACTTTACTGGGCGCATGCCACTCAATGCACCCGTTAAAAGATATGTAGGTAGGGGCAGTGGTATTTTTCAAAAGTTAATTTCAAAAGTGCTGACTTTATCGTGAACTGCCTTTACGCGTTTTTAGGTGCCTGTCCGCGAATCGCAGCGGTCCGTACCAGAGAAAACTAAATTATGTTTGGCCCGTTCAAAAACCACTACTCACGCTGCCAAAAACCAACGGATATTTGCTTATGCGCACGCTGGGTAGCGAACGTCTATCCATCCTGGAACTATTATCCGTGAAAATAATGTGTCCCTAGCAATGGCACGCCACTGCCTTGCACGCCTGCAGTAACGTCCACAGCAAGTCAAAGAAGTAGTGTCAACATACAATTGAAAAATTTAACGTTTTCATGGGTGGCTACTTACACTTATTTTGTTTTGTTTAGTAAGAACGACAGAGAGAACTTGCACAGTTGTATCAATCTTTTCTAACAGTCCGTGAGCCTTATAGATGACTGACGGGTGGACATTAATTAGTTATTAACTAAATCACAGTTTAAATTTTTTACAATATTTCAGGAGAATACACTTGGACTGAAAAATGCAAATGCTCATTTAACCGTGAGTTAATAGTAATGCTGGCACACATGGGGAAATTGACTATGGTTAGAATGTAATTATCCTACTTTGGAAGGCGGCATTACTATTTAGGTGTTAATTCTGATCACTGTAGAAGACAGCGCACAGATTGCAGCTGGTATTATGTTTTTTACTGCTTGGTTATTTTTTGTTAGTTTTTTTACAATCACGAAATATTCAACTATTACAATTACTTAGGAAATTTAATTAATTAGGTAGGTGTGTTCCCTGTTGTTTCGCTCTTGTTTAATCACTTTCTGGTCTTAATGTTAATGGTTTAGACAAAGGGGAAACGTTTGGAAGTTTTAACTTTTGCCCTAACGAAAACGCAACTGAGGACCACGTCAATTACATGAAGCCCAAAAGTGGTTGGGTCTTGGATTATAAGTGCAACTTACGTTGAAGTCGCAGTACCATTTAAACTTCTAAATTAGGTTACCGTTGGCTGTAGTGTTCTACTAAAAATGAAGTCAACATTGACCCCTGTATATTTGAAAAATTTATACATTTTCACACATTTTAATTACTTTATGCCTGTGACAAATATATATGGAAGAAAAATTTACATTTATAATTACCCTTAGACGTATTGTGTATACTAAATATAAGGCATACATAAAAATAATTGTTTATTGCGAAAAAACTGACCGCTTCTTAGGTCTCAACGTACTCTGCACTTGTCAGAAAATTTTCTTTCATGATTTGTCATGTCAATGAAGATTCTGATTCCCTTAAGACTGAACCATAATGACTGGTCTGCAAAAAAAGGCCAAACCGAGTCAAAAAGACATCATCCCTTCATTAAACGTTCAGGACGCTACAGTATTTTGGAAAATACAAAGACTTGAAACTTTTTTTTTTGCAATTTCCCAATGTTTGTAGACATACAACATTGCAACATGACATCTCGCTTGTAAATACACACAGTATCAACCAGACGGCTTTCGACAGTTTGCAACCCTTTTCCATACATCCTCCTTTTCACCCCATCGTCTCCCTTCTCCTCAACGCCCTCTCTCATTCTATCGCTTTCTCTCCCTCCCGCGGTTCGTTTCAAACCTCTTCCAACCTCCCCAGTGATTTAGGCGGTGTTATTGCTCGACAAGCAATTTGTTCACTTCCTGTCCACGCCGACGTATTTATTTCTAGACGCGCTCTGCCTCAGCAGTAAAAAAACCAAAACTGTTCGTCTGAGTCCACAAACATGGTCACAGTTTACTTTTGGTGATATTTATTATAAGAGGTTTCTACACTCCTATGTTTGAATATTCAATGATATCGATGGTAAATGACCTTGTATGTTATATTAAACTTAAACTAAATTATAACGCAAAAAATATATTTAAAAAAACTTTTGCCTGTACGTTTACGACAAGGTAGGCCATTCACGGTAAAGTGAGCACTTTTTGAAGTCCTCTCATTAGGAATAATAGTTAATAAATATTGTAACCTTAGACGTTAACTTTCGAGTTTAGTGAAATATAGAATACTCTGTTTATTACTTATATGACAATATTTATTTTAAAAAGGAGTGGAAGAATTAAAAAGGCTGATTGGAATAAGTAACTTAGGCCTCAAAAGTGCTCACATTTACCGTAAACAGCCTATAGCAAGTGTGAATGAATATGACTTGTAGCCATTATATATTAGCCCATTCACGGTTAGTTGAATACTTTTTTTTCAGATTTAACTTCGAAAAAAGAAGTACCCTGCCAACAAATGCACATATTTTAAAGGACAGGCTGACTGGAATTACAGAGTATGTAATAAGACAGAGGTGGGATGTGAGAGCAGGGATGCCACAGCGACGAAAACCAACTCTCCCTCTCAAACCGACCGACGTTCATACCACAGAGGGAATGTGAAGTGTAATACGCATTCCAGCTGTACAGTAACCAACCCCCCCCCCCCCGGCTCTTGCACTGAACAGCTTATATTAACAATAGCACTATCGAAACAACGTAGTATGAATTTGAGGTTATAACACTGTTAATAGAAATACTTGCTTTTGAAAGCTTGTATATTTCTTCTAATATAATTTTAATATAACTAGAATATATTAAGATCGCATATTTAATTCTTATAAAAGTGTGGGTTTGCTGAAAAAAAATACCGAAACATTCACAGTCAAATCTCATTATTATGACCACCTGCTAGAAGTGCCGGCCCATGACATATGGCCCGTGACGTGAGCTGGCGAAGCGAGTTTANTATTTCTTCTAATATAATTTTAATATAACTAGAATATATTAAGATCGCATATTTAATTCTTATAAAAGTGTGGGTTTACTGAAAAAAAATACCGAAACTTTCACAGTCAAATCTCATTATTATGACCACCTGCTAGAAGTGCCGGCCCATGACATATGGCCCGTGACGTGAGCTGGCGAAGCGAGTTTGTAATGCGACAAGACAGACTGGCTGTTCATGTGTCTCCGTGGTAAAGGTGTATCGTGAGTGGACGAATGGTGCCATTGAGAATAACCTTCGTGGAAACTGCAGAGCTCCTCCACGTGCCATTGATGTCCGAGGTGAACGTCGACCACGACGGTGCGTGAAGGCCAACCGACAGACTACAGTGGAATAGCTTACCGTCCAAATGAAGCAAGAGCATGCAGGCACGTGTCTACTGCAACATTTTAGCGAACCCTTGTGCTAATGGGGCTCCGGAGCAGACGGAGGGTGACTGCACCCATGCTAACACAGGTGTATAGACGAAAACGACTGGAATTTGCTCGACAGAATGGTGACTGGACCGCTGCTGATTGGTGACTGGACCGCTGCTGATTTGCGACGGGTAGCCTTCTCCGACGAGTCACGTTTTCATCTGCATAGAACGGATGGACGCCAGCGTGTCTGGCGAGAAACGTCGGAGATCAGACACCATGCATCATTGCTGGACGAACACACGACGGTGGGGGCAGTTTTATGGTCTGTGTAATGTTCTCGTGGTATTATCTAGGTCTCATCATCCGTGTGGAAGGCACTCTTGATCGATTTGGTTATGAATCCATCCATCCTCGGTGATCACGTCCACCCGTACATGATGACTGTCTTTCCTCGGGAAGTTGGGATCTTCCAGCACGATAATGCGCCTGGCCACACGGCTGGAAGTGTCCGCACGTGGCTGGAATGCAATGTTCTTCCCTGGCCCCCAATCAGCCCCGATCGCCGTCTGTCTCCTCCGCCACGTACCCTTCAACAGTTGTGGGATGCACTGCATACAGCATGGCTCCAGATACCCGTGGAGGCCTATCAGCACCTGACTGAGTCACTGCCAGATCGTCTAGCTGCTGTCCGTACTGCGAACGGTGGTTATTCTGGATACTAGCAGGTGGTCATAATAATGTGATTCGATTGTGTACATGCTCATCAACGTTTTAACATGTGATTTTGACAGAAGATGAAAATCGGCCTACCTCATCTTTAGTCTATATGAGTAGAGACCAGAAAAAATCGCAGATTCATTTCGGGACAAGCTAGAATTTAAAACACGTGTGTTAATAAAACTTCAGCCATTAGTCCACACAGTGTTTCACACCTCCTGGGGAGCGCTGGCCCAATCGTTGCCTTCCACTGTGACAGCAGACAACCAATGTGCATTTGATATCGGCATATTTGTACATACGACTGTAGAGTCTACCTTGCAGCTCATTGAGCTGCAAGGTAGACTCTACAGTCTACAGTCTACAGTCTACCTTGCAGCTTCGCGAATTTTTCAGGTCTCTATATATGAGTCATAACATCGCTAATACAACTGTCAAAATCACATGGTCAACACGAGGTGGACGTGATTGTTAACATTTGAATTATCAACAAATCCGACATTTTTATATGAATAAAATACTATGACTTACTTAAGTATTAGCTGAATCAAAGATATACTGTAAAACATTTTTCGGTTAACTTTCTAAACAGTAATGGAAGTTTTTAACCCATAGAGTGGAAAATATGTATGGCTGCAAATATATAATTGCTAGTATATAATGTTGGGAACTTAAATGCGCATTTTAATCTTTCCTTAAAAATGTAGGAGAACTGCCACGGAAAAAAACTTTACCATTTCTGCTTTCTCAGTACACCTATACAACGACGTGTAACGTTGCTAAATTTCTCCTAGAATGATAGACTAGACGAAGTGTATAAACCTCCAAAAGCACTTACATAAAGAGTGTTCTAATCTCAAATTAAATTTGTCCACGATGTTTAGGGCAGTGCCTTTGGCAGAAAAACAGTAGAATGTTGGAACATTGATAGTCGTTTCTCAAGGTTATTGCTACAAAATGTCAGGATCAAATTTCCCTGAGGTTTACAGGTTTTCTAAATCTTGTAGCAATCCTGTATACTGTTAAGCTGGCATGCGCACTCTACCGTTCTCGCACGCGCGGCCCGAGGCTGTGTGTGAGCTCCATACACGAGGCTGGGGAGACGTCGACGCGAACTTTAATTAACGAGCGACGGGGTCGCACGCCACCACCCCCCAACCCCCTCCCATGGAGGTGTGGTGTTACAGGCTCACATTCGCAGTCGCAATTAACGACGCCGGCTGATAAGCCCCGCGTTAATTAACTGGGCGGGCGGCTGTGCGCGGGCCCGCCCACGCATGCGAATCTGGGCGCCGCACTCCTCGCTGTTACTGACTATAGTCCGTTCACGGTTACCTCCAACTTTTCTGAAGCCCTGCTTAAATTACACTTCCTGGTAATTCCACAGCCGCATGCAAACAAAGATTAACCTAGTCTACAAAATTACGCCAAGGTGACAACGCACCGTATTCGTGCGCACTCAGTGTAATATTATTTCGCATAAGAAATATTTCTTACTCGGTATCACCGACACACCTACTTCATCACTTATTATAAATGAAATGTTATTATTTATATATCAAATATAAATACATTTTTAATTTAATCAAAAGTATTTACTTTTATGCTATTTTATTTTAACACAAGTATAAAACGCTTGTGATACATAACATAATTAAGAAACCACCTAACAAGTCATACGTGGGGTGATTTTTCTTACTTTTGATTTTAAAAAAAGTCCCGGATAATCGCATGTGGGAATTGTGCCGGACGATGCCGCTGGTCAGCAGGTTTTCTCGGGGATCTACCGTTTCCCCGCCCTTTTATTCCGGCGCTGCTCCATACTCACCTCAAACACCTTCATCGGCTCTCAAGACGTCGCTGTTAACAGCCGCCTAAATGTCTTCACTCGCTCATTAAAAAAGTGCGAAGAAATCACGAATAGACTATACACTTGATTCCAGGTTAGATCAGCACCTGTGATATAGGTAGGTAGGTAGGTACCTCTGAGAAAAAACTCAGTTCATTATAATTTAAAATTGTACATTAAATAAAACACAGTATATACAGTTATATCGACACGTTATTATAAAATATAATCAGTAAAAATTTTTTGTTTAGTTAACTTTCTAAACTGTAATGAAAGATTTTAACATATACATTGCATAGAAAATTTACTGTACACCATGCTGCAAATTTAGAAATTGTTCTATAGATAGTTGAGAACTTCAATACGAATTTGAATATTTCGTGAACATATTGTTACAGGCGGTTACTGTATGAGCGTGTGAAGAACGGATGATTTATTGACGTGCGCTATCAGTTGCAACCGGTGACGCAGCGGCTTTTCACAAAGGAATGTTTACAAAGCATGCCCATTATGCCTATCAGGGCTCGTGCGGCTGCCTACCTTGGATTTCGGGTGTCTTTGAGACATCTGAGGAATGCTCTGGATTACTGACCTCGTTTCTCTCAGCGTGACTCGGAGTACAGCGAACCTTCCAGGTCAAGGCCAACAACTCCCAATACGGGATTTGTTTAGTGGATGAATGGTTGGAGTTTTAGCGAGAGACAACGAGCGAGAAGAGAAGCGCGCGGCGAGATAAGTGACCAGCGGGAGGAAAATCTGTGACTGCGAGCATCAGCGCTGTGAATAGCGCGACTGGAAGTCTGGACTATTGGACTGGATGCGTGAGTGAGAGTTATTACCAATTATGGCAACAGACAGAAAGAAATTGTGTTATTGATGAGTTAAAGTTAATTGCTATAATCAAAAAGAGACATCACGAAGGACATTAGTTAGAGTTGGGATAGAAATTAAATACTACACTCGCTGAGAAATAAAAAGAGTAATAGTGAGATAGGTGATTGAATGCTGTAAACAATAACTGTGTGAATAAATTAAAAATTAAATTTTTTCCTTTTATTTTTATTAAGACTTCCATCCTTCACGAACTCAGATACGCCCTTCTGGCGTCTTGTAACAATATGTATATAAAATATATAATAGATGAATGGGGATGAACATTACCGTTTGTATAGTCTATTCTCTGTTTCGTTGCACTTTTTGAATCAAACCTTTGAAAAATCACCCCATGTATGACGTCAGTGCTTATTTCCTAAAAATGTCATAAATCACAAGCACTTTATCCCTGTGTTAACATTAAAGTACCTAATTTTTGGAGGGGCCATGGTGGCTGAGCAGTTAGAATGATCGCCTCCCACCAAGGCGAGACGGGTTCAATCCCTGACAGGGTCACTCCCGGATTTTCGAAAGTGGGAATCGTGCTGGACGATGCCGCTGTTGGGGGGTTTTTTCTCGGGGATATCCCATTTCCCCCGCCCTTGCATTCCGGCGCTACTCCATTCACACCTCATTTCACCCTCATCGGCTCTGAAGACCACGTTGTTAAGAGTCACCCAAATTTCTTAACTCAACTCAACTATAATATTTGGTTAAATTTATTTTATATTTTATCTATATATTATAAGCTATTATACTAATCTTACATTTATATATAAAATTTCATTTATAATTGATAAGAATTAAGATCAAGAGACAGCATATGTGTTGGTAATGCCTAGTAAGAAATAGTTCTTATGCAAAATAATATTACACTGGTTGCGCACGAATGTGGTGTGTTGTCACTTTGGTGTAATTTTCTAGACAAGGTTAAGTTTTGTTTGCATGATGCGGAGGAATATCCTGGAAGTAGAACTTTGGCAGGGCTTCAGAAAAGTTGGAAGTAACTGTGAATTGACAATGGACCTAGAACGATGACGCAGATTATGAATGAGTTACTCATAGGGAAAATTGTTGAGTACTGAGCCTCGCGGTGTGCAGAACCGGTCAAAAATAACCTCACTGTCCTACACAATTGTGTACACTGGGTCTGAATAAGTTATAAGTTCAGTATTCAAAATGAAATTCGTGTCTAATGAACAGACACCTGTAAACTCGCGTTGTTTGATAACATGCTATATTCCACTCCGTTATACCCAACTGAAAGGAATACGTGATTCCATTGGCTACTGGGAAATTAATAGCGTCAGCTACCCCCCGTGTCACCACTTTACTGGAGATTGGTTGCTGAATTCTATGAGCCTTTACTACTCGTTAAAGGCGTCCTTATGACGCACCACACAAGTTGTCAGTCAATGGCACAAGTCGAGCGCGCATACATCTGGGAGTTGAGTCTGCAACTTCATTATGAAGCGTATTTTACAGGCGTCTACCAATGAAATCAGTTTCTTTATGTTTGTGTATATGTGTGCATGCGTGTATCGGCCTACATAAATAATAAAGGCTTGTCCTCAACTCCCGGCAAAAAAATTTTTGACGAGAATTTTTATTCAAATTGACACGGAATAGCCAAAACGTATAACGTCCTGCAATTATTTGTTATTGCAAAATAGGCGTGGCTTTATTAAAAAATATTTAAAACAATTTGAAATTAAAACAAATTCTGGAACAGCATTCTTTTTAGTTGAGATATGAAATATGTGAATGTTTAGTGGGCAATTTTATTCCCGTTATTGAAATTATATGGGGACTATGTTATCGTACAAAATTATGTAACTGTCTAGTGATATCGAATTAATAATTATAGAACAACAATAATGCTTATGCTAGCAAAATAATAGCCTTGGTTTATTAACACTTTCAGACGTAAGGTACTCGAAAAAACAGCTACAGTTAATTCCACGAACGAATGCAACTTAACGACAGTTCTGAAAGTAGTTCATTTTACATATGTTTCCATTTTAACACAAGTGTAACGTGCTGTGTATATATTTCTCTACCCACAGTTTTTAGCCGTTTAAAGATTTTTAATTATTTGGAAGGCATTTTATTTTAAGGATATGATATCCACATTAACATGCTCTTTGTCTGTCAGAAAATATTACTAAAAAAAAGCGGACGTTGTTTATAAAAATTTATGGTGAGAGAATCCTCGACGTACCAAACCTGTGACACAGAATAAAACCCTCTTCGCTATGAAAGAGTCACAGAGATAGACACGCCAAGAAAATCACAACACGAAGTTTTCTTGGTAACTATTGACCCTGACCCTTTGGGCGACTAGTAGCAAGCCCGGGTGATCCCATACAACAAACGTCGTTCTATTCCAACATAGCATTCCCTTCCAGCAAGCGCTTGGTACGTCTTGTCAGCCGGAGAGAGACTTCGCGTGTGTTGCTACTACTGATGACTCCTTTCCCCTCCCACCCCTCTAACGCTACGATTCATCCCACCACCCACCCATCTGGTGCTCATTTTAATCCCTGCTGCTCTAGGCCGCCGCTCGCGGCTCGGGTTTCGTGTAATTAACAAGTGACGCGCGCGCGTCGTCCATCAAGCGAGAGTTTCCGCGCGCCGCCGCTTGCCGCAGCACCGGCGACAAGATGGCGCTCGCCACCGCTTTGCCCGCAGTAAGGTTAATTCCACTCAGGTTTAAAAGCTCAATGCTTTCAGTTTAGCAACAAAAATTTTTCGCCTCCAAATAAGCGCTAGTGCCGCATGTGTACCGGATTTTCTCTATTTTCTACGGAAATAAAAATAATTGCAATAATTATAAACCAAATATAAAATAACTATGTAAATATGTAAAATACTTATCTTTTATTATTCACTATTCACGTAACTAAAAATTTAAATTAAAAGTTACCTTTTGGAACACTGCGCACTTAGCGGCGGGAATTTTCCTTATACCAAACTCTTCCATAAGAAATCTCGTTTTGTTCCTAACCTGAGTAGAATTAACCCTACCCGTAGTAAGTTAACTTCTACTAAGGTTACTTCTACAACAGGTTGCGAAGATCATTGTTAAAAGTTTGGCAACCAAAAATTTTCGTCCCTAGGTAAGCGCTAGTGTCAGCAATGTACCAGATTTTCTCTATTTTCAATATTAAAAATCGGATATAGTAATAATCATAAATCAAATATGAAATAACTTCACAACCATAGTCCATTCACGGTTACTTCCAACTTTTCTGAAGCCTTACTTAAGTTCTGCTTCCAGGATATTCCTCCGCCTCATGCAAACAAAGCTTACCCGAGTCTAGAAAATTACACCAAAGGGATAGCGCACCGCATTCGAGCGCACTAAGTGTAATGGTATTTTGTATAGGAACTATTTATTACTAAGCATTACCAACACACCTGTTGTCTAACTGTTTTACGCATAATAAATGTAAGTGAAATATTACAATTTATAGTTGAAATATAAATAAAATTTTAATTTAACCATAAATACGGTAGATTTATATCAACAAAAGTATAAAACGCTTGTAATACCTGGAATATTTGGGGACAACGAAATACGTTGAACATGGAGTGATTTTTTAAAGTTTTAATTAAAAGAATGTGAAGAAATCGCGAATAGGCTATATGTAAAATTTTTCTCTTTTATTATTCACGTAGCTTATAATGGTAATTAAAAGTTACCTTTTGGAACACAGCGCACCTGGCAGGAAGTTTTCCCTATACCATACTCTCCCGTTGTTACAAAAAGGTCGCTTTTACGCTGGAGGTAAATTAAAAAATGTTGTTTATTGGTGTGTTAAAGTCCAACTTTGGTTCGAATTGAGATGTATACTTTGCCCAACCAAATTTTAAGTATTTACTTCAGTTTCTAACTATTATTTACGCCCTCCAATTGTGTTTACAAGAGTAAACAGTTAAAGTACAACTGTGTTTGGCATTGGGTGTTCATAAGCAAGATTATTTGAATTGAAAAACATTAAAATTGAAGTGCGAAATAAATATAGCGGCCATTGAAAGAAACCTTGTATTTTCATTCTGTCCTTACGGAAACTGCACTAGATATACCTAAAAAATAATATTTAAAACCAATTTTCACTATTCTTTATTAATTTTTCATATTTAAATAAAGTAATTATGTAAGCCAACGTCTTGCTAAATACAGTTTTACGACAGAATACTAAACAACTTGAGGACATATTTCGTTATATTATCACAGTGTCTCACGAATCCTTCCTCCACAGTATAGGCTATTCACGGTAAAGTGAGCACTTTTGAAAGTGCTCTCATTTGGAATAATAGTCAATAAAAATATCTTATTTTTGCCTTAGACGTTAACTTTTGAGTGCAGTGTAATATAAACACTGTGTTTATTACTCACATGGCAATATTAACATAAAAATATGGTTAAAGGATAACAAATGCCCGAAAAGAAAAAGTAAATAGGGCCTCAAAAGTGCTCACTTTACCGTGAGCAGCCTATAGCAATGCACAGCAGCTATTCACCCTGTCGAGAACAAACGACAAGGTCAACTTCCTTTCTCCTCTTCCTTCCTGTGCAGTCGTCGCTGATTAATAAAAGGCGAGGCGATAATTGGAATTCGCAAATTACTCTCGGCTTCTGCAGGAGATTTCATTGCCTGTGTTTGTCCCACTTTTATCCACGCGGTGATTGTAAAAAAAAATTCACGTTCGCAGGAAATTAGAAATTTCTGTTTTTTCTACACAGCCAACGAACGACACAAGTGCCTACATGGCCTGTCAACTTTAATGTTGTGAACCTACTCCACACCATTTGTCTAGTTTTTTATTCTAGATAGTGATGATTTTTGCGTTATATTACATTTATATATTCCCTCTGTCTGCATAATTTCGGTTGAACAGCGTTGTAGAGTGTTTCAAATACACGTTTTCCCAGGAAACTATAAGACTTGCGTCAATGTAGGATACTGATATACGAAAAGAATACACACTTCAGACGAGGCCTGTTGAGTGCTTTCACGCGTGTTAGAAACACCATTTCTGAGCACTCCGACATATCTAAAAATGGCTTGTTTCAAATAGCTGCATCGCAAAATATACGCGTCATTGCAGATACATACAAATATACTCAAAGGCCTTCAATGAACCTTGCCACAGACTTTCCAGCTATAAAATAATACAGTCGGTCACCTCTTAAAATACCATAGGTACACGCCGCGCTACGAGAAGACTGCAGGCCACTTCAGAGCATTGCGCATAGTGGCGACATCGCACTTGATGCACTTAACCGTGTAGCCCTTATCGCTCCCACTTTTCTCAGCCCCAAACGTGGAAAACAGCTCCAGATAAGAGGGCCGCTTAAAAACCGACGGATAATTTTTAAATCCTCCAGTTGGTTTGACAGCAGGCTAAACTTCACTGTCGTCGATTTCCTTAAGTTAAAACCTGTCATGCAGTCATGATGAAACGTTTTTGTTCCGATGCACACGAATCAGTAACTAACTTAAGTAATACCCCGGGCTCATCAACTTTAGTTAGAAATCGCGCAAGTGACACAAATTCCAACTCTCATAAAATAATAACTCTTAAACTATCCAGATGTCTCTCGTGTTTGGAATCTAAAACATACGGTAAAGATAGAACTATTTTTTTTAGCACAAAAATATTGTCACGATAATAAAATTTTATGATGGAAACTTCAAAAATTTAATGTGTTTCAGCGCGTATAGCCTTCTATATTTATGTCGTAAGCATGACGTAATTATCAGCTAATTTAGGCTGCGTCATAAGAAGCAATATACCAACGAACAATGTTCTGCAAAATTTTCAATGTATTTCAGCTGTAGTTTCTTTAATTACAGCAATAACATGGCTGTAAACCTGTAGATTAGAATAAGTTCACGATAAATAAGCGAGTAAACGCAGTGCGTACATCAGATGCATGGCTGAATATTGTAAGTACTCATCCATTGCCAGTACCAGCATACAGTGACTGACAGCCTGGTAGGAAGATCACGGGATCGAGTGCCCCGCCTAGTATAGGAACCGCAGTCGCATGTGATACAGCCGGGGCGGTTTAAGGGCGCTGCCTACCGGCTGACAGCTGCGAAATTTAAATAGGAAATCCTAGGCTCAGGAAATTTCGCCCCAGTGCGTAAATTTTAAAGAGAGGCGTTTCAAACAAAATGTTTTCTTCGCGAATTTTTTACGAGCATATATTTTCAATATAGATAGACAGTACGTACTTTTTTGTAAAACATAAATTTTAAAAATGCATTACAAACTGGCTATACACGTTATGGAAACATATCCGCTGTAGGGAACTTACTTCTCCTAAAATATTCGTGAAGAATACGTTTTGTTTGAAACGCCTATCTTTAAAATTAACGCACTGAGGCGAAATTCACTCAACGTGGAATTTCGTATTTAAATTCCGCAGCTGCCAACCGGTAGGCAGTGCTGCCCTTAAGATGGAGATCTTAAAATGCGCGGTGTTTTACCACCCCCGCACAAGGTCTAGGGGTTTGAGGTATCAGATTCGTCAACTCCTACTGCCCCCCGTGTCCACGACAAAGGACGTGTTCTGCACGAAGGTTACTTATAACCGGTACTGTACACAACAAGGAATCACTATTCGGTACTTTGAGCATCTTTCTTGATATACGCTATTGACGGTAAAGTGAGCACTATTGAAAGCCCTCTCATTTGGAATAATAGTCAAAATTATTTTAGCCTTAGACGTTAACTTCCAAGTGCGGTGGAATATACACACTGTGGTTATTACTTACATGTCTATATTTATTTAAAAAGCTCGTTCAAGGATAAAAAATGTCTGAAAGGAAAACGTAACTAGGGCCTCAAAAGTGCTCACTTTACTGTGAACAGCCTATAGTAATCTGATTTGCCAATGTTTCTTCACTTCCCGACCGAGCACGCAGGAAGTTTTCCCATCGGTTGCGAGAAGCTCGCTCGACACAAGTAAGTACCGCCTACGCCTACATATATATATATGTATATAAACACATATATATATAGAGGTTACAAAAATCATGGGATAGCAATATGAAAATATACAGATGGCAGTAGTATCGCGTACAAAATGTATAAATGGGCAGTGAATTGGTTGGGCTTTCATTTGTAGTCAAGTGATTCATGTGAAAAGGTTTCTGACGTGATTATGGCCGTACGACGGGAATTAACAGACTTTGAACGCGGAATGGTAGTTGGATCTCGACGCATGGGACATTCCATTTCGGAAATGGTTAGGGGATTCAACATTCCGAGATCCAAAGTGTCAAGAGTGTGCCGAGAATACCTAATTTCAGGCATAACCTCCTACCATGGACAACGCAGTGGCCGACCGCCTGCACTTAAAATGACCGAGACCAACGACGTGTGCGCAGAATGGTCAGTGTTAACAGACCAGCAACACTGCGTGAAATAACCGCAGGTATCAATGTGGGACGTGTGACTTGCGTGTCCGCTAGGACAGTGCGGCGAACTTTGGCTGTACTGGGCTATGCCAGCAGAAGACCGACTCTAGTGCCTTTACTAACAACACGACATCGCTTGCAGCGCCTCTCCTGGGCTCGTGACCATATCGGTTGGACCCTAGACGACTGAAAAACCGTGGCTTGGTCAGATGAGTCCCGATTTCAGTTGGTAAGAGCTGATGGTAGGGTTCGAGTGTGGTGCAGACCTCACGAATCCATGGACCCAAGTTGTCAACAAGGAACCATGCAAGCTGGTAGTAGCTCCATAATGGTGTGGGCTGTTTTTACATGGAATGGACTGGGTCCTCTGGTCCAACTGAACCGATCATTGACTGGAAAGGGTTATGTTCAGCTACTTGGAGACCACTTGCAGACATTCATGGACTTCATGTACCCAAACAACTATGGAATTTTTATGGATGACAATGCGACATGTCACTGGGCCACAACTGTTCGCGATTGATTTGAAGAACATTCTGGACAATTCCAGCGAATGATTTGGCCACCAAGATCGCCCAATATGAATCCCATCGAAAATTTATGGTACATAATCGAGAAGTCAGTTCGTGCACAAACTCCTGCACCGGCAACACTTTTGCAATTATGGACGTCTATAGAGGCAGCATGTCTCAATATTTCTGCCGGGGACTTCCGACGACTTGTTGAGTCCATGCCACGTCAAGTTGCTGCACTTTGCCGGGCAAAAGAAGGCCCGACACGATATTAGGACTTTTGTCGCCTCAGTGTATATATAACAAGTGATTGCAACACTTAAATTTGTAGATGAATACCGGACCGAACGGGTCAACCCTTTCTGTCACAATGCTCTATAGCACCCGTGAGGTTGCACTGGAAGTGGCTTTATCGTCTGAACTGTCCTTACACAGCAGAACACGACGTCCAGTGAGGAAAGTCTCTCACCTCTGGGAGGTACACAGAAAAAAAGTCCAAGCACTCAAGACGTGGGATTGGTTTCGCCTCCCGGTCGTCATTTTTCCCATTGTTGGTAATATATCATTATCCAAGTATCGCAATATACAGTATCTGTGAAAATGAAACTATTACGACACCGGGCGGTACACACATAAACACGCAAGATCAACCTGAAAGTAACCGGTTCGTTTCTTAACCGCTTCTCTTCAAAACAAAAAAAGTTTTACCTTACCAGTCGAGAATAGAGATTTACCTAACGAATCAATTATCAGCCTCTAGTTAATTCTCTCCTGTAGTGTCATACCATCAGCACCGTGACAGCGAGATAGTGACAGAGAGAAAGAGAAAAGAGAGAGAGAGAAAGAGAGAAGAAAAAGACAGCTTCAAGCTTAATTAAGAAACGGTTGTCTACGACGGAACAGGTCCATTCAGAAGTTCCACATCATCACGTTCGTAGAAAAAAACCTCGAGAGAGATAGAGAGAGAGGGGGGGGGGACTATTTTTAAGCACCACGGCACTCGGTGTATCGACAGCAGAGCTCGCGTATTTCCGTTGCGTAGGCAGGAGTTGGTAAATCGAGTAACTCTCTCAATTTTTAGTGAGCCCTTCAAATGGCACATGTAACTACACTTCCGTACCGGAAGTAACAAAATAAGTAAAAGTTATAAAAAAATTCGATATAGTCTATTCGTAGCATCTTCAAACTTTTTAAATCAAACATTTGAAAAATCACCCCATGTATCAAATCATTTGGTTGTTTCCTAAATACGTTATGTATCATAAGCGTTTTATATTTATATTAACAAAAAATTATCTTATTCTTGGTTAAATTGAACTAAGTTATATTTTATTCATATATTATATAATTTTACTTATTCTTAATAAGAATAAAAACAGCTAGAAAATAGGTGGGTTGGTAATGTCTAGTACCCAATAAATAGTTATAATGTAAAATGTTATTCAACTTAGTGCAAACAAATGCAGTAGGGGCCGCGGTGCTGTAGTGGTTAGACTACTCGCCTCCCACCAAGGCGAACCGGGTACGATTCACGGCGAGGTCGCCCCCGGATTTTCGTTCACATGTGGGAATCGGGCCGGACGATGCCGCTGGTCAGTGGGTCTTCTCGGTGATCTACCTTTCCCCCGCCATTGCATTCCTGCACTGCTCCATACTCACCTCGTTTCGCACTCATTGGCTCTCAAGACCTCAATTTTAAGAGCCACCCAAATCTCTTCACTCATTCACAAATGTGGTGTGTTGTCCTTCGGGTGTAGTTTTCTAGACTCGTTTAAGATTTATTCTGCTGAGGTCAGGAAACTCAATGCTTTTGGACTAATTTGGATGGCAGGGGGTTGTAACAAAAGTTAAAAAAGAAAAGATACCACTGACAACACATAAATCGCACCCCATCACATCTACTCACCATTCGTTTTCTTTGAGAGAGAATATTGAGAGATTAAAAAAAAAAAAAAACTTGCTGTATTTAACACGTTATTACCTACTCCTTCGTCACTAAAGATTAGTTATTCAGTTTTTGTGTATCTACTAGAGGGTGAGATAAAATATTAGTGAATATATACACATATTTTGGAAATAACTTTGTAAAACAAACAAAAATCTCCAACACGATGTATGAAACGTGACTTCGGCAAGATCTTCCATTGCCAAAGCCTGTGTACTTCAAAGATCGTGTTATCCATGGTAGTAAGCTCCGAGATTAATTCTTATGCGAAAAGATCCGACGGTGAATATATTTCCCGATTCGATTGAACATAACATTTATTTCACCATGACACAACTGGGATAACCGACAGTATCTGCGGGCGTCCAGCATCGCCCTCGTAAGAAAATGCATGGGAACTTGTATGTGGTCAGGGTTGCCAAATAAGTTAAAGCTAAGCCACCAAATCCTGCGTAGCGTATAGCAAAAAGTCACCAATGCTTGCTATTTCAATAAAATAACAGATACACTGAAAATAAAAATGAGTATAATTTTAACCGTGTAGTTTTCACCTGCCTTTATCGGTATGTTGTTTGGAGGTTTCGTGCTATTTAAAAGAATTTGATACACGACTCCTCATTTACTCGACACGTTTAGCAGAATGCTTGTTGAACCTATAANCCCCCCCCCTCCTGAGATTTTTTTATACCCCAGCAGAAGACAGTGATAGCATCTCCATTCGATAGGTCGTTCACTTATTTACGCAGACTGTGCGACAGTCGATGTGCGTGTTGGTGAAAGTAATGAAAAACAAAGGTAGGTCGGTATGTTGGACTTACATATCGTTCACAGCTAGGTAATTAGAGAAGGAACAAGTTGCTCAAAGAAGCAGGAACGGGGAAGGAATAGGCCATGACCTGTAGTAAGGAACCATCTAGGCGTATAAACTGTGGGAAGCCAAAATCAGGATCGCAGGACCGGGAATCGAACCCAGGACCTCTTGAATGCGTGTCCAAATGCTTACCACTCCATAACCTCGCTAGGTGGAAAAAGAAATATTGTCATGTTTTCTTCTCCCACCCAATTTTGCTGCCAGCCACAGAAATTATTTCAGAGCGCAGAAAAAATACAATGGCGGAATATCGCCCAATATGAGAACTCTGTTTTCAGAAGCGATGGAAAACAGCAGACAGGAAGAACTAATAAACCCGTAAAGCCAGCAAGGACTTAATTTGCGTATTACGAGTGTGAAACACGTTTATGTATCGAGCACCAGTCACGATGGGTCCCGCCCGGTGTTCGACTCCGGTTGTAGCGGATGTTTACCGTTCAAAGTCTATGTACGCTTTCTTCGTGTCACAGCTTAATATATTGTATAATTTATGCATCATGGCATATCAAAATCACCCGGTTTAAATGTTTTTGGAATTTAAAATAAACGGAAACATTTCCGGAAAATTCAACAAGCGTGACTGAAAGGCGGTGTCTTTAGCAAAATTTATTTCACAAAAAAATTAGACTGCTGCAAATAAAAGAATATGCAAAGGTTTCCTTATTTTGAGCAATTTTTAATGAGTGCAAATATATTTCATAGAGTTATTTTTAATATTTTTTAAAGTAACTCATGGCACCTTATTTCAATGTGAATTGCGTATCTAGTTTGTTCGTCCCAAAAATAAAAATTGTGATTTTAACATGATATTATACAAAAAAAAATTTATGAGAACAAATAGTACTCGTAAGTAATGTCTACACGTTGAACGGAATTTCAAATAAATATAAACTAATACATATTTTTGGTGAACAGCACACTTAATAGTATTGGTAACCGCGAAAATTGCTATTACTAGTTTCCCAAAACTAGATCTTCTCATCCCCAGCCGGTTCACTACGTATTTTCGCAAATGGGAATCGTGCTGGTCGATGCAGCTGATCAAACGGTTTTCTCCGGGAACTCCCGGTTACCCAGCCCTTTCATCCCGGTGCTGCTCCACATTCACCTCACTTCGCCCTCATCGGCTCTCAAGACGAAGATGTTAAGAGCCGCCCAAATCTCTTCACTCACTCACTCGACTTTCTCTCCTAGGACGAAGCTTAGTGGCTTGAGAGCGCTGCAGGGACATTGAGCTAGGACCCGTGCCCAGTGCCAGAGATCAGACTGCGACAAGACAGCCGGGGACGTGAGAGATGGTGTCCAGTCCGGGTATTTCCGCTTCACGGACTCTCGACCAGCGACAAGAAAAGCCGAGTGAAAGGTCAAGCTTCCTCTCAAGTTGCACACCTGCCGCGCGGAGAATCAATTCTGGTAAGCGCTCTGTGCTTACACTACTCTATTACGAATTGAATAATGCGTCGGAATATGCATGTGATATTTCTTATACCTCAGCGCTGTATGTAATGCTAAGAGATACTGTCATACGCTATTAACGGTAAAGTGAGCACTTTTGAAAGCTGTCTTATTTGGAATAATAGTCAATAAATATATTTTATTTTAGCCTTAGACGTTAACTTCCGATTGCGGTGGGATATAGACATTGTGTTTATCACTTACATGGCAATATTTATTTTAAAAAGTTGTTATTGAATAAAAAAAAATGACTGAAAGGAAAAGAAACTAGAGTCTCAAAAGTGCTCACTTTACCGTGAACAGCCTATATGCGACCGAATTGTGTGTTATGTACACACTACGACAACTCCATAGCAGGGGTGGGTAAGTAAGTACATCAATATCACTCTCGCTGTACCACTATGAGAGTCGTCCGCCACTAAATAAAGGTATTGTTTACGACACCAACATTTGTGCCAAATTTAATGTAAGTTGATATAGACCCCCGCGTTTCTGAGATACATGAAACAATGCGTTTAACTTCCGAATCCGCCTTACTAAACCACTGACAATTTTTATTATTGCACGTGTTTCACATTATTTTATTTTCTGCACAGAATACATACAGGTTCATGAAAAATCTTTCTATTTTCAGCACAGCACTCAACTGATGCACCATGTACACAATACGAGCGCGTACGAAACACAACCACTCTTCAGAGCACAAGAAATAAAAAAACGTATTAACAGGAGCTGGTTTTCACAAAAAGAAAGGGAATTTGAAATTGTATCCAAGGAGACGCAAGTATAGCTAAACATGCGATTACAGACTCATACCAAAATCAAGTCGGAAATGTGGGGCATCAATTTTGTTTGTTACTTTTGAAAAAGTATTTTTGAATTATCGACTGCAAGAAATGAAATATAATGAAGAAAGAAAACAGTTTTGAAAGCTTGTCGGATGAGCAAAAAGGTACTAATAAATAGTCGTTTACTACTCGGCAAGAGATAAATAAACAACAACAATTGTCGGCTGTCGTAAAACAAAACTGTAGTAAGACTGGGTGCCGCTAGATGGGGCTGGTAGGCCTAATTGGCGATAACCAGGAACGGCCCGGTAACTTGTTCTTAACTTACTGTATTTGAAGTTATCCATACTTTAGGGCTGAGTACTGGCCTCAGATAATAATATGTAGTTCTTGGTATTAACAACTTGTAGCGCAAGTACATTTTCGTGGCGGCTGCGTGGGGAAGTCGGCAGCGTTGCCACTGTGACATCTACCCTCTCTCTCACTCATACATCTCTGTCGCTCCCATGCCAAACTCTGCAACAGTAGAACGTGTTCTGAATGTCTGCTATACCCACGAAACTGGGACAGACAAGATGGCGGACAACCGAATAATTACCTCAAGCCGTATATGTCCGTTTACGAAAAGAATACGGGTTCTGTAAAACGTATATATGTACAAAATAAAACTTAATTTATGCGTAAGTAACGGGAAACGTTGCAAATTACTAACACGGTCATAATAAAACAACAAACACAACTTTATAAAATACGCGATAAATGTGGAATTAGATAATGTATATACATTATAACACGGAAGTTCTGTAGGCTGTGTGTCTATCTAAGGGGTTCGTGTGCCATATAATGTTAGGCTTCCGAGATCATATCTCGGTCGTGCAACGAAATTTTTTATGTGATACATTATTGCTGTGTATAACTATATTATTGTTATAAAACGTTTATTTCCTTAGTCATTTTGTTTAAAAGCAATAATACGTAGCAACAGCCCAGTGCAATCGACTAACTGTGGTTGTTTGCTAATCAAATCGATTGGTTTCTAAAGTAGATAATTTTAGCTGTGTAGCGTGAGTAATGTTAAAAGGCACACACAAAAGCCTTCATTTTAATATTGTGATAATTTTGCCTTCCAACCGTTAAAGCTTGTTAAATTACGGAAAACACAAGATTAATTAAAATGCTCATTAAGATATATNGGGGGGGGGGGGTGGTCACGACATATATCCCCCCCCTCCGAATATTTATTAAAATATATGCAAAATGAAATGTTCAAACAAAATTACAAGTTTTATTTTATTTAATATAAGCAATGTTTGATCCCCCTTGAACACGAAGGATGTTTATAGCATTTTGTGATTCCATACCTGTGTATTAGCCCATTGATTATAAATAATATTTTAACTATTATTTATATATTACAACTTTCGTATTTCGTCCAAAAATAGAAATAGGTAATCTACCACCACCCCCAAAAAAGTAAATTCCTGGCTAAACCCCTGTTTAAATAATTTGCCAATATATTAATGAGTGGTGTAAATGTCCGTCGTACATACGTGTGAGTACAGTATCTTGTTTCTCATACATAAACAGTGCCGTTACTCATATCATGTTTCATAAATTAATAGTACTCGTACTAGAAACCTAAATAAATGCAGTTTTCAGAGGAAAGAAACAATCTTCGTACTTTTGGATGCACCGCAAAGCGCCTACATAGATCTATAAGTTAACAATTGGTTACATTTGTACCCCTGCTCCCTGTGAGCTGTTTTGCCTGTTCTGTTAGCACTTAGGTAACACGTGGGTATGAACTGATGCGTTATTTCTTATATTATGCTATATAAACTTGTATGCCTTCTGTTGTGCCCATGGATATTACAAAAGGTAGCAGAAATTGGGTATTGTGTAGTGCCGGTTTAAACGACTCACCCCTCTCGCAGAATTTAGGCATCGGAAACTTCATAAAACTTTTTTAAATATCGATAGATATTATGTTTTGAAAACATGATACACTACATATTGCTAGTATCTTACTGACATATTAAAATTAACACTGTTAAGTGGTAGGGGAATGCCAGTAAAGAGGAAAAAATTTCCACGATGAACGAATCGAAACTAAATTTACTTTATGAATTAAAACTCCATGTTATGAAGATGATCTTACATGTTATAAAATATATTCCGTTCGTATAGTATAATCATGCATACCAAATGAGTGGTCGTTAACCAAAAAAGGACTTATTCATTCAACAAAACATGAGGCAGAGAGAACATAAATACTTTTATGAAAAGTAGTATGCCACAAAGTTAACACACAGGGATGCCCTACTGTCGCAAATAATTCAAATTAATACATATTGTTCGTAAATTGTTATCACTATTCATTTGTAGTAGGCTAGGATACGACAAACATTCCAGAACACATGGAATAATTTTGACACTGCGGAGATATTTACAAATAGTTTCTGTTCTTCTTGGTAACATCTGTACACTATGCATTTTTTTTATTGTAAACGTAGTTTAACTAATAGCGATTGGCACCGAGTCACTGCATGCAACCGATGTTTCGTGTAGAAATAATGATATTCCGTAATGTAGTCTGAAGTGGAATATTGCGACTCTCTTTGTTATGTCTAGTTTTCAAGCGTTCGTTAGTGTTAACATAACTAATAACAACTTTAGTGTCAACGTTTTTCGCACTGTTATGAGTTAGAGGTTTCAGTGTACAATATAAAATGGTATGCTGTGTTACACTCGTGTAACTGTAGACTCACATAGCTGCCAGCTTTTCAGACAATAGCCATTAATGTACATCATTAAAGTAAACATGGATCTTACAGAGACAGAAATTGTATTGTCGCTTTAAAACAAACATCTGTATGAGCTGATACCTATACGTGATCATCAATGTCCTTTTCCCGCAGAATGCATAAGGCTTTCTGCTTAATGAGATGCACACTCATACAGCGTCCGCATTCGTCTAAATACGTAAATGTTGTGCACGTCTCTGAGAAATGACATACGCACGTACACGGGGAAACGAATGTGTGTACGTCTCGCGCCCTTACAGCTCATAGACTACTGTTTTGAAAATATATTTATATGTAGTTCATAATTGTTATTTCTAATATTTCTTTTTCTAAACAGCGGTATGGAGGAATTAATTTTCGAAAAAAGCCACTGAGAAAAGTTTTTAACAATGTATATATACTCCTTAACCTTTAATGCTCTAGAAGATCCGGGATAAACATAACCAGTTTTCTTCGTGATTTGTTATAAACCGAACGTGGCAATGCATTTATAGTTCATATGCAGGGTAGTGAGAACACTGCCAATTTTTTACAAGGCAAGGCATGGATGAGTGTAATATTTATATCAAAATTCGAAAATTAATATTTATTTATAACATTATTAGTGTTAAAATAAAATTTACCTCTAGTTTTTACCAGTTTTAATAATACTTTATAGATAACTGCGTTTACTGCGTCAAATACTTATCCGTTCCTTACTTTTAAAAATGTTTGTGATTGTTTAATAGCAACATTTTCGTTTTCATGCGATTTTCATCTACAGCTCCTAATGGGTTGATATTTTTAAATATATGCGCCTACCTTCCAGTACAGATTAAGTATTTGTTTCCCGTCAAAATTTTTGTTCAAAATCCTATCAGCTGGCTAGTTGGTGTAACGGATGCAAACAAGTATACCTGTTGGAATGTATGAATTATCGAGCCGAGTGCTTGTATACATAAGTGCTTTCCTAGGTTCGGACACAGCTTTAATGACACTTGAATCGACAAATGTAATGTACTGATTATCTGTACGAACATTCACCTTTGTAGTAGATCACAACCCCAAACTGTAAACACTGAGTCATATTGTAGACCTTCGTGCGTCTAACACATACAGGATGATTCTAAAATCATGGGACAAACATTGAGGGGTGGTAGAGCTCACAAAAAAAAAACAATCATTGTATAGGAATATATGGGCGGGAGTGACGCGTTGAGGCACAAACACAAAAATAACACATGATATGAAACACAATGTTTATTTACAACATCGCCGCTAAATGCCTTTTTACAGTAATGTTTATAATAATTGCTCAAAATTGCTACCACCGACAGTAATGCAAGCTTGGTAGCGTAGGTGGAGAGATGCTGATACTGATGCAGCAGGTCACTGGCGCACCATTTGACTGCCTTCAACTATCGCCACCATTGTCAGCCAATCACGCCATATGTAGAGGTCGCCAAGCATGCGTGACTGTTGGTGGATGCATTTCCAGCAACTGTTTTAACATTTTCTGTGCGGAACCACTCGTTAAGTATGCTGCTAATAAACATTTTATGTTTCCGTTAATGTGTTATGTTTTTGTGTTTGTGCCTCAACGCGTCACTTCCGCCCATATATTCCTATACAATAATTGATTGTTTTAGTGAGCTCTACCACCCATCAATGTTTGCCCGATGATTTTAGAATCACCCTGTGTTTCTCGACCAGTGAACAATCATGTCCTGTCAATTTCCTATCACATAAGAACAGAATGAAGACGCTACTGTAATGTGTGACGTCATTCATGATTAATATAAAATGTGTAATTATAAGAGCTAACAGTACTCGTACTTTATCATGATCACCTAAACTAGAGTAAAATAATAAATTAGAATGAAAAACAATGACCTTTATATATTTATGATAATTCATTTTCACAGAGGTGAATAAAACCAAATAGTAGTTGATATCGCTGCAAATTTCAGCGAATAGAGAATTCTACGACAGAAACGAAACACATGTCATGGTTGCCACTAGTAAATCATGAGTTAGGTATTCACAACTGCAACGGAACCTGATAACTCGCGTGTGACATTCTCACTTTAGCAGATCGTGAACGAACACGTGGGTGAGCCGATGCCACGGTGATTATCTTCTTCTGCCGGTTGCAGAACTGGCAACACCGCACGGATGGCGAAGTATTTTGACTGCTGCATCATCTGCTGCCTGCTAACTCCCAGTCGAGAACACTAGCGCTTCTCTAAATCATCCCAAGAACTAACATAAAAAACTGGTCAACTGGTCAGACTTTTCCTTATCCCATGGCCGCTCTAGTGTATATCTGCACTCAATGCTTAGGCACGTTCCCTCCAACAATTTGCACCAATGTGACGTCAGCGCACGAAGTGTTTGTGCTCCAGACGGCATGCAGTTGATGTGCGGGATCGACTGGAATTAGCATGACGTATTATGTACACAGATGCGCCTCTAGACAGGTAACGGAACAACTTGTTCGCACATTGCAGTTGTAACGTAACACAATCCATACGCCATCCATGGTTACTCTGTACTTTTCTGAAGCCCTGTCGAATTTCTACATTCAGGCAATTCCAACGTCTCGTGCAAACATATGTTAACAAGTCGGGAAAATTACACAGAAGGGACAACGCGCCGAANGGGAAAATTACACAGAAGGGACAACGCGCCGAATTTACGCATACTAAATTTAATAACACTTTTCATGAGAACTATTTATTGCTAGACATTGCCTACACGCCTATTTTTGCACTGTTTTCATTCACATTTATTATGAATAAATTAATATAATTTATAGATAAAATAAACCTAAAAGTTTGATTTAACCAAAAATAAAATACTTTTATGTTAACAGCGTTTTCGAAATTTCACCAAAAGATCCACCAGTGGCGTATGTTCTGGTTGAGAGAATTTCTGAACATCAGGTTGTTTAAACTTTTATACTTTTAAAACGAATGCAAATGTATAAATTCATACATGCAAAATATCTTTATAATACAGGAAACCCATATTAAACACCGTACTAACGTATTTTATATCAAATATGTTCTTTCTTTATAAAACACCAATCAAGTCTTACCTCTTTCTGCTATGTTTGTACACATTTTAATGCACAAATATTTTCAGTTGTAATTAAAAGTGGCCATTTATCTTTCTTCGACTTTTCCGTTCACAAGTGCTTTGTTTATTTACATATATGTTTGCGAGGTTGTGTTCGAAAATTCATCGGTTGATGTTGCGGNCCGTTCACAAGTGCTTTGTTTATTTACATATATGTTTGCGAGGTTGTGTTCGAAAATTCATCGGTTGATGTTGCGGTGTACATCCACCAGATCCACCGACGTTGCAGGCCTTTTGAACCGGCGGATGCATCGATTCAACCGAACTCAACCAAAACATCAGTTTCCGAAAGTCCCGATGTACATAGATGGATGCTCTAGTGAATTTCCGAAAACGTGGCAACAGAAGTACAAAACGTTTGTAATGCGTGACATATTTGGGAAACAACGAAACATGTCATACATAAGGTGGTTTTCAAAGGTTTGATTTTAAAAAGTGTGAAGATGTTGCGAACAGACTCAAGCTGAAGTGACTGACCAATGAGGGCAGACGAGGGTGTATAGAGAGCGAGCTGAAGTTCTGAAGTGACTGACCAGTGAGGGCAGACGAGGGTGTATAGAGAGCGAGCTGAAGTTCTGAAGTGACTGACCAGTGAGGGCAGACGAGGGTGTATAGAGAGCGAGCTGAAGTTCTGAAGTGACTGACCAGTGAGGGCAGACGAGGGTGTATAGAGAGCGAGCTGAAGTTCTGAAGTGACTGACCAGTGAGGGCAGACGAGGGTGTATAGAGAGCGAGCTGAAGTTCTGAAGTGACTGACCAGTGAGGGCAGACGAGGGTGTATAGAGAGCGAGCTGAAGTTCTGAAGTGACTGACCAGTGAGGGCAGACGAGGGTGTATAGAGAGCGAGCTGAAGTTCTGAAGTGACTGACCAGTGAGGGCAGACGAGGGTGTATAGAGAGCGAGCTGAAGTTCTGAAGTGACTGACCAGTGAGGGCAGACGAGGGTGTATAGAGAGCGAGCTGAAGTTCTGAAGTGACTGACCAGTGAGGGCAGACGAGGGTGTATAGAGAGCGAGCTGAAGTTCTGAAGTGACTGACCAGTGAGGGCAGACGAGGGTGTATAGAGAGCGAGCTGAAGTTCTGAAGTGACTGACCAGTGAGGGCAGACGAGGGTGTATAGAGAGCGAGCTGAAGTTCTGAAGTGACTGACCAGTGAGGGCAGACGAGGGTGTATAGAGAGCGAGCTGAAGTTCTGAAGTGACTGACCAGTGAGGGCAGACGAGGGTGTATAGAGAGCGAGCTGAAGTTCTGAAGTGACTGACCAGTGAGGGCAGACGAGGGTGTATAGAGAGCGAGCTGAAGTTCTGAAGTGACTGACCAGTGAGGGCAGACGAGGGTGTATAGAGAGCGAGCTGAAGTTCTGAAGTGACTGACCAGTGAGGGCAGACGAGGGTGTATAGAGAGCGAGCTGAAGTTCTGAAGTGACTGACCAGTGAGGGCAGACGAGGGTGTATAGAGAGCGAGCTGAAGTTCTGAAGTGACTGACCAGTGAGGGCAGACGAGGGTGTATAGAGAGCGAGCTGAAGTTCTGAAGTGACTGACCAGTGAGGCCAGACGAGGGTGTATAGAGAGCGAGCTGAAGTTCTGAAGTGACTGACCAGTGAGGCCAGACGAGAGTTTGTAGCGAAGGAGGGAGTAGTGTGCACCCTCAAGACGTGGGCGGGCTCTGGCTGGAGTGACAGCTCGCAAGGGGGAAGCCGCTGTCAGGAGTATATATTTACCTCCAGCGAGCCATCTGGAGCGGGCGGCAAGTCGTCTATGGACAGCTAAATATACTCCCCCACCGCCCTCCCCGTATGGATGCCAACCTTGTAAATAAAACATTCCCCGACCCGCTCCAGTTAGTTTTTTTACTGCTTCTCCCTCTCTCCTCCAACCATCCAACGTGCCAAGTTCTCTTTCCCAATATCCGCCAGGCCAGTGCCCTGCGATGGAGATGCCAAAGGCGTGTTCAGTGCTTCAACGTGCCGCTTGCTCTTGCACGATAGTTGGCTTTGCACGACGACTTTCACCCCAGCAGCCCCTTCTACCTCGAGCTGTTTTCCACCTTTGAGGCTGAGAAGCACGGGAGCAATAAGGGTGACACTGCAACGCGCATAAATAGTGCCATCGCCCGAACACGCAAGCCTCTGAACTGGCGTGCAGTGTTCTCGTGGCGCTGCGTGTATAGACTGTTCACGGTAAAGTGAGCACTTTGGAGGCCCTAGTTACTTTTTACTTTCAGCCATTTTTTATTTGTTAGCCACCGTTTTAAATAAATAGTGCCATGTAAGTAATAAACACAGTGTGTATATTCCACCACAATTAAAAGTTAACATCTAGGGCTACAATAAAATATATTTATTGACTTTTATTCCAAATGAGAGGGCTTTCAAAAGTACT
Source organism: Clitarchus hookeri (assembly GCA_002778355.1). Lineage (NCBI taxonomy): Eukaryota > Metazoa > Arthropoda > Insecta > Phasmatodea > Phasmatidae > Clitarchus > Clitarchus hookeri. The sequence goes on along the minus strand of NQII01001643.1, from coordinate 256,998 downwards.
CACTTTACCGTGAATAGCCTATAATAAAGTTCAATTCAAAGGCCACATACTTGTTTTGCAATAATTGCAGCTATAACAGTGCAAAAATGTCGTTTTTGGCCATACTGAAGAACTTCAAAATATTGTTCGTAATTAGCGTGATCTGTTGAAAGTTGTGCATATCCCGCTTTAGTCTGCAATGTTATTTCTCTTCGCGTGCAAACAGTGTATGCACGCCTAAAAGAGTTTGTTTTAAAAACGTGTATTACAAACACACTGCAATCCAGATCGCGTGCCAGGTAGACGGGTGCCTTAATTCATAATGTTCTCCACTTCTCCCCATGATCTCCACAGGCTTACGAACGTCTCTTTCCAGTGGCGGGGCGCGGCTGACACAGTGGCTAGAGCACTCGCCTCCCACCAAGGCGAACCGGGTTCGCTTCCGGGCGGGGCCACTCCCGGATTTTCGCTCACGGGAATCGAGTGCGGACTATGTCACTGGTCGGTGGGTTTTCTCAGGGATCTCTAGCTTCCCTAGCCCTTGCATTCCGATGCTACCCCACACTCACCTCGCTTTGCCCTCATTGGCTCTCGAGACCACAATGTTTAGGCCGCCGAAACTCTAGACTCTGCACTCTTTGCAGTGGAGAACGAGCAATGAGATTGTGACAAGTCAATCCGTCTTCACAAATCCGTATAGTCCCCAGCAAAGATTGAAATCGTTTCCAAAAGAAATTGTGTTTGTAATTATGACGTCACTCCAAAATTTATACAAGGCGCAAGGACAGGGGTGGTGATGCGGTGTTACAGGGGCGCATCGTATCCCCACCACAAATTTGAGGGTCAGACTAACATAGCAATTGCAGGCCTCCCTCCCACCACCCCAAAAAATATTTTCAGTGACATGTTCTTTGGTATCTTAGTAAATTGTACTACAGTCTTAATCGACTGCACCGGAAAATTGTTTTATCCTTTTATATTTCCTTAAAATGAGAAAAGCCTACTCGCAAGGATACAAGACTGTCCTTGTCTTCCACACTTATTCTATTGGCCTAATATTCATTTTAAGTACCTTGCAATAACAATCTGCGTTGAAAAAATATTTTGCAAAAGTGTTTAACGAAATGCACAGACGGAATTATATTAGATCTAGATAAGTTCAGGACGCAGTTAGAAATATGTTTTCGTCTTCATTCTGACGAACGAAGCACTTCACAGCTACACTCACAACAGATTTCGTGTGACATCCACGGATTATGGCGAAAGTATGCTTGCGTGCAATATTCACTTTCACATTTTCGAAATAGCGCTAGGGCACAGAGTGGCTTAAGAATACAGAAGGGAAACCGCAGCTTATTCCACGAACCGAAGCAAAATGGCGTCGCTTGCCAGCAACATGTCGGAACACCGTTCCCCGATCAGCGCCTCGTAACCTAGCAACCGACCGGCAGCCCAGCCAATAGGGTACTCTCCGCAGCGCGCAGTAGCCAGTCAGACACAAGGACCGTCCCCACACTCTACAACTGAATCAGCGATTTCAATCAGCAGAATTGTTTTTGCCGGAACTTCAGTTAATGAGCTGTTAACCGCCATTCACGGTTAATTGAGCACTTTTGAAATCAACCTTTGAAAAATGCCACTGCTCCTCCCTGCATAATATTTTAACGCATACGCCAATCGGCAAGCGCTCAATAAGGTTAGTAATGACGGAGGGAAAGTAGTTCCACGCATTAAAGTTAAATTAAAAGTGTCGTGTAAACATTCGTGAATATTGAAATTATTTCTTTCACTTTCTGCGTTTTTTAATGGATATAAGCATAAGAATTACTAAATTTATAAAATATGTACTTTCTAATAATTTTACAACTTTACTGGACCGACGCATGAATAACTGTGTTAATTTTACATATGGCGGAAGAATACGCAATGAGTATACAAGTAGATATTAACCAGGGCTTTCAAAAGTGCTCAGTTTACCATGAACATCCTATATCTACTGGAAAAATCAGTGGAGTGCACTGAGGTTTTACTACCAGGCCAGTGCAATTCATTACGAATCTGTAGAAATCACTGTTTAATCAGTGATCACCAGCAACTAAAATTATCAGTAGAATTTTACTGATTAAAGTGGAGTAGTTTTAACAGATCCGCATTCAAATTGGTTGATTTTGGGAAATTCTAATTGTTTCGATTTTAGCGTGTGGGGCCATGCGCAGGCAATCATAGAGTGAGTGCGCGCACATCGAAGCAGCCGACTCGCCATTTTGCCTCTGTGTAGTTATCTACTCTGTGGCTAGGCTGTATTAAATTATGAGTGGGTGCACCCTTAATTGAATTTTCCCTAATACCCTTTCCATTTACCCGCCAATATACAGCAGCCTTTTGAAACTATGATTTATAGCTTCTTTGATTCGGGGTGTAAATCTCATGTCTCATTGTTTAGCCAGCTGTCGATATTGTAATATGCTTTAGGCTGAAACCGCAGCAACATCACAACACACGTCGCAAATTCAAGCATGCAGACATATTTTATTACGTGCGAATAGACTATACGTACGAACAATTTCATTCGTCCCTAAGAAGTTTCTAAGGCTTGATGACGTGACTATCTGCTTACAAACGATTCCCGCTTAGTTAAGTTGAATCTGGCGCGCGTATCTGCGTATTGAGCGAAATTTCCTGTTTCTGATTGAACCGTGAAGTTTTCCACATTTTCTGTCACATCATAAATATTCAACGAAACGTAAAATTTAGGACACGATTAGTTCGTAATAAATTCTATATTACGAATAAAGTAATTAATAACGAAGGAATGAGGTTTTTCATTTCTCACGAACGTCGTTTTTAAACTTGTAAAACTTGTAACTTCATTTTTGTTGCTTATGAACTCGGCAGACGTATTTACGAGGTAGATTTTTCTACACACAGCTAGTATCTCTAAAAATATTTTGTGAAATATTAGAACAGGAAGAAACACATAAACACACACACACGCACACTCTTTCTCNCAATATCTCAAACTCCCTCTCACTCTCATCACTTCTTTATGTACACCTACACTCACATTCGCACGTGCAAACATTAACATTCGTTTCCGGAAGAGTACATAAACTTCTATACGTGTCGTGGATCCATATATGTGAAAGTGTACACAAGAAGCGGTTGAACTCGTCCACCGTCGCAGCCATAAATACCAGTAGAGTATTGTCACAGAATAGGAAAGTATACACAAGCGAAGTGACGTGGCTGTTCCTTTAATGTAAGCTAACTCGGTCGCTCATTGGCCGCGCGAAGCTGTGGAAACCGGCCTTGTGTCTCGTTAACTATTGCACGTTAAGGAATATTCCTTAATGGTCGGTATGCCGTCTGGCAAGTTAGTCTCCAGGGGCTGGTTGGTAAACGACGCTCCACCATATTGCTAGCCAGTGAAGTCACTCAGCTGGAGTCTGTGGTTGGAGTTCGCAGTTGACGTCTACATTTCTCCTCTTTTCTTACGTACTCTGTGGTAGAGGTGGGCCACAAAGTATTAAACTGTTACCTTGTATCTGATACACACTCGTATCAGGCACTGTAAACTAGTATACTGCCAAACTATCAGATAAGTAGGCCTACATGGAACAGAAGACGCAACACACTGGCGAATGTTAAACAGATTCTAAATGTATCTGATACTTCGCATGGGGGAGTAGCACAATCGCGCACTCCTCCCATCAGAGTGATGTACTACATCACTCTGGTTAAACCAGCGCCAAATAAAGAAAGATGCCCCGCCACCTCTCTTTTAGTTTCTCCTCTTCCAATAATAAAGATCATGGTACCCACCTATCTTTCTCCTGTAGCATTTTCTCGTAATGCATGTAACAATTTTTAATTATTTCCTGTCGAAAGGGTTTTTACGGTGCCTGTGCCAGTTTTTCCCTTTCTCTTCTAGATATAGTTTAACTATAAGTTCATTAGGGAGGTTTTTCATGGCCAAACGCGGCCATGGGAAACCCAATCCTTCTTTGACGCGATGCACGTCTCCTTGCATGTTTTTCCTTCCCTTGTAAGCGTAAGGGGTTAGCCCTGCGATTCAATAATCCCGTTCCTACCGCGGACTAACATATAACACTTAGTTTTAGAGTAGAAATATAGAGAAAAAAGTGATACTTCGCAGTGTTCTCATTGACAGTACTTCATACAAGTGGGTATCAGATGCAAGGCATCAGGTTGATACTTTGTGACCCACCTCTATACCTGTAGTGCAGTGCGGAAGGAAAGGTGCCGAACTGTAGGTAAATGTGTCGGCAGTGACGCTCGTGAACTGGCCGAGTGATACGATCTCGCGGCTCCTGTCTCACGCCGACGCGACACAAGCACGCGGCGTGCAGGCCAGGAAAGCCGCCAGACATCGCGGATGATCGACCGACATCGCCCGGCGGCTCACATCAATGCATGCTCGCTACGTCACACGACAAACAAACACCGTCATTAAGCTTCATTGCCCTTTTCTGTACGCACGTTATTGACGTCCAAGGCTCCTTCCAACTTGGGCTGGTTATCACCATCCTCAATCTCTTTTAACTCTCATATCCCTTCCGGTAACAATGCCGCCTACCTGAGCGGCGACGTTCCAACACGCTACTCCGAAAGGAGAGTAAAGTAACATGGCTGAGCAAAGCTAGAGTGAGAGAGTGATGTGAGTGAAGGAATTTGGTCGGCTCTTAATATCGCTGTCTTCAGAGCCGATGAGGGTGAAGTGAGATGAGTATGGAGCAGCGTCGGAATGAGAGGTTGGGGGAAGCGGAAGATCTCCGAGAAAACCCGCCGACCAATGGCATAGTCCAGTACGATTCCCACTTGCGAAAATCCGGAGTGAACCGGCCGGGTAATGAACCCGGTTCGTCTTGGTGGGATGTGAGTTAACAGCTTAGCCACCGTGGCCCGCAAAGCTAGAGTAAAAATGGTTTTGGAAGGAGCGTTATGTGAATGACAGGTTATGTTTACAAGCATCTCCTGTTTAAGCTACCAATGAAAATACTTTACACAATTGATTTCCTTTAAAAATAATATAGAATTATGCACACAATAAGCTATACTTCCTACAACCTTAACCTTATAAAAAATTACACCCAAAAAGGCAGTAAAATATACACCTTTATTTTTAAGTGAAAAATGTGAATTTTACTACCTATCATTTGTAATTTTCAGCTTGTTTCTGTAAACAGAACATGCGCATTTTCTTTTGGTTCACTGGATTCAATTAAACTTCACCATTTTCCTGTTTACCTTTCGTTTCTCACCGAAATAGCGCGTGCAAAAGTTTTACTCTGGCAAGATGCTCAGTGATTACTCTGCAGTTCTGAGACACCACCTAGAGCTAATAAAACGTTTACTGAGAGTGTTTTGAGAGAGCCAAAGAGTAAAGTTTACTCGCAGAATAATGTTTTGGAAAGTCACCCTCGAGCTGTTTATCGCCTTCGAGGTTCCGAAACAAGTGAGTGATAAGGGCGACACTGACATGCGCACCTAGTAGCATATCACTCCTAAGTGCAAGGCGTTTAACTGACATACAGTGTTTCCGTTGTCCTGCTCAGAGTCGAACCACAGAGTACTTACGAACTCAGAGGTGAAACAGTCGCTTATAGAGTAAAGCAGCCTGATACAGACGGGCATCTTTTGTGAACAAGAAGGTGATCACCAAAAGGTGAACAAGAAGGTGAACACCCTCTTGTATTCAAGTCCCATGTACATACTGTACACACAGTGGTAGCACTTGAATGTTGCAGAGCACGCCAGTCACTCATTTCCACCACAACACACAAATATTCTACAAACCTAAAAAATCACTACTACAGAATTAAAATCTTTTTTCTACACTTAAATTAACCATATCAGCATAAATAAATGTACGGGAAATACAGAAACGTATAAAACGCAAATTTAACAACTACTTGAACAAAAAAGTGAACGAAAAATAGAACATTCTCTACATTATTTTAACAAGCACGCAAGCCCTTGCATATACACCTTCTTCTACAAGAAAGTGAACCTTGTGTAACAGGCTTAAAGTTTAAATGAGAAAATAATCTTCGCGTAGCTGTGGGGGAGGAATCGTAGAGCAGGGATTGTAGGGGAGGGTTCTCCCGAACTCTCGCCGCTGGAGGGAGGGAAACCGCGCGACACTACTCGCGCTATGCAGACCATACTGATAACATCGCTTTTTAGCATCGCGCTGTTAAATACCGCCGACACGACTTTTTTTCGACAGGTAATACGTACGCGCAGAACAGCTCTCGCTCAACCACACCCGGCCGCTATACTGTGTACCATATAAGAAGGCCACATTCTTGACAGTTGACAATCGCCGTGTCTTTTCGTTTATGTATCCATTCGCCATAAACAGGCGTGTCAAGAATAGGCTTTGATGTGGCGAGTCAGCGCGTCCAAGAGGTGCTTCTCCATGTGGCAATTGGTGAACTGCTTGGGTGGCGCTGCATTCGTGAACGGAACTTGGTGGACGTGTGTAGGGTCGTTCGTAAATAGGGTTGCCACCTTTTTTTTTCAAGCAAATAGAGTACATTTCCTTTCTAAGGTAAAAAAAAAAGTACATCATCTTAAAATAGAGTATTATTTATTTAACCTACTATTTTTTTTCCATGTATATTTTTTGTTGCTTCTGGCAACATCTAACAAATATTTATTTTCAAAGAACGTTTTCACGGCGTCTTTACAATCTATGATCATATTTAAATATATAAATAATTCATTTTTCCCACAGGCTTTTGTACTTTTGCCTTCGTTTTGTTTGCTTTGTATGATCCGATTCCAGTAATCGTTTTTTAGGTGTACTTAGAGATATACAGTTATCTGCATCCATAACTGAAGAATTATCACACACAATTTATACGTACAACACTACACACCAAGCAAAAACGGAAAACAATAATTTGAACTTCGAAATTTTCCAAAACCAACAGCAACACAAGTTACACACACAAGTGGACAAGTTGACATGATAATGTTATTTGACATTGACATTTTAGGTTACGTTTAAAAGCGACAGTGCTGCTTTGCATTTAATTTTATCGACGCGCTGCGTTCTGTTCCACGCAATATTCGCTTTACCTTTTTAATTTTTTTTCGTAAACAATGAAATACAACCTTCAAACGTCGAAATAGGTAAAATAAAGTATTTTCACGTACTTTATTGTCCTCTATTTCATATTTCATGCATTAACCGAAATAGAGTACAATACTTTATTATAAAGTACGGGTGGCAACCCTATTCGTAAACGCGGTACACGAAATATATGTTACTTTAAAAATTATACAGAGCTCGCGGGAAAATAAAATTATTTGTATATGCGCGTGAATACGTTATTTTAAACAACAAAACTATAATATGTTTCTGGGTGTAGTTCGGGATATGGATAACAGATGGCACGGAAGGGCATATTGCAAATGATGGTGCTTTTTTAACTCACAAGATGGCAGCACCTGGTTTGATTTGGATTTTTTCGTCACATTTGGATACATATCGTTTTATTGTGCATCTCATTTTGAACACCTATACATTACTATTTTATCACGAAGTTTCGTTTCTAAAACTAAAAACTGCTGTTTTATGACCACGTAAAATAAAATGTATTAATTAATCTACGAACTCTTTCTTATCCGCGTATCTTCTGCTTGTGTGATGTGCTTCGGCACTGCTCTCAGAATAGCCAACGTAATATTAACTTTTGTTCGTTCGTGCATCAGCTGATACAGGATTTTGTAAATGGCAGGTTATTTGTTTTCAATATATTAAGTTGCCACTCACTGACTGTCAGAAAGTGGCCTTCTTATATGAAATGAACTATATCTTCACCCCTTTGTGCAAAGGCAATGGAATCTCCTGACTCAGCCAACGCGTTTTGGACTTCTGCGCATTATTTTATCCTTTGGATTTCACTCTACCACGAACTCCAGTCGTACACGCCAGCAAAATAGCGCACCCACTCTTCGATTGGCTGTCCGAGGCTCTGGGAGTGGGTCTTCTGTCTGATTAGTTACTGCACGCTACAAATAGTTTCCTGATGCCTGCGTTGCCGGCTGGCTAGTAAGTTACCAGCGATGATTGGCACTGGTAACTGCATCCCAACATTTTTCTGGCGTGAGCGGTGGAGTACGCGGAATAACATGTTATTTCAGCTCTTGTATAGGCTATTCACGGTAAAGTGAGCACTTTTGAAAGATTTCTCATTTGGAATAATAGTCAATAAATATATTTTATTTTATCCATAGACGTTAACTTCCGAGTGCGGTGGAATATACGCACTGTGTTTATTACTTGCATGACAATATTTATTTTAAAAAGTGGTTAAAGGATCAAATATGGCTGAAAGAAAAAAGTAACTAGGGCATCAAAAGTGCTCACTTTACCGTGAGCAGCCTATATTCTGAAGTACTGTGTAGTAATGTGAAGAAATCGTTCGGGCCTTCATTGCAAATTTAATTAGGCTGGTGGTACCAAGTTGCACCAAATGACTGCACGTATTCACGTGGTCAGTTATTTAGTGTTGGGAGGTTCACAATCGTCACTCAGTGTAGAAGGTGCGCTCTAAAATTGAAACAGTCAAATTCTGCTCTTCATTTTAGCTGCTGCTAGTACCCCAATAGCATAATCGGCTTGAGTCAAGCTTGAATGATGATTGTTATGACGAGCTTGTAAGCTTGAGTCAAGCTTGCTAAGCAATTCAACATTTTTGAATGAATCATGTTTGAATAATGCTATCTAGTCTCCATAGGTGAAGCTTGTAGCAAGCTCGCCTTGGAAACCTACAAGCATAATTGCCACCTACAAGCTTGCCATTGGCAAGCACGTGCCAGTCATGAAAAATTTGGCTTGAATCAAACTGGAATAACACATTATATGAAAAGCTTGCTCGTCAAAGCAAGTAAAATGACAAGCTTGCCGCAAGTGTACATTTTAAATGGATATTCACAGACTAAACAGTGATTTCTATTGACTTCCTAGTGAATTGCACTGGCTTGGCAATAAAACCTTAGTGCATGTCACTGATACGCCAGTAGATAACCTCTCAGTAACTGACGATTCAGTTAAATAATCGCACTTATTGAAATCACTGATTCAGATTTAGAGTGTATTTTCCCCTGGACGCTGGAAAGTACATCGACGCGAACTCAGCAAAAAAAAAGCACAGTGGGCAGAACAAAGAGTCGTGTTCCCTACTCTGTCACGTGTTCACATGTGGCGAGGCGTACGCTGCCTGCAGGGAAGAGAAGGGAAGTCGAGGGAGGCTGGAACACGGCAACATCCGGTGCTCGGTGCGTCGTCAAACCAACAGCCTGCTCCCCCTCCCTTGGTTGTCAACCTTGCCACCCAGGCCTCTCCCACCGCTCTCTATCCGTCCGCAGAGCAGGTACGCATTACAGAGGTGAAACAGCAGACTATACCGCCAACTACACCCGCACACGCCAGCAAAACGGCGACACTGGTCAGTAAAATGTCCTACCGGTCCACCAACCAGCGCTTTGTAACTTAAGCCCCTGGCACAATAGGCGGTCGGTACTGATGTTTGGTGTTGGTGGCTGTTGAAGTACAGTGCAGTATATGTTAGATGGAACAATTTCCGGTTGGTGGTTGGTGATTGGTTGAGTTGAGAGATTTCTTTTCATCCCTTATACAAAAACTATTAGTTTTAATGTCATAACAGAGAAGTCAGGGTCAGTATTGAAATTTTTTCATTATTGAAGCATTACATTTCATAGTTCCGTGCAAATGTTTGTACATGATGGTTAATAGGTGTTTCATGGTCGTAATGACAAGGTGAGAATGTTTTAATATATAATATTTTGTATTAAGTTAATTATTGCATAAATATGAGTTAGTAAGTTCAAATATTATGTCCGTAATGATGGGCAAAGTAATTAGCTAAGCTTCTACTGTCGCATTTTTCAATAATTTCTCCTATATTTGAACCAGGAAGAAATAAATAAAAAAATTAATATGGCAGGGGACGCGGGCTCTTAAAAGAGCAAACGGAAATAGGCCCACGCGCGTCGAATGCTCTAATTTGGTTTCCGGCCGCTTCTTCATGAGCGCAGAGCTTAACCTTTCTATTGGATGATTCAAAGCGACGCGTGTACGTCAACAAGGGGTCAGCCAGGTCAGCGCGCGGCACTGCCCTCCGCAGAGAGATGGCTATGAAGCGCTGCTGCCGCCGAGATAGCGGGGTCATTCTGGGGCGAGCCACGTCTCCAGACAGTCTGCCGAGACCGCGTCAGTTTAGTCGACACTGGCAGACGAGAAGGCTTGTATAGGCTGTTCGCGGTAAACCAGGCACTTTTGAAAGCCCATCTTCACATCTACTTGAACGCACGCACGTTGCCGTAGGCCTCATCGCTTTATTAATGCGTCGGTCAAGTGAAACTGTAAAATTATTAGAAAAGTAAATATTTTACTAATCCTCTAATTTTTACACTTAGATGCATTAAGAAAACAGAAATCAACCTTTAGCTGCATGGATTTACGTACCCGCTGACGGCTGAAGGCCAACGCGAGGTTCACGGATTCTCTGTAGCTGTACATTAACTCTTCGAACACTAAAAATTAATATTGCTCTGCCACTGAAAACGAAATCCGCATGGGTATAGTATCATTGTTTCGTTAATGCTTGTCAGGGTCATAAAATAACTTTAAAACTCACCAAAAATTATAGTGAATAAAAATAATCTTCTTCATAACAATTGAAATGAACAATATATAGATTATATTACCTGTTACAAAAAAAACGATAGTCTGCTCGCCTCCCACCAAGGCGAACCGGGTTCAAACCTCGGCCGGGTCACTTCCGGATTTTCGCAATTGGGAAACGCGCCGGACGATGCCGCTGGTCGGTGCGGTTTCTCGGGAATTTCTCGTTTCCCGCCCTTGCATTCAGGCGCTTCTCCATTCTCACTTCATTTCACCTTCGTAGGCTCTCAATACCTCGTTGTTAAGGGCCGCCCAAATCTCTCAACTAATTCCAACTCAACGAAACGATAGTTGACTGGCAGACGATGAACTCGGCACTCCTTTCGCTAAAAGCCCGCCAGCAATAAACTTTGTTCAGTGTGGTAGGCATGCCAAATGCGGTGTGAACCAATTGAACGGTGGTAAGTAGGAAAGCTGACTCCAACAGAAATGTATTTCCTATACTGACGGGTAAAAGTGACACAATTCTCGCCTGATCTTGAATGCCAGTACATGCGTATGTTGCTCAAAGTGTTGCGTGTAACCGAAACTGTTTCCGTCAGCTCGGACTGAACATATCTTTGGGTAAGAGATTGACTTTCAATGGAGTACTGCACTACACTTAATCTTCTATGCTCTATACGTATTATAAAACTCTACGTCTCAGTGAATTAAATGGTAAAAACACTTATTAGTATTTCTCTGTTTTAGATAGAGATATATGATACCACNTCTACGTCTCAGTGAATTAAATGGTAAAAACACTTATTAGTATTTCTCTGTTTTAGATAGAGATATATGATACCACAGAGTTTTTTTCTTCTTTTTTTTTTCCACACAATTATTTACTACGTGAAATTGTTCCATATTTACCGGTTTAGGCAAATTATTGTAAGAGAGCGCGCTGGCGGCAAAATTTTTTTCCGACTTGATTCCCTATTATAGTTTGTAAATTTTTTGAAACATTTTCTCGTGATAAAAAGTAGCCAATATCACCTTTCAGCTCTCCAACTATTTCTGTGGAAGAAATCACGTCGATCCGTTACTCCGTTGTGACGTCGTCCCACACTAACNCGGAGTTTTTTTTTTCTTTTTTTTTTTTCGACACAATTATTTACTACGTGAAATTGTTCCATATTTACCGGTTTAGGCAAATTATTGTAAGAGAGCGCGCTGGCGGCAAAATTTTTTTCCGACTTGATTCCCTATTATAGTTTGTAAATTTTTTGAAACATTTTCTCGTGATAAAAAGTAGCCAATATCACATTTCAGCTCTCCAACTATTTCTGTGGAAGAAATCACGTCGATCCGTTACTCCGTTGTGACGTCGTCCCACACTAACAACTTACATTGACGCAGCATTGTACCCCGAGCGCTATTTTTACTAAAAAAAAATTCCTAAGGGAATGAGATATTTTTTCGTGATAAAAAGTAGCCTATGTCACTTTTCGGCCCTCCAACTATCCCTGTGCAAAAAATCACGTCGATCCGTTGCTCTGTTGCGACGTGAAAGAAGGAAAAACAAACAAACAAACAAACACTTTTACATTTATAATATTAGTTAGGATATATATATATATATATATATATATATATATATATAAACACTAAAATATTTCGCTATAATTTACACATTTAAATGTTTTTAAAAAATTCTATTAATGAAAATCGATTATTAATTAAAATTTAAGCACTATATTTACATTTTGTAAGCTTCAGAAAGCACGTCAAAGAAACCTCCATTAAGCAAGACGATCGTAGTAATTTCTCTGGTTGCATGTAATACAAATTAGTAATAATGTTTACAAGTATTTATTACAATTTTCTTTAAGAAACATTCATTTTTGCCACGCAAGTTATCATTTTTATATTTAATGGTTTGTGTGTTGTAATAATACTCCACTTTTCATACCGCAGCTTATTCTGTAGGAAAGAGTGAGTGATTGTGAGTGAAGAGATTTGGGCTGCTCTTAACAGAGAGTTCTTGAGAGCCCATGAGGGTGATTGAGGTGATTACAGGAGCAGCGCCAGAATGAAAGGGCGCGGGAATCGGGAGATCCCCGAGAAAATCCACCTACCAGCGGTATATCGTCCGGCACGATTTCCACGTGCGAAAATTCGGTAGTGACCCAGCCGGAGGTTGAACCCGGTTTGCCTTGGTGGGAGGCGAGCATGCTAACTGCTCAGCCACCACGGCTCCTCGTAGGGGAAAAAGGAAACAAATAGTTGTGATAACCACGTTCACTACAAAACGTTAACTTTTTTAATGTGTATACACACACAAAGACTACGTCACAAGATGAAATTTCAGAAGTATGCAAAGAATTTACGCAAGTATTAAGTAAACATGAATAAATTATATTTACCACTGAATATAACCATTTGCAGTGCCAGATATATTGTAAAATACACAAAAAAAACTTAGTAGTCAAAATTATACAGTTGCAAAACGCTAANCCCGGTTTGCCTTGGTGGGAGGCGAGCATGCTAACTGCTCAGCCACCACGGCTCCTCGTAGGGGAAAAAGGAAACATATAGTTGTGATAACCACGTTCACTACAAAAAGTTAACTTTTTTAATGTGTATACACACACAAAGACTACGTCACAAGATGAAATTTCAGAAGTATGCAAAGAATTTNTAACTTTTTTAATGTGTATACACACACAAAGACTACGTCACAAGATGAAATTTCAGAAGTATGCAAAGAATTTACGTAAGTATTAAGTAAACATGAATAAATTATATTTACCACTGAATATAACCGTTTGCAGTGCCAGATATATTGTAAAATACACAAAAAAAACTTAGTAGTCAAAATTATACAGTTGCAAAACGCTAACAACAATTCGATAAAACACACACACACACACACACACACACACACATATATATATATATATATATAGATAGAGAGAGAGAGAGAGAGAGAGAGAGAGAGAGATGCATCGATTTGTTTTTAACGTTTTGCAACTGTATAATTTCGACTTCTGGGTGCATATATATACACACACACGCGCACACACAGAAGCTAACTCATTTACATCATTGCCAACAGCTTGAGACACAGCAGTGCATGCGCAGTGTGAACTAGATTTAAGGTTCCCGCCTACCTGGCGCTTGCACTGCATTACAGGATGTTAGTAAATCACGTTTTTCTGAGAAATAATTAAACGTGCGTCCAAATTGCTGATCTACGTAAAGAACACACACTTCAGAATAGGGCTTCTAAGTACTTTCAAGACGTCACGCGCATTATAAACACAATTTCAGAGTACTCCAAAATTGCTAAAAACAGCTTTTTCAAACTACTGTACAGTATTTCAAAATATGCGCATCAGATACATACAAAACAGCTCAAGCGCCCTGCACTGAACCTTCCTACAGACTTTCCACCAATAAAATAATAGTGTCATCGCTAAAAGTCCCATAGATACACGCAGTGCGACGAGAACATTGCACGTCTTGCGCTTAGTGGCGATGACGTACTTGCCGCGTGAGGCAGTTTCACTCTTATTGCTTCTGCGCCTCTCGGCCTGAAACGCGGAAAAAAGCTCTAGGTAGACGGTAGCCTTAAGTTGGTAGCGAATAAAGTAAAATCGTTTTAAGAGTTGACGCTGTACTGCGAGCAAAATGTTAAAAATTTTGGCTATCAAATTTTTTTAACTATAAACTTTAGAGTACGAATTGACATATCAGTATCAGATTAAGGTTTATAATATATACACTTTTTCATCTCACTGACGCATGAGTGAAGTCATTAAACCCATGGTAATGCAAATTTTGCACTTGGCAGAAGGATACAAATTGAGGAAAAAAAGTAGATCTGAAGCAGGGCTTTTAGGAGTGCTCGCTTTACCATGAATGGCCTAAAACAGAGATTTATAAACTTTATCAAACTGACGCAGTGTTTGCTCGCTACATATCAAGATAGCACCCTGGCCAGGCAGGAATGCGCCTGTCCAGACGTCCTTGAGAGATGAGACCTTGAAGGAGACTCAGAGGAATTACAAGCCCGCTTCTTTATTTTTCGAAACACGTAAACGTCAAAATGTACATGTGATGTCGGGCGTCGACGCCCGTCCAATAACTCTTAGCGCGCCGCTCTGGCAGTCGTCTGAGCAAAGAGCATTTCGCCGACGAAGAAAAGCCCTCGGGACTTTCTTAGCTCTGCTATAAGAGCACGACCTTCTATTCGGCTGGTTGATGACGATGGCATGTAATACAGCCGTCAACTGGGGTTACTTTGAACATTGTGGGGTGACTTTTAACACTCCCAATATTAGCTATGGCATCATTTGACGAAGTAATAGCGAACACAACGTGGCCAGATAATATTCAAATTCCTGTTTCTAGTCGTTCAAATTCACCCCAGTATGTTCAAATTAACCCCAGTTTGCGTTAATTCTTACGGATTACGCTAAAATAATTTTTTTTTGAGCCCTTGCACATACGAGTATTTTTTATATTTCGAAACACTCTCGTCGTTTCCATTCCAGCAATGAATATTTCAGGCTGCCTTATCCTATGTGTTGAGCTAAGCTAAGCTCAGTTACAATATACAAAACAATGCGAGTTAAATTAAAATCGTTTAATTCCTTATAGTAATAAGTTTATACAAGTACGCATTTTTTTTCTTCAATTTACACTTTAATTTTTTTAATGTTCATGGGGTTTGCACTTGACTTGGGATGAAAACACTGATGAATTTTAGCAAAGGCCTTAAGCGCGAGGATGTTTTTAAAGTATTTATAACAAAGCTGCAGTTAATCCTGGGCCTCCATTTATTAAAAAAAGTCTACGAAGATCAGAGTTCCTAGTTAAATTTCAAATTCCTGCTTAAGATTTACTTGAATGCACGTTGTTTTTTCTTCCGCCACGTATAAAAATAGCATTGCCACGGGCCTGATTACTTTATTCATGCGTCGGTCAAGTGAAACTGTAAAATTGTTAGGAAAGTAAATATGTTACCAATTTGCTAATTCTCACACTTACATGCATTCAAAAAAGAAAACAAAATAAATAATTTCACGAGTCACAAATGTTTACCAAACATTTTAAATTCAACATTAACTTTACGGTAAGCACGCTAGTCAGTCTGCCCGTTAAAATATACGCAGGACGGGGTAGTGACATTTTTTCAAAGGTTGCATCACACCTTATAAAGAAATTATTCATTTAAGTGTCATAACAGAAGAGCCAGGTTCATTGCTGAAAACGTTTTATTACAGAAGCATTACATTTCATAGTTATTTGCAAATGTTTGTANAGAAGAGCCAGGTTCATTGCTGAAAACGTTTTATTACAGAAGCATTACATTTCATAGTTATTTGCAAATGTTTGTACCTTATTGTTGATAGGTGTTCCCTGGTTGCCATTCAATCGTGATAATTAATTAATATGTACAATTTTGTATTTAGTTAATTGTAGCTTAAATATTTGTTAGTAGATCGTATATTATGTCAGCAATGATGGTCAAGGTAATTGGCTAAGGTTCTACTGTTATTTTCTCAATAAAATCTTCTTAATTTGAATAAAGAAAAAAAAATGCAATATGGCGGGTGACGAGGGCTCGGGACTGCTGTGAGAAAAGCAGTGTGGCGAGCGAGAGGAACTCTGGAGAGTGGCGGGTGAGTGCGATGGACGTGCTGCTGGCGGGGCTTGGCAGCCGGCCTTGCTGCCACAAGGGCAGCACAGAGCTGTGCGTTTGCCANGGCGGGTGAGTGCGATGGACGTGCTGCTGGTGGGGCTTGGCAGCCCGCCTTGCTGCCACAAGGGCAGCACAGACCTGTGCGTTTGCCAGCTCGAGTAGGTCGCCGTGGGAAAGTGTAGCACAGCCGTGCCTCCGCTCTCACGCCGCGGACACAGAATACCTGAGGCTACAGACGTGCAAACAGCCGCATGTACCGCCCATAATAAGAAAATGGCGTCGCTTAGAGGTGGGTCACACAGTAGAGCCTATTCGCGGTTTCTTAGCACTTTTTGAATCAGACTTATGAAAAAAAATCACCCCGTGTATGACGTGCTGGATTCTTTCCTAAATATGTCACGTATTACAAGTATTTTGTACATGTGTTAACATAAAATTACCTTGTTTTTACTTATATTTAAAATTTACATACATTCTATCTATGATTTATAATATTTCATTTATAATTAAAATAAAATAAAAACAGGGAAAAGAAAGTTGTGTTGGTAACGCCTAGTAAAAAAATAGTTCTTATGCAAAATAATATTGCACTGAGTGCGCACGAACCCGGTGCGTTCTTTCGTTGGTGTAATTTTCTATACTTGGTTAAGCTTTGCTTGCCCTAGGCGGAGGGATATCATGGAAATAGAACCTAAGCAGTGCTTCAGAAAAGTAACCGTGAACAGCGTATATCAACCTGTTACTTTTTATCTGATACCCACTTGTATCCGGCACTGTAAACCATAGACTAAAGATAAGGTCAGCCGGGGTTTTTCTTCTGCACATGTACCTAACATTGACCTACCCCAAAGCAACACAACTGTCCAAGTCACATGGTCAACAGCGATGAACGTGTTTGTCTATATCTCTATTTTCAAATGACAAGCACTTTTTTTAATAAAAAAAATACTTTCACAAATTTGAATTTAATCAAACTGCATTACAAATTGGTCAGAAGAAGTATACAAATATCTCAAAGCACTTGTTTACTAATCAGTATTCTGGCCTCAAATCCATTTCGTGCCTTTTTTTTCTAGGCTTGATTTATATTTGGCGACTGCACATTTGAGTTTTATCGTTAAGAAAAAAATGAAGAGGATATAACTTAGTTTTCGTTTAAACAATTTACGTAATCTGAAAAATTTTCAGCAAACGAAGTCTTTTACTGCTCTTGTTTTTGTCCAAACTTCAATCCACTGTAACATATACTACACAGTACACCAATGCCCGTACTTGATAACACGCATATATTCCATTCTCGGTTTCTTCACACTTTTTTTTATCAAACCTTTGAAAAATCACCCCATGTATGACGTGTTTGGTTATTTTATAAATATGTAATGTATCACAAGCATTTTATAAATCCCGGTAACGTTGGTTCAATTGAAATTTTAGTTAAATTTTATGCATAAACTATAATATTTCGTTTATAATTAATATGATTAAAAATAGTGAAAATATAAGAGTGTTGGTAATGCTTAGTAAG
This sequence comes from Clitarchus hookeri, assembly GCA_002778355.1. Taxonomy (NCBI): domain Eukaryota; kingdom Metazoa; phylum Arthropoda; class Insecta; order Phasmatodea; family Phasmatidae; genus Clitarchus; species Clitarchus hookeri. The sequence continues at coordinate 239,124 of NQII01001643.1, read as the reverse complement.
AAATAGTTCCGAAGAAAAATATTATTACAGCGTGTGCGCATGATTACTGATGCGTAGTCCCTTTGGTGTAATTTTCTAGGATTGGTTAAGCTTTGCTTGCCCTAGGCGGAGGGATATCATGGAAATAGAACCTAAGCAGGGCTTCAGAAAAGTTGGAAGTAACCGTGAATGGACTGTACCTGGTAACGCGTACCTGACAACATGCAGCGAGATTGGCGAAGCAGCGACGTAGTCGAGAATTCTTGTATTCTGTATACGTATCAGTTTGAAACAGGTACAAAAAATAGCTGTAAGAACCCATCTCTAGCGTCACTGGCCAGCAACATGTCGGAACGCCGTTCGCCTGTCAACGCCTTGTAATTTACCTGCCAGTCGGTGGCCCAGCCAATAGGGAATATTTTGCGGCACGTAATAGCCAGTCAGACGTGAGGCCCTTTCCAGAGATTCGTGCAGCAAATACCGAATGAATACGCCCGCNACTCGTGCAGCAAATACCGAATGAATACGCCCGCATCAAAGGTACTAACACGTCATTACTCTTCTGTATAACGTTAATTCACGCTTACTTAAATTTTTTCTGAAGCCCCACTAAAGTTCTACTTCCAGGATATTCATCCGCCTCGTACAAACAAAAAGTTAACATTGTATATAGAAAATTTCACCANCCAGTCGGTGGCCCAGCCAATAGGGAATATTTTGCGGCACGTAATAGCCAGTCAGACGTGAGGCCCTTTCCAGAGATTCGTGCAGCAAATACCGAATGAATACGCCCGCATCAAAGATACTAACACGTCATTACTCTTCTGTATAACGTTAATTCACGCTTACTTAAATTTTTTCTGAAGCCCAATTAAAGTTCTACTTCCAGGATATTCATCCGCCTCGTACAAACAAAAAGTTAACATTGTATATAGAAAATTTCACCANTTAAAGTTCTACTTCCAGGATATTCATCCGCCTCGTACAAACAAAAAGTTAACATTGTATATAGAAAATTTCACCAAAGGACCCAGGCAGCGCATTCGTGCGCACTCCTGTTAATAATATTTCGCATGTGAACTATTTCTTACTAGGCACTGCCAACACACGTTCTTACTCTCTGTTCTTATAATATCAATCACAAATAAAATATTATAATTTATAAAAAAAAATTAGTTGTATTATTTTACACCTGAAAACTAGTATAAACGCTTGTGATACATTGCGTTTTTAAGAAACAACCAACTACGACATACATGGGATGATTTTTCAAAGGTTTAATTAAGATTGTGTGAAGAAACCGTGAACAATCTTATATTAGTTTGATCTGCACATAAGGAACTAGCTTGCAGTCGCAGCCCCTTCTCTCAATATTCCGACTTCGTTTAAAGTGGTTATTTCGAAATTGTTGTTCGGTGACTTAGATTAGGGTAGATCTTCAGAAAGAATAGGAGAATAATACATAGAAAGGGCGTAATAAGTAACCAAACTGCCATAGGCGCCTGCGGTTAAGACGTTGTTTCAAGTAAAAAAAAATGGAACACCAATTATAAATTCGGAAAAAGTGAGATACTTTAGTTCGATGTTCACTTTGTTGTTTCACCCCTAAGCACGCGCCTTCTACACGACTCTTGCGGTCTTACCCCAGTTAAAATTGCTATCGTGGCTGCAGAAAGGAGCCCCTTTCAATCGTACGAGTTTGTTTGGGGTATTGCCACGGTTTTGGAACTTAAAATCCCATAAGGGTGAATTAAACTTACCCCGCGAGTCAGGGAATGAAGGCGGTCTTGAAGTTCAGGTCGTTACTTGTAACGCGTGACACGAAGTTACCACGTTCGTTTCAGCAACACAAGACCCAATGGTTACACTGACTATGAAAGAATAAGAAGAGAATTACCATAGAAAATAAATTCAGTAAAGAACCCCTTTGATAGTTCCCCCACCAGCATTCTGTGGAGTTCCATGCTCATTCGCATCCTATTCTGTAGTTCACCAAGTACGCGATACTGTAAATCAAACAAAACTAACATTTGAAGTAGATTCTGATCATATTTCTTCAATCCAGTGTTTATGAAACGTTTCGGCGACAAGTTTTGCTTTTAGTAGTTCTGCACCACAGTGTTATAAAATGCTAACATACAGCTTTTGCCACCATGACACATGCTTTAATTGCCTACCTCTTTCGTNGCACCACAGTGTTATAAAATGCTAACATACAGCTTTTGCCACCATGACACATGCTTTAATTGCCTACCTCTTTCGTTGGGGAGAAAATCGAGGTTCTGTTATTACATTGACTTATGTTTGCATGTTATGGGCATGAGGATAACCAAAGAAAGAAATTCCACCGGTTGTGTTATGACAGGAAGTAAACCGGCGAGACGAGAACCCGGCCTAAGAAAAGAAAATATCTCAGGCAGACCAAAAAATCGTCTGCTGCCTCGTGCACGCGCTGTTCACACTTTCGGGAAGACGAGAGCCACGTGTCAGGGCTGTTTACGAGGCGTAATAATTATACAGGACGCCGCGGAAAAAAATTGTTTTCGTGGGGCGGAGAGCGTGGCCCGAGCACGACGGTGGTTTTCGTCAATTTCACAACTTTTTGTACTTCGCGGCGGCAAGACGGAAGGAAGTGGAGGCGTCGCGCGATTGGTTGTTTGTACGAGAGAAGCATAAGTGCCAAGAGCTACTGAGCAGAAAGTAGGCGCAGGAAGGCAGCCACCAAGAGAGATGAAAAAAAAAAAAGTATTCTTTATCCACGCATGATACTAGCGCGCGTGCAGGCTGAGAAGGAAGCAAAAAAGAAAGACGTCGAGCGGATATTTTCAAACGGGGAGGATGACGTGTCCACGTGACCGGATAGGACAGACTCGTGACTTCGTTCAAGTCGCCGTCAATGAACGTCGGCATCACCTCGCACGACCTGACGTCGTGTGTGGCTTCTTTACGAGCGTCTGGTGTAGTCTATTCGAGGTTACTTCCTATTATTTTTTCTGGAGCCCTGCTTAAGGCTACCGCCTACCTGGAGCTGTTTTCCACGTTTGAGGCTGAGAGGCGCAGGAGCGATAAGGGCGACACTGCCTCGCGGGTCAAATGCGTTATCACCACTGACGTGGCCTCTGCCGTCCGCATCGCACACAAGCACTTATTTTCCACCCTTCTTGGATTTTACTTTCCGCCCCATACTTTATTGTTATTTCTCGTTTATTCTTTCTCTTATTTATTTTTCACTGTCTACTAAAAATTATATTTGTTACTGTAGCTATTATTACTATTTAAACCACTGCCAATGTACATGTTAAAAACCAAACTTTAATTATAAAACACAACTTTCGCAATTTGTCGGGCATGTGAGACAGGAGATGAACCGCTATTCATCTACGAGTATCTTAAATATATGCATTCCCGTGGTTCTCTTCTTTAGTAAAGTAATTAGCAAAACTATACAAAATACAAGCCATCCACAGCCCACGGGAAGACGCACGGAGACTGCAGTTCTAGTCCTATTACCTGCCACCTATTACAATTTTAATGCAGTTCAAATCTCCTTCAAATACATTAAATACACAGCGCACACCGCAACTACAAATACTTTAGGATACAGAGGCGAAACTGCCTACTATACCGCCAACTACAGCCGCAGCCGCACACGCAGGAAAAATATGTATAGTCTATTCGCGATTTCTTCACACGTTTGAATCAAACCTTTGAAAATTCACCCTTTGTATAATGATTTTAGTAATTTCCTAAATATATCACATATTACAAGCATTTTACACCTCTTTTAACATAAAAGTATCTTATTTTTTGTTAAATTGAAGTATTTCCTATATTTAATTTATAAATTATAATATTTCATTTATAATAAATATGAATAAAACAGTGAGAAAAATGTGTGTTGGTAGTGTCTAGAAAGAAATAGTTCTCATGTAAAATATTATTATAATTGAGTGCGCATGAATTGTCTCTTCGTACGAAAAGGTATTTGAAATATGACAGATTTCTTTGAACAGATGAAAACAGTCAATAAAGCATTTGACAACCAAAACGTTTTACTCACATGGCAGTGTTTATGTTAACATGTAGCGGAAGAATACGTAATCGGTAAACAAAAGTAGAACTTTAGCAGGGCTTCAGAAAAGTGTGTAGTAATTGTGAATGGCCTATAGCTGCACTGTCAGAAATGTCTGTAGATTTACGCAAACTTTTACGGAGATATAGAGTTAATTTACGCAAAGGAACTTCATAATGATAAATAACGGAAATTAGCACCGTAAATATAATACACGGAAGCTCTTCGTATTCTTAATGCTTCGATTTTGAGTCATGAACAATGCAGATGATACCTGGTGCGTACAAAATCTCACCTTCACAATACAACTTCGTGTAAAATAGTCGTATGTGAGTGCGAACCACTCATGGAGTGCCAATTCGTTGATTCTTGTTCAAACTCCACTACAGGACAAAACATTCTGCATACACAGTGAAACACGCACGCCACGAAAATAAAACAATATTTTCGTAACCTCGTTTTATAAACACCAAATATAGCAAGAGCTCTAACCCGACTTGAAACTAAGACAGGTGCGTTCGTCACATTTATGTAAAATCCCTATTTACAAAATACTTAGTGTAAATGTGCGGTAGGTGAGTTTTTCGAGTTATTGATTGTCAATATTTCGATTCACATTCAAATTCCACTACAGAACTAAATACTTAAACATTTTTTAATTTCTCATTTATACACAGTGAAATACATTTCGAAAAAAAAAACCTCTTTTTCATACCCTTGCTTGTAAACCAGAAATAAAAACAAAATTGCACACATATCTAACGTGACTAGAAACTGAGAAATAAATCATTATTCCATATCAATTCCGTATTTCCAACACCATTTTTTGTAAAAGCGTGGTAGGTGAGTGGATAAGGTTTTGTAGAGCCAAAATTTTTTTCAGTGTTCAAATCCCGCCACTGGACAACATATTTTATTTTTATAGTCATTTTTATACATAGTACGAAAGTAAAACTTTTTTTCGCTACCCCTTTTTATAAAGAGCAGATTTAAAAATAAAACAAACTTGCAAGTTTGTGGACACATTCCGTGAATTCACNGCTACCCCTTTTTATAAAGAGCAGATTTAAAAATAAAACAAACTTGCAAGTTTGTGGACACATTCCGTGAATTCACGGAGATTTATGTGAGATTTACGGAAGATTGTTTTAAATTTGGGAGGGACCCGGATCCCCTGAACCCTCACTAGGACGTGTGCCTGGTTGTAGTGAAATAATACCGATAAGGGAAAAAACATCGCTCAAACGCGCAAGGAGCTAAACCGACAGGTAGTGCTTCCATCGCCACGCTTTCCTGTGCAACTTAGATCTGTAACAGTGGGCAGGTCAGCTCATAAAAATGCCAATTTTTTTTTTTTTTACTAAATTCACACTTTTATACACACTTAAAATGACAAAAAAAAACTGTACGAGATAGGAAAGTCATATTCATAGAATATTTATTTGTTGCGATACGCGTAAACGCTCAAACATCGAATGCACAGGAAATATGTCCTGACTTCTAAATCTTAAAAGTCCCCTAAGTNAGATACGCGTAAACGCTCAAACATCGAATGCACAGGAAATATGTCCTGACTTCTAAATCTTAAAAGTCCCCTAAGTACGCGCAACACGACGAGAGCACTGCCCTCCGGGTCAGAGCCTTGTACATACTGGTGATGGCGTACTTGATGCATGAAGCAACGTTGCCCTTATATCTCTCCCCTTCTCAGCCTCAACCGCAGGGAAAAAAAACCAGTTCCAGGCTCGGTGGACGACTAGGATCTCGGAGCCGCCGTTCTCTCTGCGCCATTACGCGGGTGTCGGACGAACGCTCACGTCAACACACACACTCGCAGATGTGGAGGCTGGACTGGACCGCATGTGGAGCAGGGTGATCCTAGAGTGACGTCAGGACAAGTTGGTGACAGGGCGTGGGCGTCTGTCGTCACCGCCGTGGGTAATGCTTCGACCCCGCAACGCGACCAACTGCGACGATTACTCAGCTCACCGCCCCCCCCCCTTCTCGGCAAACTAACTTGACATTTCGCACTTACAGGGAACATGCTCATGCGTGGACGAACAGCGCTAACCGGACCAAGGAGTTGCAACTCAACAGTATAATGAGAAAGCCTTAACTTATTAAGTGAAGAGGTTTAGATAATTTTTTTTATACAACATGCTTTTTGCAAATTGAAATGTTCTTCAAGTCAACATTTTACTATTTTTGTAATGTACTAATAAAATAAACCAAATTATTTGCAGAAAATTTAACAAGGGCATTTAAAAGTNCTTGACATTTCGCACTTACAGGGAACATGCTCATGCGTGGACGAACAGCGCTAACTGGACCAAGGAGTTGCAACTCAACAGTATAATGAGAAAGCCTTAACTTATTAAGTGAAGAGGTTCAGATAATTTTTTTTATACAACATGCTTTTTGCAAATTGAAATGTTCTTCAAGTCAACGTTTTACTATTTTTGTAATGTACTAATAAAATAAACCAAATTATTTGCAGAAAATTTAACAAGGGCATTTAAAAGTATTGTCTTGATTTATTTTAAGGTATGCTTAGCAAAAGTTATTTTACAAAAATTCAGGGGCAGCCACATATCAAAATTATGCAAACATTTCTAGTTTTCTCAAATTTTTTTTAATTGCAATAAAAATATATAAATTTTTGTACAGTTTTATAGACGTCCTGAAGTAGCTGTTGGCATCTTCTTTCATTTTTAATTATCTCACTTCTCTGGTAAGTTAGTTTTCAGTATTTGTAAATTTATAAAACAGTAAAATTGTTATTTTGACATTTATTTATGCTAAAGCTATACGCTCAAAAATTTATTTTTTCTAGGAAAGGGTATTTGCTAGTAATGTCTAAAAGTTGGACAGCACGTGGCACAAATATAAAATAACATATTTTTTTCGTGGCCAACGCTCTTAAAATCGGGTTCTTGAAAGACGATGAGGGTGAAGCAAGGTGGATATGGGGCAGCGCCAGAATGTAGGGCGTTGGAAGCGGAAGATCTCCGAGAAGGCCAGCCAACCAGCGGCGTAGCCCGGCACTATTCCCACGTACGAAAGTCCGAGATCGGCCCCGCCGGGAATCGAGCCCGGTGCGCCTTGGTGGTAGGCGAGCGCTCTAGCCCCTGCGCTATCGCGGCCCCTCAGTTCTACGGAACTGCCGAAGTTAGAACACAGGGTAAAGTACAAATATTCACTTTGTCGTTCTGGTAGATAATGCGCACGAAGACGCCAACCCGTATTTTATTTTTATTTGAAGACGGACTACGTTTACTGAGCGATATTACTGATTGCTTCGTTTATTCGCAGTTATTTCATACCACAAATACATTATAGAGTATTATAGACTATGAGTCATTATAGACTCATAGTCATGCAGATGAAACACTACTTTAGAAACGCCTTCATGAGAATATTCATGAAAATCCACGTGGTCGAAATAATAGACGTGACAGACGTAAACAAAGACTACATACAGTGTTAACACTAACGAAATAAAAATGTGTAAGTAAGCACATGTTTATGTAATAGCTGAACAGTAAATCTACACCATCGTTCATTGTATATGTACACGATGCGCAATAATTAAATACTCTGTTTTACGTGATAATTTACTTCAAACACAGTATTTTAAAAACAGCAGAATATCGCTTAGGAGTATCTTCGGTAAGGATTCATTTTCCCTGTTCGAATTCAGACGAAGGTAACGTCTTACCTTCTCCACGCCCTTATCTCGCGAGATCTGACGATCGATGCGCTATCTTACTCCGGTNGACGAAGGTAACGTCTTACCTTCTCCACGCCCTTATCTCGCGAGATCTGACGATCGATGCGCTATCTTACTCCGGTTCTGCGATAAAACGCACTCAAAGGCAATATGTCACCCAGTTACGATGTATGCGGTCGTCAGATTCCAGCCAATTTANTCTGCGATAAAACGCACTCAAAGGCAATATGTCACCCAGTTACGATGTATGCGGTCGTCAGATTCCAGCCAATTTATGACTCGTGCCTTGGTGGCCTGCCAGCATGAATTTAGACGAGACGTCGTAACTACCTAATTATATATAACTACGCTGAAATATNTGCCTTGGTGGCCTGCCAGCATGAATTTAGACGAGACGTCGTAACTACCTAATTATATATAACTACGCTGAAATATTTGTGGTAAGGACGAATCCGTGCTGAAAAGTACTTGAAGTGCTCTCTTTGATTCGTTACTATAAAATTAATGATAACAATTGCAAATATTCTCAGTAGCTGATTTTATGTACGTCCATTTCAGCTATGCATGACGTAATTTTTATAATCGAAATAAACGTACTGCCTAAACTTAATTATGAAAATATTTGCTAACATCAAATTAACATAATTATTATGACTACGCTAATCGGCGATGGGTTTCTTGCAAAATGTGCTTCCTAGTGCATCCAGAATAGAAGTACGCTTAAATTTTTCATAAACTGAAACCTCAGCGCATTCCACTGTTTCGCCAGTAAACAGCTAATTAACTGAATAATCAGTAAAATAATTCTACTGATTGAAATCACGGATTCAAATTTAGAGTGCACANCTGAATAATCAGTAAAATAATTCTACTGATTGAAATCACGGATTCAAATTTAGAGTGCACATCAAAGTAAATTTCGTCTCTGTGTACGTACTTGCCTACTCTGTGGTAAAGCTGCGAATGTGCACGTAGGTTGTTGATGTGCGACCTGCGTGCGAATACTTCTGTGAAAATCGGGTGTCCTTGCAGATAAGGTAAAATGGTCCCTCGCATCTGTCAGTCGTCCGTCCGTCCGGCGGCGACGTAATCTACTACCAATAGCAGGGCANTGCCTTGGTGGCCTGCCAGCATGAATTTAGACGAGACGTCGTAACTACCTAATTATATATAACTACGCTGAAATATATATGGTAAGGACGAATCCGTGCTGAAAAGTACTTCAAGTGCTTTTTTTGATTCGTTATTATAAAATTAATGATAACAATTGCAAATATTCTCAGTAGCTGATTTTATGTACGTCCATTTCAGCTATGAATGACGTAATTTTTATAATCGAAATAAACGTACTGCCTAAACTTAATTATGAAAATATTTTCTAACATCAAATTAACATAATTATTATGACTACGCTAATCGGCGATGGGTTTCTTGCAAAATGTGCTTCCTAGTGCATCCAGAATAGAAGTACGCTTAAATTTTTAATAAACTGAAACCTCAGCGCATTCCACTGTTTCGCCAGCAAACAGCTAATTAACTGAATAATCAGTAAAATAATTCTACTGATTGAAATCACGGATTCAAATTTAGAGTGCACATCAAAGTAAATTTCGCCTCTGTGTACGTACTTGCCTACTCTGTGGTAAAGCTGCGAATGTGCACGTAGGTTGTTGATGTGCGACCTGAATACTTCTGTGAAAATCGGGTGTCCTTGCAGACACGGTAAAATGGTCCCTCGCATCTGTCAGTCGTCCGTCCGTCCGGCGGCGACGTAATCTACTACCAATAGCAGGGCAACCTTTTTCCCCCCCTATATTTCCACCCGTCAAATATTTACCAAACTTAACTTTTGACGGACGGACGGATGAGCCTCCGCCTTCTCACGACGTGAATACGCACTTTGAAATAAAATGCATGGCGGTGGATATGAAAATATTTATGTTTAGTAATAAATTCAGGAATTTAATGTTTAAAAAAATTAGTATACATTCTTAATACGAAAGCGACAAACTTAAGACTGGCTGCGATGGACTATTATAAGCCCGCCCGTACAAGTGAGGTGCTATAGATAAGCACCTAACAGCAGTTTTGTCTTTTGCCATTGGCTGCTGTCTGCTTGAGAAGGCGTTTTCATATTTGACCGGGCCACGTAGAATTCGGCATCATCGGCACGGCTCCTACGCGATTCCGTGTGCGGACAGTTGACACGTGTCAAAAAGTAATTTAGCCGATCAAGGTAGGTAAACCACCATACAATGTTTTGAAGTATGACTTGTCTTGAAATCTTTTCGCGAAATTTCACTACCCCTAGCGATAGGTCGTGAACAGTAATGTCCAGATGGCAGCAGCGGTACCAGAGTGGAAAGCAGTGTCGGAGGTTGGAGCGAGAATGAATGAACGGCACTGATGTATTTCGGGAGCTCTCGGAGCAAGGAGCACCACGTGATATGAGGTGGTGTGAGTGCCGAGGGGAGGGGGAAGAGTCGCCCCAGGTGTGCAGCGAGGACAATCCCGGTCCAACCGCTGGACCACGGCCAAATTGATAATCGTTTTTAATGGCCTGGGCGGGACAACTTGCTCAGCTGCAGCCACGTGTGAGCGGAAAACGAAGTTCCTTCATCCACTCCACCTTTTCAATTCCTTCGCCATCTCTGCGTTGTCTGGACCTTGGTTCACCATCACTTTCGTGACGTGAAAGACGCCTGGGTGAGGATGTGTGCATATAAATAAGAAACAAGTAAGTGAGTAAAACAGCAAACTGACATGTGTGATCACACCGAACGCGAAGGCATCATCAATAATCTAAGATACACAATGTGGTCACTGTCGTCGCCGCCACTCGTCACCTCACTGGCGCCACACACACCTGGCGCTTAAGGACGCACAAGGCTCCAGACTTCAGACTGACTGACTCTCAACTCGGATGCCCGCCGCGCTTGTATAGATCAGCTGGCCCTGTATAGAAGGTTCTCTGAATCACGAGTTGCGTTGAGGAAGGCAAGGGCTATGACCAGAACATTCTTGCGATGATAATCTCAGACATTCAATCCTCAAGTACGGGAATTGGTACTAACACAGATAGGTTTATCAGGGCACACAACAATCTTCAGTGAGCGTTTCCAAGTTTTACAGCTTTAAATTTTTAGTTTCCTGTTAAACTCGTTTTATCAGAATGTTTACACAATTTTTAAGAATCAATAAATTGACTAACAAGCAATGTTGCTATTATAGTTGTCACGAAATAAATACAAACAAACTGTCAAGCTGTATTTTCCAATGAAGGCAATGGAATGCTTACTGTTTAATTTATTTAGGCTTATACAAAGGTTTTGTTGATTAAAGCGTGTATTTTATTAGATGAAAACAATTAATTTTGTTACTTTTCAAATTATGTTTACTCAAAAAAATATTTTGTTGGGGCAACTAGGCCTAAATATATTTATGACCCGATACAAACAAATATTTTGTTGGCTTGTCTCTCGGTGCAGCGCGCACCCGAGAAGGGGAAGATGAATGGCACGAAGGCAACAAAGCCGCCGCCCACAAACTCTACTCGTTTCTCCTGTTACCGGTGACGCCCTTGAAGCACTGTACTTCGCGGCCGAAGGGGAGGGCAAGGAAAACGACGCAGAGTAGTTGCATGCAACAAAATCGTTGACCAACGAACCGTGCCGTTAGTAGTTAGGAAATGTAGGTTCTACGTCAGGGGCTGGAGACTGTGGTGACGCAGTGCTACGGCGGCCATCTTGCATGACTTCATGCAGAAACTTCTTGCTCTGTTATTCCTCGTCAGCAGCGTCCGTCTTGTTTTCCTCTCGGAATTTCCCTTTTTCTGGCACGTTCAGAAACAACCAACTAAAAATAATTCCGATTCCAGTGCTCCTAGCGGCCACCGTTCGAAATAAACTCCCGAGGCTAGCGCGCCCCTGCAGGTGACGAGTAGACCGACACACACAAAATTNGGCTAGCGCGCCCCTGCAAGCGACGAGTAGACCAACACACACAAAATGGCCGCATTGATACCAGTGCTCCTAGGTTGGTGGTATTGTAGACATCTCGCCAGATATTTAGATTTTTGGCCAATATTATTGACGCATTGCTTATTCACAGTTATCTCATATAATAAATACATTTGAGCGAATATAAACTGTAACTAGGAAGAAAACACTGCTTAGCAACCCGTTTTATGCGCATATTCGTGAAAACACAAGTGACATGAAAAAACAGGCGTGAAGGCAGCTTAAACAACGAAGACTGCTCCCGTCATCACACTTAAAATATGCAGATTAAAAATGATTTTATACAATATCTAANAGCTTAAACAACGAAGACTGCTCCCGTCATCACACTTAAAATATGCAGATTAAAAATGATTTTATACAATATCTAAAAAGAAAAATTAAGTGATTGTTAATTATATGTTTACGCTACGTGAACATAGTACATATTTTGTTTAAATACGCAATACATTTTATAATGCCGAAGTTGTAAGACTGGTTGAGAATTGGTATTGGGAAATACATGCTAATGAAATTCAATTTTTGAAGGCCATTTTGAAGCTATAAACTTGTTACAAAAACCTAAGTGTGAGAAACGATACTCTCAAGCTCTGTATCGAGGCAAATATAGAAATTTGTTTTTCAGAAGTGTTTTATCTAATTATTAAATTTCCTGGTTTTTAGGGAAACATACATTAATGTTACAAAAGGCACCGATAGCAAAGAAGCACGTATTCTTCTGCTCAAAAAAGTCCCTGGTGGTATATATCTACCTTTAACAGAAAAACCGACCTCCCGTGGCGCAGGAGTGCGGGAGGTCATGGGTTCGAATCCTCGGTAAGGCATGGGTGTTAGTTTAAGTTAGGTTACAAGTTAGTTTCTAAGCCGTCCCCTGATAAGGCTTCAGTCATAACACCGGGGACGTTAGTAAGCCCTTGCCAATTCCAATTTAACATAGGAACGCCAAAAAAATTAATTTCATTAACATGTATTTTCCCCTATAGCAAATTCTTAATCATGCAAACAGCCTTACGGATTGGTTTTCAGTATTCCGAGTTACGAGGGCCCAGGGGAGTAACACTCTGGCCGCAGAACGCTCCTGGCTTGTGGAGCTGAGGCAGGCGAAGGCTGTCAGTCAAGAGGCGACACGCATTCCGCACGCAGGCAGCCTCTGGGCGCGGGCCAACCTAGACAGCCATCTGTCCTGCAAGCACTTCAGTCACACCGCGCTGCTCTACCCAACAGTCCCTCCGCGATCCTACTTCCTACACTCAACTGGCGGTTATCATTTTTTCTTTCAATTATATCATGGCTACAAGCACTCGCCTCCAACCAAGACCCACCGGGTTCAATTCCCTGATTTCCCCACGCGGTAATTACGTCGGATGATGCTGCTGGTATGCAAGCCATCGAAATGTAGCTACTAATTCAAGTAGGTAACCTAAAAAGGAAACGGCAAAAAAAAAAAAAAAAAAAAAAAAAAAAGCACGCGATGTAATATAAAGTGGCAGTCATAAAATACCATAGTAGACAAGATTTCGAAAAGAATGCGAACAATAAATATATATTAACTGCGAGAAGCAACATTAAAAATACCTATATAAAGGTCACACATTTAAACAAAGAAAATTTTGAGAGAAGATTTCCTATTGCACCGTCGACATGAAATTACGCAAGATTATGACCTAACTCTCCAAATATTCCATCCATGGTAAGTTAAGAATGAAAAAAAAAAATCAGTAAAGAATACATTTTAAATATCAGCACCTTAAGCACGTAAAAAAAAAAAAAAAAACTGGTGAGGAAATAACAAATTCTATCCTGTTTGGGAAGAAAATCACGGCATGTAAAAATAAAATCAAACTTGAAATTTATATAAAAAATATACCTGCACTGTTAAATACAGAGACAAATCGTCATGCCAATCATTTTGTCTCCGATCTTTGGTGATATTTTCAAACAAATAAAGCTATAAGAAGTCAAGTTTCGTGCTCAGAATATAATGGGGTAAATTTAATACTTTCAATTTGTCGGAAACACCTTTTTTCACCCCTCGTCGAACAATCATCGGACCATGGACATATGTACATCTCTATCAGTAAAAAAAAATAGTCCATGCAGGTATCCAAACTGAGTTCGCATATTCCTTCCATGATATTACGCGATATTTGTGCGAGCGAAAAAAAAACTGTGTGTACTAACCAATAGCGTTATGTTTCCCATCTTCAAATGCAAATAATCATGTCTACGACACTGGTATGTGTACGGAGGTCATACACGCGAACTCCCAGTGCCTGGTATGTACACAAAAGACAGTAATATGTCAAATGGGCTGCGAAACAGATCGTGTTGGCCACGAGGCTCCGTCCTACCAAAATGTGCAATGCTTACTGCGAAAAAAAAATTTCAAGCACCCGAAACCACTAATTAAAATAAAATTTGCCGTTCAATACCAATAGAAAAATGCCTCACCGAGCATGCCGGAACATTTAAGATAATAAACAGCTTGATGTATATATGGTTGCTTGAATCCATTGTGATATTCGGAATACCTGACAGAAAATAAACTCAGCTCATATATCACGGATTCCCGATTCCTCAAAGATGAACAAACGCCGGTAATGTTTCAGACAAGAACATTTCCATTTCCATAGCCTTAGGCACTGTAAATTTATCGAATAGCTGCCCCACTCCACCAATTACTGGTCATAGCTCGATCAATCGATCGCTTTTTTCCGACAACCTCCACTACCTACAGATCCCCCCATCTCGCTTATCCACCCATGTCGCGTCGTCCACTTCCCAGCGGTCGGTGGTCTACAGAGTCGTTCATGTTTTTCACTCTGCGGACTCTTCAATGATGGAGGCGGTGCTGTGGACAGCGGAGATGATGGTCGGTGACGAATTTGCGACTAAGGTGGTGGCTGTGATGGGGGCGGCTGCTGCACGATATCTTCTAAAACTTCTTACGAAAAATAAACTGTATTCTCTAATGCTAGCAGGTGACGACGACGGCAGCAACATGTGGAAAACTGGGTCCCGTGACCTTTCATACGCTGGTATATGCATGCAATGGGCAATGGAGGGGGAAGAGAAGGATATAGCAGGGGGGGGGGCGACATGTGTGAGCTCTGATGGTAGATGCTGAAAGAATGATTTATCTGTGCACTGCAGGAGCATTGTCGACGAAGGGACGTGATGGGTGGCCGATGAGGGGGATAGAGGGATCTATAGGTAGTGGAGGGTTTCGCATAAAATCGATTGATTGGTCGAACTATGACGAGTAATTGATGGGAGTGGGGCAGCTATTCAATAAATTTACAGTGCATAAGGCAATGGAAAGTTATGGAAATATGTCGGACTGCACCGACCAACATGGCTGCTGACCACGCCTGTGATTTCATGGCGGACAACTCCTACCTCTTCGTGCCAGATGCCATGCTCTAAAGTCATTTATATTTTACTACTCTCATTTTTTTTCACAAACCCTTCGAGGAAACTGGCAGGATACATCACTGATGTGCTGAGAATTACATGCAAATATTGCTAAATAAATTTTATTGACGTGTTTTTTTTTTAAGTCTGACAACATCTTAGCTAAGAAACAATCTACATCTACTACACATATCAGTACACTTTCCATTAACGTGCATTAAATATTCCTAAAAACTCGCTGTACTAAACACCAATATACTGGATTCAGCACTATCATGTAAAATTTTTACAAGTATGTGTTCAACTAATAAATAATGCTAAATTATATCTACTTCATATTTGCATTATACACTGTGTTAAAAAACGACGGATTGTAACACCAATTTTGCGTAGAGAAGTGAAAAATTAAAAGAAAATATACGGGTCATTCATTATAGCCAATCACGTTTGGTCTCAGAGACCCCACAAATTTAGAGTAAGATCGTGTAGGTATGGTGGAAATACGCCATTCTGCACTTACTACAGTTGATGAGGAGCTGCTGAATAATGTGCAAGGTAACATTCTGCAGCGTGCGGCCGCATGCCAGTATGTGGACGTTGGACACTCTGAACATTTGATATAATCCCGCCCGTCTAACTAAGTGTTGTGGACCGCTAGTTCGGCTCTTTTACTTATACTGTTAGAGTGGTGTGTGTTAACGTGTACTGTCGTTACATGATGTATCACGCGCGGAACTTTACAATGCATGATTTACTGCCTTCATGATAGCACTACTGTCTAGGTGGTGCGGTGCCCAGCAAACGATCATACATTAGATGCATGAGGCTGCCGAGACCAAACAGTTTGCCATAATACCAAATAACCCGTATATTTTCTTCTCAGCTTTCTCTTCTCTATACAACTTCGGTGGTAAAATCAGCAACTTTTTTTTACATGGTGTATATTCAAACAGGTGTTTTGTAAAGTGCGAAAATTTTGTTAGCTGGAAAAATGTCATATTAGATACCCTGATTTGTGGCAGCAACAAAAACAAGCAGATCCTGCAAAGGCATCCATTTGGTAGGCAACGGAAACAGCCCACACTGTGTGGGGTGCTGTTTCCACTGTCCTTCCAGTCAACCGTGTCGAGCAATTGACACGGATCATCCAGGACACATGTGAAGAGAACCTGCGCAAAACAACTAATGGTCTCCNGTGTCGAGCAATTGACACGGATCATCCAGGACACATGTGAAGAGAACCTGCGCAAAACAACTAATGGTCTCCCAAATTTGTCCTGGTGGGATGAAGAGTTGGAACAAGAACGGAAAGCTCTCAGGCGAGATAGAAGACAACTCCACAGGATGCGAGGAGAAGAGAGGGAGCAGTTCTCAATCACCTATAAAATGAAAAAGCAGGCTTACTTTGGTAGGGTCAGGAAGAAGAAGACAAAGTCATGGGAAGAATTTGTTACAAAACAAGGAAATGAGGATCCATTTGGCCTAGTTTACAAACTTGCAGCGAACAAGTTGAAAAGAACGGTGCTACCCCCGTGTATGAAAATCGATGGTAAATTGATATTGGACCAGAAGAGTTCGATGGAAGCTCTGCTCCACGCACTCCTTCCTGATGACTCCCGGGATGATGAGGGGGAGGCGCACTCCGCGAGGAGGCAGTCTATGGCAGTGGTGCCAGAAGAACAGGATGCACCTGACTTCACCATGGAAGAGCTCTGGAGTTGATACATATTCTACTTTTTACCGTTTGCTCCTGGAATAGATGGAATCACGACGGAGATCCTGAAAAGGCGTTTCTCCCGGATTAGGTGCATATTATTGGATATTGTGAATGACTGTTTCCAAACCGGAGTGTTTCCCTCCTCCTGGAAAATGGGTTGCTTGAGAATCCTGCGCAAAGAAAATAAGAAGGACTTGGATGACCCTAAATCTTACAGGCCACTTACGTTGCTTCCGGCGCTAGGCAAAGTCTACGAGAAATTGATAAATCGAAGGCTTACTATGGCCTTAGAGGCAGAAGGGACATTGAACGAATTCCAATATGGATTTCGAAGAGGAACAGGCACAGATTTCGCGCTGGCAGACGTGATGAAAACCATAAGAGAGTCCCCCCAGAAATATATCATGGCTATCTTTTTAGATATTTCTGGAGCGTTCGACAATGCCTGATGGCCGGAGGTGATGCATAGATTAAAGATGAAGAGATGCCCTGCGAACATCTACAGGATCATCCAGGACAAACATACAGGTGAAGAAGAGGTTGACCAAGGGATGTCCCCAGGGATCGGTTCTTGGACCGATTCTATGGAACATCCTCTTTGACAGCTTTTTGGAATTGGAACTCCCCACGGGGTGCACAGTATTCGGGTACGCAGATGATGGATTGGTACTTGTGACAGGCAACTCTAGAAGAGAACTAGAAACGAAGGCGACCATGATAATGGATAAAGCATGGGAATGGGCAAAAGACACCAAGTTGCAATTCTCCACGGAGAAAACGAAGATCATGCTTGTCAAAGGAAAACTTATAAGATGCCCGACTGTGCGCTTCGGGGGACACCCAATTAAATATGTGCAGGAGTTTAAGTACCTGGGAGTCATCATGGATGATAAAATGAGTTTTCTTAAGCACGTTGAGTATGTGTCGCGGAAGGCGGTAGCGGTGTTCCAAAAATTGAGAAGAATTGGCAATACCAGCTGGGGACTGAATTATGGTACTCTGCGTACCATATATAAATCGGTATTTGAAGCCATTATATCATATGGCGCTGTGATGTGGCACCACCGTGCTGACCTTTCGTGGCACAAAAGAAAGCTAATTAGTGCACAAAGAGCGGCACTGTTGACCGTGACCAAAGCATACAAAACTGCACCTAATGAGTCTCTCCCAGTGATTGCTGGAGTGCTGCCTGTTGATCTGCTAGTCAGGTACAGGGGTCTTGTGGCGGAGAGAGCACGGGCTGGTAGGCTGAGAAAGGAAGATAAAGAAGAAATACATGATGAAATTATCGTACAGTGGCAAGAAAGATGGATGAACTCGGATAAGGGCAGACAAACGTTTGAACTTATCCCTGACATTAGAACGAGGCTGAAATGTAAATGGTTCAACACGAATCATTACAGTACACAACTATTAACAGGCCACGGTAATTTCAAGGCAAAACTTCACAGCCTGCGGCTCGTGCAATCTCCGCTCTGCGAGGTTTGCGGAGTCGATGACACCGTTCAGCATGTCATCACAGAGTGTCTCAAGACTGAAGATCTGAGGAGTGGACTGGTAACCAAACTGGAAGAAATGGGCATTCACATGGAAATTGGAACTATCATGGAAAACAAGATCTATTTAAAGATATGGAATGAATTCGCCACAAAAATTGGCAGGAGACTAGAGGATTTCGACAAATGGAATCGGCGAATTTCTGATGACCCATAATGGAATACTCAGGTAAAGGCTCACAAATTGTGATAAGTCGGAGTATACTAGATTGGCGAGGAGGACAGGTTTTAATGAGAAAACCAGTAGAATACTGTGTTAACGGCAAGCAAGAAAAGTGANAGATTGGCGAGGAGGACAGGTTTTAATGAGAAAACCAGTAGAATACTGTGTTAACGGCAAGCAAGAAAAGTGAATGACCCGAAGAGACCAAGAGGAAAGGNAGAATACTGTGTTAACGGCAAGCAAGAAAAGTGAATGACCCGAAGAGACCAAGAGGAAAGGGCCGTGCATTGTCTTACCCACCAGGGTACAGTTACAATGCGGGAGGATGGAGGGTGTGCTGGCCTTCGGGCCTAAAACCTGTCCTTCCAGTCACACTTCGAACAAGGGTTTCTGCGTCGGCGTCTTTAATCTATAAGCACAGCTACCTGGAGGTTCGTCTCAAGAACTATCCTCCAGCACACGCTCGACTCACAGCAAACAAGGCTTTTCCACAGCCCGCTGTGTGGCACTCATCCCGACGTCAGGAATGACTCCTGACGTCATGTTCGCCAAACAGCAGGCAGTGGAAAGACCCCTTTAAACGGACGCCCAATATGCTGATCTGTGAAAGGAACACACACTTGATACGAGGGCTGTTGAGTGCTTTCAAGAAGTTCGCGCACTTTGGTAACACCATTTCAGAGCACACCAAAATGGCTAAAAACTGCTTTTTCAAAGCGCTACCTAAGAATATACGCGTCAGATACATACAAAACTACTCAAGGGTCCTGCATTGAATCTTCCTACAAACTTTCCACCAAGAAAATAACAGGGTTACCGCTGAAAGTCCCACAGGTATACACTGCACGCCATTTGAGAACCTTGCGATTAGCGGCGATGGAGCACTTGATGCGCGTGGCAGTGTCGCCCTTATCGCTCCTGCGTCTCTTGGTATCAAACGCGTAAAAAAAGAATCAGGAAGCGGGAACCTAATATATAGCTACTGATGTTTAAGGATATTTTTGTTGTTTTATAGATATAAGAGAATGAATTTCCATATTAATAACACATTAATTTTCCTAAAAATGTCTTGATTTCCGCTTGGATGTCGGATGGATAAAGTAAGACCGTCCATGCTAATGTTAATCTTACCTACAGCGGAAATATACAAAATTAGAAGAAAAGTAGATCCTAAGCAGAGTTTTTAAAAGTGCATAATTAACGGTCAACAGCCTATATCGAGTTTGTGTTTACTTTATGCGCATAAATGTAAGAATTATAACGTTACATTTTAGTAACGCACGAATAAAGTTATCGGCCCCATATCAATGTTTGTTTTACATATGATAGGAGGATACAAAATAGGCAGAGAAGTATATCCTGAAAAGGGATGAACACCATGCCTCTACCAGAAACTCTAGGCAACTTTGACAACGTTATGTTTAGTACGCACAACACCATTAAGTTTTCACCACTTAGTTCCCACCACAAATGCAGATTACTACGTATGACTATGCCACAGGCAGTAACTGACGAGGTCATGATTAACAAAAGTTTGATTCATTCGTCGGTGAAGTTTAGTTTAAAAGTGTGAATAACTTGTAAGTGCGTTATGCAAATTATTATTGTTATATTATATATATGCAAAAAGAAACAAAAAACGAAATAAGTAATTTCAATCTCTCACACATTTAAAAACACTGCCCTGTAACTGCTTATACTATAGAAAAAGCAATGACTGAAATACGCATGGTAAAGTTGGTATCGAATCAGTAAAAGTAGTTCCACGTCCTGACGCCGTACTAACAGTTTTAAAATAAACTTCGACAAATGAATAAAGTAACTGGGTCCACAGCAATATTAATTTTACGTTTGGCGGATGGATACAAAATTGGTAGAGAAGTAGATCCTAGGCAGGGTTTTCATAAGTGCTCTCAACCGTGAACAGCGTATACATTCATGTCTTCCCGGGATATGGAATCGTTTTGGTCCAAAGGACACGGGGAATCATAACAAACGTTAATACACATATCTTGCCTCGCCCAGCGACGGATGGGACACGCCGTCATAAAAGCGAGAACTGGCACTGGCCTGATAATCTATAAATTCAATTCCAGAACTACCGCGTGCACCGCAGGCCGGGCTGTGGGTGTGATTGTCAGTGACGAGGGCGGCTGATCCGCCTGGCGAAGTGCCATACGCTCGTGATACCTTTGTGCGGCCGGACAAGTAAATATCATTTCGCATCTCTCCGTCACAGAGTACGTGAAGCGGCTTCTTTTACCGCGAACTCCATGCCGCACACGGCAGCAGTATGGCGTCACTAGCCAGCGAAATGTTGGAACGTATTCCCAATAGGGACGAGTGGCCTCAACTACTGTTGCTCTGTTAAGGAACCGGTCTTTATTAGGCGAGGGGTCGTTTGACACAAACCAAATCGGTTTTTTCCAAGAAATAATTTTACCCAAACCACATTTAGCCTAACTGGGAGACGAACAGACTTGCCTTCATACAGACGTTTTATACAAATGTCAAGAGTGATATTCATGCCTGTACTTTTCAAATACTATCACCTCATAAAACCGGTCATCAAGATATTGAAACGCGAACTTACTAACATAAGGCTAAAATATTCGTGCAACACGCAGTATTCTATTACAAGTGGTATTGCCCACACTAGAGGGTCTTGCTATGTTAGGTTATGGCCCAACGTATTGTCAAATTTGGTGTGTTTGATATGTATTTAAATGTATTTAATTTAAATATGATAAAATACTATTATTTCTGGAGATATAATTTTAAATATTTAATTTGAGTGATATAAAATATTGCCATTTTAACTAAATTTGTGTTTTTGGTGTGTTGGTTATTTGTCAACATTTAATTACCACAACAAAATACCCCACCTAACTTAACCTAACCCAAACTAGCGTAACCGACAGCCGAGCCAATAGGGAACATTTCACAATACGCAGTAGCCAATCAGACGTAATACCCATTCCCAGAGCCTCGCGCAGCCAGTCAGAGAATGTATACGCTCACATCTAATTAACGGCCACGCCATTTCGTATGTGTACTTATTTACTCTGTGGGTATGTATCCTTATGGAGAATCGCACAATTGCGCATCTGGATTCGGCCAAGGGCGACAAAGATTGTGTGGATTAATGCAGTGGTTGACTGGTGGCTTTCGGGATGCCGTTTTGTGCACGGCATGGAGACCTGTGCGCCATCGCCGCTAAGCGCAAGGCTCTGAACTGGCGTGCAGTATTCCAGGCGCACTGCGTGTACTTATGGGACTTTCGGAGGTGACCCTATTGTTTTATTGGTGGAGAGTCTGTATCTAGATTCAGTGCAGGGTCCTTGAGTAGTTTTGTATGTATCTGATACGTATATTTTGAACTACAGCGCTTTGAAAATACCGATTTTTTTTAGCAGTTTTGGAGTACTCCGAACATCATGTTTCTAATGTGCGTGATATTTTGAAAGTACTCAACATCCTTCGTTTGAAGTGTGTGTTTTCGTAAGAACAGCATAGTGGACACACATTTAATAGTTTCGCTGGCAAACGTGTATTTAAAACACACTGCAACGCAGCTCAAGCGCCCGGTAGTCGTGTGATAGGAGTAATTCTGCCTGACCAAAGCCTATAAGCGTGGATGGGCTAAGGGCGACCTCGGTGTGCGCGTCAAATGCCCCGTCGTCTTTACGTGCAAGGCACTCAACTAACATACAATCTTTCTTTCGTGGAGTCGTCTTATAAAATTTTCAGTGGTGACCTCATTTTATGGTGTAATAATAATAATAACAATAAATGTATGCTGTATGTCCCTATGATGTGTTCAGCAGCCTTTACCGGAAGTTTTATACCTGAAAATTGTTGTGGGACACACATATTACCCCCCCCCCTTTTTTACAGTTAAAAAAAAAATTCATTAGAAATGGAAAAAGAAAACGGAAAATACTTACCACTCGGAAATGTTCTTAAACGCTATTCGTAAGCAGACAGAGCTCGAAAGCATAGAACAGTTAAGGGCACTGCCTGCCGGCTGGCAGCTGCGAAATTTAAATAGAGAATATCCCATGCTAAGGAATTTTCGTCTCAGTGCGTTAATTTTAAAGATAGGCGCTTCAAACCAAATGTATTCTTAGGAGAAATATTTTGAAGATACGCCATTGCTACACTACGTTGTCACAGAAAACCAATCCCATTGCAAGAATCTTTCAAACAACTGAAAATGTATTCTTCACGAATTTTTTTAGGAGAAGTTCCCTACAGCGGACGTGTTTCCATAACACGTATAGCCTGTTTGCAAGGAATTTGTAAAATTTATACTGTAAAAAAAGTACGTACTGCCTATCTACATTGAAAATATACGCTCGTAGCAATCTTCTCCCCCCCTCCCCAAAAATCGTGAAGAATAGATTTTGTTTGAAACGCCCATCTTCAAAATTAACGCACTGAGGCGAAATTTCCTTAACATAGGATATTTCCTATTTAAATTTCGCAGCTGCCAGCCGGCAGGCAGTGCCCTTAACTATGCGACTGGAATTAATTCTCCGTTATGTTTGGAGGTCTGTGGAGTGAAAATATTCCATCATGCAAAAATACTAGTCAGTCGAAGCCTTGCATCGTCACAGTGAACGCAAATATTTATGAATTCACAATCAAATTTCGGATCCAAAAATAAAATTATACTGTGGAGGGAAATTTGCGTAGGCTACCATAAACTTGTCAGTGCACGCATAGAACACGTTCGCACGTTCGCAGGCACATTTGAGCCAACAGTTTCCTGTTTTTACACGGCTGCATTGTGTTAACGAGCTTGCAGTTACGGACTATAAAACGTGTTAACGTCTTGGCAGGCTCGCTATTTATTTGCACAAGCAACATCTGTAGCAGTTTCTAGGTAGCTTCCAAACGCTTTTCTGCGTTTTTAATGAGTACTGAACTCGATACAATTAGTCATAGTAGTCTGTGAGCCTACGAATTTTTTTAAGTTCTAAAATCACCAAATTGTCATTATAAGAAATCAGCAAATTTGTAAGGATATTTTTCACTGTTTTTTCACTTGACCGACGCATGAATACTGTGACTGGGCCCATGGCGATGTGATGGGCCTATGGCGATGTGAAGTTCATACGTATATTATGAGAGAATACACAATGTGGATAGAAGTAGATTTTAAGCAGGACTTTCAATAGTGCTCAGTTTGCCGTGAACAACGGGAGGAAGGTGGTTCTGCATATCGACAAAGGCGCCTTCTGTTCGACTGCACCTAGGGGTGCGAGTGAGACGGGCGATCAGCGGGAGAGGGAGTTGGGGTAGTTGAACTCCCGAGGTGCATGGTGTGGCGAGCTGAGCAAGCAGGCTCCAGAAGCGCGAGGGACACGTGTGCAGCCGCACAAAACCCAACACTGTGCTCTACAAAAACTAAGTCAACTTTTTCCTTTATTTAAAAATTCGCTGAAGCTCAACTTCTTGGTATGCTTCTAGAAATGACGTTCGGAATTTCTGGAAAGTAAGCCACGCAGTTTTATTTTTAGATCTTGGACGTGGGCCCAATTGTTAAATTACGAAACACTCGATGCTATCACATGCAATGTAAAAATCTCCATTTCCCAAATATACAGAAATCCTGCCGATAAACAGCAAAAGATAAACACGCAAATTTTGAGGTCACGTAATTTTAGCTTTCTTCATTTTAACACAACGCCCGAGGACAACTCAGGCCACGGTAGTGCGACGGATTTCTGTGTCTTTGAACACAAAACTCGTTGCAGATGTACTACTTTTTGTTTCGGTAGTTGTGGACCTAACATGAACACTGCATCACATCAATATTAGTTTTCATTCAGTTATATAAATGGACAGGAGGCACATGACAAGCCACTGTAATGATGGACACATGCGGCTTGCCATGTCATTGATCAGAAGCAGGCCAGCAATGCAACATGTTACTATGGCAGGCATGCCAGGTGTAATTTGGACCAACGGGATGCTGGCAAGTGGAAATGTACAGACCAATAGAACTGGTGCTCCTGTAATGGCGTGTATAGGCGCCCCTTAGTTTGTCGTTCGGTTCTCAAGACCTCGATGTTAAGAGCAGTCCAAATCTCTCCACTCCACTCTAGTTCGTGTCTCTGGCAGTGAATATTCTAACACCTCAAAGTGTTGATGACCTCTGTCAGTAACACATGCCAAGATGTTTTAAAGTTCACCAATTACGTTCACATAAAAAAAAACTCAGTATAGTTACGAACTTACTCGCAGAATACATTCGAATGTCTTTGGCAGTTACTTCATGAGCACATCCGAGTTAATGGCGTTGGTAGGGGCTTTGCTTTCTCCAGTCCATTCCTCATCCTCCTCACGGGGTCCCTCCCCTCCGCTCCCTGGTAAACGGGCTTGGTCCTCGGCAGCCGTTCTCGCTGGGCGGCGGTGGTTCGAGCCCAACTACCACCACGAGCGCCGACATCGCCGCAGTGAGAGGTCACGTCGCTCTTGTGCCTGGCACACTGAGAAGAGAAAGTGAACAAAACCACGAACATTCTCTCATCGGGACACTCCTTGTCCCGAAAAAAAAAATACTACTTGAACGTCCAACAGCAAGGCAAAAGAGCTGGTGGTTTTTAATTTAGATTGTATGCCTCACTATGGCATATCAATAATTAATCTCTGCTTGTCTGGTGCTCGGTGTACCGCAAAACTTGTCAACCGTTAAAACCGAGACGCGTAAAGTAAGGGACTGGTAGTGTAGTCAATTCACGGTTACTTCCAAATTTTCTGAAGCCCTGCTTAAATTCTTCTTCCAGGGTTTTCCTCTGCCTCCAACAGAGCAAGCTTAACCAAGTATAGAAAATTACACCAAGGGACCTACGCACCGCATTCGTGCGCACTCAATTTAGTAATATTTTTCGTACAAGAACTATTTATTATTAGGCATTACCAACTTACCAATTTTAACTATTTTCATTCATGTTACTTATAAATAAAATAGGCCAATTATTTATAGAAAAAATATAAGTAAATTTCTATTAACCAAAAATATGGTATTATGTTTATATACAGAGAGATTCTAAAATTATGGGACAAACATTGAGGGGTGGTAGAGCTCACTAAAACAAAGAATTATTGTAAAGGAATATATGGGCGGGAGTGACGCGTTGAGGCACAAACACAAAAATAACACATGAAATACAACACATTGTTTATTTACAACGTCGACGCTAAATGCCTTTTTGCAGCAATGTTTATAATAATTGCTCAAAATTGCTACCACTGACAGTAATGCAAGCTTGATAGCGTCGGTGGAGTAATTGGCGAACAGATTCAAATACGGCGGGTATTTCACGCACGCCACCATTGTCAGCCAATCACGCCATATGTTGAGGTCGCCAAGCATGCGTGACTGTGGTGGATGCATTTCCAGCAACTGTTTTAAAATTTTCTGTACGGAATCACTCATTAAGTATGCTGCTAATGAATATTTTATGTTTCCGTTAATGTGTTATGTTTTTGTGTTTGTGCCTCAACGCGTCACTTCCGCCCATATATTCCTGTACAATAATTCTTGGTTTTAGTGAGCTCTACCACCCCTCAATGTTTGTCCTATGATTTTAGAATCATCCTGTATATAAGCAAAAGTATCAAACGCTTGTGACACATAAAACATAAGTAGGAAACATGTAAAGACGTCACGTATGGGGTGGTTTTTCAAAAAGTGTAAAGAAATCGCGAATAAACTATGCGCCTATTTATTACTCAAAGTATGGGATGTTCACGGTTAATTCAGCACTTTTGAAGGCTCTGTTTAGGATCTTCTTTTCTTTTCGTTGTGAATCCTCTGAAATTATTTAAAATTAACATCGTCATTGACCGTCTCACTTAGTGCATGCAGCATTCAAGTGAAACCACGAAAATTTTGTGAAAGAAAAAGTGTTAATAATACGCAAATTACTACTCTTTGCGTGTGAAACAAGAAACACTGACTTCAGCTGCCACAAATTTATAAAATTAGACAAACGAAACAGCGCCAGGTGTTATAGCCTAACAATTTTCATTATTTCGCTGCCAACTTAACAGGGAACTTGTACGCCCGGGTTTATTGTAGCATACACGAAGTTATGGGCAGTGTTTTTTTTCTCCCAGAGGCTGATTTTAAAAGTGTTTACTTTACCATGAACAGTTTAAAAAAAAACTTGTTTATGCTGTTGACAGCACACAAACAATTTGTAATAAACCGTCAAAGTAGAGTCATCTTTATGTAACAATTTCCGTACTTTTGGTGTACGAACAGCCATGGCCGTGTGCAGAGTTAGGTAATTGCCAAGGGAGGGGGGATGCAAACCGATTAAAAATAGAAAGTAAGAATATATTTAAACATATCCAACACAAATAGTCAATGCTATAGTAATAGTACTTTTAATTTAGTGGTTTCAAACACACAGACTGTCTAGTGAAAATGCAAATTTGGCAAGATTATTTATTATTTCCCAAATTACATGATGCAATGAGGAGTGTTGCTGCACCCCCTGTTCTCCTACGCGAACAGTACAGCTATAAATAGGGTCAGGATAAATTCTAGTTTTAAACGACCTGTAGTCTAGACTCCACTGTCCTATGGATTTTCGAACCACAGATTTCTGTTAAATGGCTGCCTCCCCGGTGTGTAGCCAGTTTTTCTTTGGACCAGGTGGCACACCATTCGATACTTGTTTTCGTCAGTCCTGTTATCGGCTCAAGAGTTCACCTGCACTTGTCTAATAAACAGTGATCCAATTGAAAACTGAACAGAAATTCACGTGTGTTTGAAGTCTAGCTTGTCCTCAAAACGAATTCGCGAGTTTTTTTCCAGTCCCTACCGACGGATTGGCTGAACATGTCTGCCTGACGAAACTCCCGCGCGTGTGCGGAAAATTGCGTGCAGCTGGCAACGCCGGGCGCGCCCAGCTTCGCCAACGCCGCGGGCGCGAGCACGTCCTTGTTTACGTCAAGGGGCTCTGGCTGGCCGGGCCGCGCGCCCTGTTTTCCCCACAGAAATAAACTTCCCTCCAAACAAAGTGTATACAAGGACTGCGCAGTGTTCCCGCCCGTACGTCGCGTCGTGGAGTGGTTGTTGAACCCCGCCGTGCCCAGCTCGCTCGCCGCAGACACACGATACTCAAGAAGCGAAACTGCCATTTCGAGATGGGTTGTCACAGCTATTTTCTGCACCTGCTCCAAACTGATACAGATACAGGACTTTCCGAGCGCGTCGCTACTTCGCCAGTCCCTCGAGTAGCGAGTGTGTTGTCAGATACACGGTATCAGGTACGCGCGTTATCAAGTACGTGTTTCGAGTTGGTGTACTGTGTGTTATATTTTACAGTGAAATAAAGTATGGATAAGAACCAGATCATAATAAAAGACTTCATTTGCGTGAATATGTTTCAGAGAGTGTAATTAACTTGTCATATGTAAATCGTGTAGACTAAAACTTAGTTATAAACTATTCCTTTTTTTTTTTTTTTTACTATATCACTTAATTGTGCAGTCTCTAAATCGAACCCAAAAATGTTTGGTTTCATCTTAACCGCACATTTTAAATGCAATTAAAATTTTATTATCAGAATTACATTGAACAGCAGACGGAGCATACAGGCGGCGAAAGTTAAACTCATACAAAATGTATCTGATTCTTGGACAGTGTACTTGTTTGCGGTACTTGACACAAGTGGGTATCAGGTACAAAGTAAAAGGTTGATACTCCGTGACCCACCGCTACAGTCACTTGCTGCCGACTCTAGCCGTACACGGCAGTGAAATGGCAGCACTAGCCAGCGACACGGAGTAGGCGGAGAGTGGAGTGAAGTACGGAGTTTTGGATGGTCCTTAAGGGCGATCAGTCCCCTCTATCTTGCATTTCCACTATTGTTTGCCATATGTTCCATCTAGGAATGTTTAACGAAATTCTCGTATGGCATAAATAATGACTTCTAAAGATGTACAAAACTATTACATCCCTACTGCCATTATTAGTTTTTGACTAGTGATTGCCGGCGAGAAATAAATAGTTATTTCTTGCGGGCTGTTACAGAAATGATACTAGCAGAGTAAGTAAGCAATACAAGTTTTATAACATGTGCAAAGCAATGCCCTATGCCTTGCCGACGCCAAAAATTAAATACAAAATCTGTAATGCAGGTTACGGCGAAAATTCCGTAAATCCAAGATGGCGGAGACTAGTCCCGCTTATCATCAAGGTATTTAGAGTATATGTGGGTGAAGCTAGGTGAGTACGAAGCAGCGCCGGAATGCAAGGGAAGGAGGAAGGGGGAAATCCTCGAAAAAACCCCGCCGATTAGCGGCAAGGTCCGGCATGATTCCCACGTGAAAAAAATCCGGGAATCGAACCCGGTTCGCCTTGGTAGGAGGCGAGTAGTCTTGACTACTACAGCACCGCGGCACCAGGGAGTAGATTAATACACAGAGACGAAATAATGGTTATGGAAATCACAATGAAATATAAGTGAATTTTCATATGTTCTCTTTCGATATCAGAAGTTTTGCCTGGTAACAGAGTGAAGGAATTAACTTGCCGTTCTATGTCGTAATTAAATATGTAGACGTCACACTGAAACTTATTAACTGGTCTTCCGTAACTCCGGGTACCCGTAGCATAGCTAGACAGCTGGGCGCCTTTAGGAAACCCGAATATCTGATAGAGAAATGTCACTCACAGTCAAACAAAATATCAGTATTCGAAATTTTTATAGCTAATAAAATTAAAACGTCATTGAAACGTTTCAACTATCAGCATACAATATCACTAGACACACTGTTTCTTGTTTGCTGTATTTAAAATAGCTAAATTTAACAAGAAAACAAAACTTAGGGAAACGATATATCAATACGGATGCCGACATATAGAATCAAGATATACCAGTTGCTATTTAACACATGGAATTTAATTTTTAGTGTTCAGTTAACTATCTCTACGCGGTCTTATGCATTTACAAATTGAATGAGTCTAACGCGGCAGTTCATTGATGCAGGATTATTAAAGTCACTTTGGTTCTAAATTCAAGGACTTTTGAAGGACTTTACAAGTACTGAAATGTACAATTCCAAGCACTACATAATCTAAATTTTAAAAAAAATATTAAGTAAAGATTACCACGCCCACTTATCATTTTCACTTTGAATTCACAAGTTTGAGTCAAAAACTTTCAGCGACCAGAAAATAAATAACGCGAAAAGGATTTCAAAATTACAAGTATTGTACCATCTCCAATTCAATGCAATACAAATTTTTCAGCATTAGTTTGGGATTTGTTGAGTTTGCATCATTGTATGTCAAACCCATAAATTTAGTGGGTTTCGGACGTACAAATAAATTATAATAATTTACAGAATTGTATACAAGGGTGACTGAACGGTCATGTCTTAATTAATTTCAAGGTTTGCTTAGCAAAACTCACTTGACAAAAAAATCAACTGCTACAAATAAAAAATAGGCAAACATTTCTTTATGTTGAGCAATTTTTTAAATTGTACAAGTATTTCATAGTGTAATTTTAAAGATTCCTTGAAAAAACTCATGGTATCTTATTTCAACGTGTTTTACCTTATTTATGTGCGTTAGGTTTTATTATTTTTACGTCCCAAAACACCAAAATTACGATTTTGTTAGGCAATTGTGTAAAAATTGTGTTGTCATAATTTTTTTTTTTTCATGCAAGGAAATAGTACTCGTTTCGTAAGTAATGTTTACGAGGCAAACAACATTTCGTACGAATATAAAATAATGCATTTTTCGATGAGCAGCACCTTTAAGTGTCGAGAGACCCTGTGAACTCTGATCGAAAATCATTCGAACGCAAGGGAAGTTCGAAGTCTCCGTATTCTGACTGCACTGCGTGAGTCGAGACTTCATGGGCTGTTGTTGGTCTCGGGCTGTAAACATAAATCGATATTTCTCGACAGTGCTGTCGCTCACGCCCGGGGCTAACGAAGCGGTGCGCGTGAAACCTGCGGCAGACGTACAGCGAACGCATGGTAGCTGATGCGGAAGCTGCGTGTTGTCTCGCGAGGCTCGTGGCTATCATTTGTAGCAGACTGCCGCTGGTCAAGTAGTCGGGCGGGTTGTTGAAAACCACATCGCTTAAAGCTGTTTTAGAGGTTACAATTATTTTCTAATTTTCCAACATATTACATACATTTTCATTGTGATACGACAAAAAAAAATAGTTTGAAAAAGCATGACAGTGAGGAAAAATTACATTAAGAAAGAATTAAACAAGTAACGGGAATTTTAAAGTTATAAATTTTTTTCAGCTAAAATCCAAGAATAAATGTTTGTGGTATTTGAATATTCCTTGGAAACCGGTTGTGTGGTTCGCCTCATATTTCAGTTTTAACTTTTGAAAGAAAATTTAGATTCAAAATAGCTACATGCTAAGAACCTTATCGCAGGTAAACCAAGTGTTGGATTACAAAGAAAATGCAACATGACACGCCAATTATTTCAATGAATACTTTAGCTTACACCAATCTTTTTTGTAAAAATGTCTTTTTAAAATCAGCACGAATCAAGATTTCAAGCTAAAATTCTCTCATCTACGCTAAAAATCATTTTAATTTTTTTCCAAATTATTTGGTATTTTTTCGAAGTTATTATCGATTGAAGGTCACAAAACCATAAAATATTCCCAAAATAAAAAAAATTGCTCTTGAACAGTTTTAAACCTTAAAAACGTGTTATAATTCATTTTGAGTTTTTATATGTATTTAGTATTTTGCAAGCTAGAACACGACATCCATACGTTACTTTTATGTTGGTGTATCACGATCAAATTAGATTAAAACTTCGTGAAGTATTAAAATAACAGTAATTATTCCCGAAAGTTCTTAAAGGGCCGTTTCAAATTTAAAACCAACAAAATTTAACAATTATGAAGTGAAATTGTTACTTAACCAAAATTGTGTCATGAGAAAGCACCTATTTCAAGAATGTCAGCAACTTGCTTGCTTTGCGAAATAGTTAGTGGGTGTACGACACACATTTGTTTATTCCAATAACCTCGCCTGTGTGTCCATTTAACGTTTCAAACAGACAAAATTAATATGGTGGCGATTTGGTATTTAGCATCTCGTAATTTATCAGTTTCGAAGCTGACAAAACGCATAACGCAAATTAAAAAAATTTCTCATAGATTTTGTCGTCAAAATCGAGTCACGTGATTATTTTGTTAAGAAGTGCCAATTAACACAAGACCAAAGGCTAAAGTTTAAACCAGAACTATTTAGCCATGTTCAGTAACTTCGTGCGTGACTTTAAACGAGACGAGGGCAGTATGAAATACTAACTTCACAACACAAATTGACCCCCCCCCCTCCATCCTACACACACACACATCATCGCTTTTGGCTGATACTGATTCACGGTAAAGAGCGAAGACTATGATGTACGGAACTGGAGCAATGCGGTGGTTACTGCAACGTGGCTGATTGGGTAAATTACCAACAGATCGTTATCACTAGAATCCGTTTCCTCCCTGCGTACGGGTAGACTTGGCGAATTGCCTCCACCTGCACCTGTATTCTACTGATATTCCAAGGGTTGTGTTCCATCTCCAAACTCTCAGGGATAAATTTTAACTATCCATAGGCTGTTCACGGTTTCTTAGACTTTTCTGAAGCCCTGGTAAAGTTCTACTTCCAGGCTACTTCTCCGCCTCATGCAAACAAAGTATAATTAACCAAGTACAGAAAATTACACCAAAGGGACTTCATACCGAATTCGTGCGCACTCAGTGTAATATTATTTTCCATAATAACTATTTCACACTAGGTATTACCAACACACCTGTTTTATAGCTGTTTTTACATACATTAACTATAAATTAAATATTTTAACTTAAAGATACAATATGAAGAAAAGTTTAATTTAACTAAAAATAAGGTATTTTTATATTAACACCATTACAAAACGCTGGTAATACGTGAAGTTTTTTGGGAGACAACCAAACACATCATACGCCATACAAAAGGAGATTTTTCAAAAGTTTTATTAAAAAAGTGTGAAGAAGCCTTAGCGCTTTTCTACGTGGAGAGGAGAACATGACACGGCAGGCGGAAATTAAATAACCTGAAGGAACTGTATCACCTAATTACTACTAACCAATGTGAAATTTCCCCATTTTCATGACTTCTTTTTTCATTTTTCCTTGAATTTTCCTATTAAGTATTTTTTCCTACGCCCTCCTAAAATATAGGAACTCCAAGCTGTGGCATTAACTTTACTTATATTTTTCATCTCTCCCAAATTCCGTTTGAAATTACTAACTCAAATTTAGTAAAAAATCAAGAAATAAAGGAAATACTGTAAAGCGTGATCAGTAAGTGCAAATGGTAAAGAAACATGACCCACTCAATTCCCACCTTTCTTTATAAAAAAATAAATGTTTTTAATAAATTTACTGTTTGCTGCTAATGTAAAGAACTGCATGTTAATAAATCATGGCTGAGTCCTTTTAGGAAGTTAAATGTATCACACAGCAATACAAATACAAAAGAATACGACTCTTGTAATTAATTAAATTAATTTATTCATTTTTAAATGCTGTTCACGGTAAACTGAGCACTTTTGAAAGTCCTGCTTAGGATATACTTGTTTGCGCACTGTGTGTACTTCCACCATAGGAAAATTAACATTGCCATGGGCCTGGTCACTTTATCCATGCGTCGGTCAAGTGAAACTGTGAAATTATTTGAAAAGTATACCTTTTACAAATTTGCTCATTCTTCACTTATATTCGTTAAAAAGGCACAATGAAAAATAAATAATTTTAGTTTTCATAAATGTTTACCAAAAACTTTAAATTTAACGTTAAGACGTGGAACTAACTACTTTCTTTTCGCCGTTACCAACTTTACTAGGCGCATGAAGGTCGGTTTAGCCGTTAAAATATATGTAGGAAGGAGCAGTGACATTTTTCAAAGGTTGATTTCAAAAGTGCTCAGATAATTGCGAACAGCCTACAATTGAGCAGTACTTCTCCACAGAACTATGCAACGGACGAGACATTACCAGTGAAACAAAATCGTCGTTTCAAACGCGTTGCCTTGGCGCATTCAGAGGACGCTCAAAGCGCATTCCCGCCAACAATATACCGGAGCTTGTAGTTTACTGCCTGCCGAAGGCGGGGCCCATGCCACGGCTTGCCACTGAGAGGGGGATTTACTTCCTGCTGTAAACGTCGACTAGAATGCGAGCGACTGTCTTCCTTTCAGCGGGTTAAGTGTTTACCCTCGCCAGCTATAAACTGTCTGTCCGCGTCAGCCTTCCCAAGCGTCGGGGCGGAACCCCTCGGCGAATACGACGTACGAGACGAACTGGTATCACCACAGCGACACAGATGTTGGCGCTTCACAGGGAAGCCATCGACAGCCGCCGAGTCCTCGGCCTCCTTTCACTCGTGCGTTCCGTGGCGTCCGTTTTCTGTCACTTCAAGGGGGATAAGTTCCCGCCATCTTGAATTTTCGGAATTCTTGCCGCAAATTGCATTTTGGCGTCGACAAAGCGTAGGGCATTACATTGATTATGTTCTGAGACATCTATTGCTAGACTGCTGTTGCCATGACCATTTCTGTAAACCGAAAGCAAGGAAAAATTATTTATTTCTAGCCTGCAATCACTAGTCAAAAAATATTAAATTCTGTAGAGATTTAATAGTTTGGTTGAGCTTAAGGAACTATTATATATGTCATGTCACGCGAAAAATTTCATTAAACGTTCTTTAATGAAACCTATGGAAACAAGGGTGAAAATCCAATATGGCAGGGACTGGTCCTCCTTGAGGTTCCCGTCTATCTGGTGCTTGAACTGCGTTACAGAGAGTTAGTGTTTCGCGTTTTTCTGCGATGCTATTTTACGTGCGTCTAACGCACTGATCTACGAAAAGACACTCTCTTCAGACGAGGGCTGTGAGTGTTTTCAGGACGACATGCAGCCGAAGCTTTGTGTGTTTTTTACACGAGAACGGTGGGTCCTGGGCAGTTGCAGCCAGAGGGCCATTTTTGTTAGTTATGTCATGCTGCTCAACACACCAGAATCAAACGTTAATAATTCCTGACGGTAAAAACGTTGTCTGCAACTTTGGCCAACATTTATATTTTCATTACGGGAGAGGTATTAACGACTGTTTGCTCTTAAATTGAAAATCCCGATAAAATAATGTTAGAAGAATTACAATTTCATTTCACTTTGTTCCCGATATTTTTCAAAAATAAGTTCCAGATCTCAGTTCTCAAGAGCTTATATCTCCCTCAATATTCAGTTTAATTAAAAAGTTTTATAAATATTTCCCACTTGATTTTGGGTAAGGAATCACCTCACCAAGTTTGTCGGTCGAATTACGCCTCTCTCCGTATACGCCAATTGCTTATTTGTAACGAGATACAAACTATAAAAAAAATACTAGAGTGTTTTGGTTTCCTTTATTTTTGTTTCCTCACTTTTCGTTGCTTTACAGTGTTCACATTCGAAATGAATATACTAAAAATTTCTCTAGTTTAATTTTATTTGATCCCTCCCTTGAAAGAGGTGGAGCAATGGTAATAAACTGAACTTGCCTTCGAAAGGACTGACTTGTAGTTCTGGTTCCGGCATTTTTGATTTGGGTTTTCCGTGGTTTTCCAAAGCATCTCAGGTGAAAACTACGTTGGTTTTTTACGAAATTACATGACCGCTTCCTTCCATGCTATTGATTGTCAGAGCTACTTGGTTCCTTCTCTTACGATGCCCGTTATCGATAAAACTTTGAGAAAACAGTAACAGTTTTTTTTAAATAATAATGTTTGCATGTTACTCACATCCCTAATCTTCTTACATGTCTCGTGCCGCTATCTATCCAGGAATGTTTCATTTCACGTAATGCCCCAATTTAATGACTGATTTACTGTGGCAAACGAAGACTTATTAACACGAAATATTGTATCCACAAAGCAAAAGATTAAGCGGGTTTTTAGTCTAAAATCTGGGGTAATCAATTTATGTAGAGCTTTTTTAGACGTAATTTTTAATTAGATTTGTTTGTAAGGCTGCCTCTTCCCCAAACCATGTTAGCATGCCGGTAGAAAAACACGCGAGGCTTTATTAGCAAATACCCATAAATTTCTTCAATGAAGTATATAGACTCCTGAACGGAGTGCCCGTACCATTCGGGTTAGCTCCACCCAGTCAGTTCGCATTGCCGAATGCTGCTGCTCTGTGAGAAATCCGCTGAGATGGGAAGGCCAAATGAGGGAACTGAACACTGGGAATCCAGAAAAGCACACACTACAAATAACGCAGCAGGGGAGGAAAAAAAGAAGGCACTTGTGAAGGAAGGTCCTGGAGGAGTCGAAACTGTAATAAAATGCACCCTAGAGGAACAAGCAGAGGGTGTGTCGTGTCTGTTGTAGAAGCTATCTGTCTTTCGTAGACATTCATGATGTCATCGCAGTGTTCGTGTCAGTCCCTACGCCGAAGTTGGCTGCACCGTGGATAGTCATTCAGCGGGAGGGAAGGAGCGAGCGGGTGAGAAAGGAACAAGTGTTACAGAATTTAGACGGCTTCACAACTTCCCCGTGGCGCACTTGGTTACGCGGCGAATTGTCATCGTGTAGAGAAGGTTCTGGGTTCAAATCGGGTGAAATGAAAGGGTGTTAAATCATATTAATTGGGAAAACCCACAAGTGTCATGAAAAGGAAGTAGTCGCCCGGGGTGACCTAGAACCCGTGTCGGAGGTTCTCTCTGACACCAGATCACAAAGGGAAAGGACTCGTGCTGGCAGTGGTTCGAAATTCGCACCCTGGGTCATATGCACTGCATATTGTATACAATTAAATGGAAACGATCTTAAGTCTCACCTGCAAAGGAATCGATATGCATGGCATAGCAGTTACCAATTTAACGAAAATAACAGCAAATGACAAAATTACTGTGGCCTGGGAGATAGCTTATTCCCTAAATCGCTGCATAAAGTCAATTAAAAACAGACATATTAAATTAATGAGAAGACCCGGAATGGCCTCGCGTCTAGGAGGGTCCAAGAACTAACTTCCTTAGTTTATCCCTCCGATAAGTTATAAATAGATTGTTTCTCTGCGGCATGTTTAGTGACTGATATCTAAAATAAAAGACAACAAATTTTGTGGTGTCTTTAACCAGAATTTTTTAAATTATTTCCGGTATTAATGTACTATGGAAATGGTAAAAATGTGCTTAACCAAAATCATATTTTCAAAATTTACCATAAAAGTGACCTTGTGTAATTAATAACAGTAGTGTCATTATTTTTAAAGAATTTCACGCAGTTGTAAAATGCCAGTAAGTGGGGAACCCGCAATTCAACTGATGTTTTTCTTGGTAGCGAATGACATAACCGTGTTTTACACTACTGTTCAATTCGGGACTAACGAGTGTGATCTCGCGAAAGTATTACTAGTGTCAAGCACAACAAAAGCTCACGAACGGGCAGTTAAGCTGTTTCAAACTAAGGCCGTATCCCAATTTCTGCAGTTTACATTTGTTGAGTAGGCCTACTTATTTTGACTTTTTTGCTTTGGTATGTATGAACTTGTCCTGATTATTTGGACAAGTCATGGCCTCATCTTACTACACTCGTAACACTTTCTAGCGGCAACAACATCAACTAAAAGAGACCAGAAAAATGCATCGCATAAAGGCACGAGAGTGATTCGATTCTTAGCTGAAATTGCTATAGATACGCACAAAACAAACTAAATATCAAATTAAATTTTGAATTCTGCTGCTCTGTTTTCAGTTACTGATATAGAGATCTGAAGATACCTGTAGAACAACAAATAATTCGAAGCAGTATTAAGTATGCTAGGTATACGCGGAAGACAAAGGAAAATTAATAAACAAAAATTGATTACCTTCTTTGATTGAAAGATATTTCGTTTAACGGTATACATTATTAAAATTTTCAAGATGGCGTTATTTGTAACCTCTATAAACAACCACGCTGACAAAGTGTGGCAAATGCTGTAAGTATACCCAGTAAGTAATCAACTTCGAGTACTTTCCAAGTATAGTGCTTCAATGTAATACACCGGGAATTCGGACAACGCTAGCTAGTATAGGTTACGTGGTGACGTCACAGGCGGGGCCAAGTCAACGCCGACAGAAGGTCCGAGCGCACTGCTGTGACGTCATCACTTGAGGGTCATCCTTCTCCGCAGGCGCGCCTCCAGACAGCGGTTAATAAGTTTACTGGCATAAATCTTCGCGGCTTTACAATCATTGCGTGCAATTTTTTTTTTAACGTGTTATATACGTGCCACAGCAGAAATTAATAAGATGAGGCGTGTCTTTGAACTGTGCATTAAAAAGCGATTATTATTCCAGTATTAAATGCCGATATCGTAGTATCTGCATCAAAAGCTATTTTTAGTATGCCTTCGAAAATTATGTATTTCTTTGCATTCTTAGCACACGTAAGCTATACATTACCTGAAAGAACAGCATTGTATCAGGAAACAGTGCCAATTTGTTTAAATAAGCCCCCAGCTATATATTCCAGATAATGCTTTAAACCTCCTCTTTTGTGACAATTATTTTAATTCAAAAAGGAGTGTCCTGAATATCATTATAGTTATTACTGAAACAGTAAAATCTTACGGCGTAGCGGACTCATTTACAGCCGTGATATATTACCAACATCACCCCAATATTAACTTATTTTAATTCACGTTGGTTTCAGACATACACCAACCGTAACAGTATTTTCATAATCCTGTATAATCCAACAAATTTTAGTTGCGGTATCGTCCTGCAAAACTTTGCCAGAGATTACATGCTAATGTAGTTCCCTTTCTCTGATTTTCGTTTTTTCAGAGGTTATTCTTTATATCAGTGCAATGCGTTGAATGTTATTTCTCTCTTCGACGAAACTATACACGTTTATCACTTGTCCTGGCTACGAAATGTTTTGAATTGATTTTGGATAAAATATTAGCTAATAGTGGATAAAAGCAAATTCAAATCTCAGAATATTGAATTATATTCGGTACTCTTTTCTATTTACTTAGGAACTTCAGCACGCTTATTCTGACGGAATCAGTTGATAAACTTAATTTAATTTTTGTGCCCGAAGTAAAAACATTGTGATTTTGCATTATCTTCGTAACGCACAACACGAATATCTGTGACGCATTTATTACAAAGGAAACTTATGCTGTTGTAGACAATTATTTTGGCAGCTGAGCAACAATTTTCTGAATAAGAACAATAATAAATGTACAGTGTACGTTGAATACTTCATGGCAAATAGGGTGTTGGGTTGGATTTCCAGTGGTGTCTAAACGTGAATTATACCAGCATTCGTTGCGTTTACATGACCACAAAACCACAGGAAAATAGTTCTTAGACCAATTCCGAAACCACTTTGCCTGATCCACATGGGTAACAATTGTCTGCAGTTATTCACAGGTATGCTGGTTGTGATGTGTGGTACGGAAGTGCCTGAAAAGAGGCCAATTTCTTGAATGTTTACATAATTAAAAATAGATATAGTGACAGCTTAGCTAATTACGGACCACCTTCCCAACGACACAGGATAATCTATTGGACCAAATTGTATGAAGCAATATTTATTTGCTATCATGGCGTCCTATGATGAATTAAGCTCAGAATGTGGTCGTCCAGTCGCTGTCACTGAGAGAATTCAAGTATACCAGTGCAGCGGAATTTCAAAAACATTAATTAATGGGAATTTTAACAAGGACGCTCGAACACTTCTTATGTATCCATTAAGTGAGCCGTGAAATGAAAATGCCATACATTTTCTTAGAAAACTTGGCGGATATGTCAGTGCAGTAAAATTATCGTAATGCTGATATTTACAACAACGCTTTCAATTTTTATTACCCTTTTTTNCGGATATGTCAGTGCAGTAAAATTATCGTAATGCTGATATTTACAACAACGCTTTCAATTTTTATTACCCTTTTTTAGCCTAAATCTCAACACTTATTGTTTCTTGATAGTGTTGCTTAAGTAATCGGCAATATGCCTTCGTGATTAATTTTACATTTAAAAGAAAATACTGCAAGCTTAAACTCTGTATTAATGCAATAATGAACGAGACGTAAGCCAACATTGCTATTGTGCAGTTTCGTCGTTAAACGTTTTCATCGTGTAAGAATACGTATTTTAATGCCATACTGAGCTATTTACTAACAAAAAATGGCAGACTTTTGCAGCGTTTTTACACCAACATGTTTGAATGAGCTTTAATATGCGTATATTTTACAACATCATTTTGAATACACGATTAAGTTTACTTTACCAGGCCTACTGAGGCAAAACAATAAATCATGGTTGCACACTTCGTATGCAAAGTACCCATCAAACGTTTAAAGACCATTAGTAAATATGTTAAAAATAATTGTCTGTTTTAAAACTTTTGGTGGAATCTATGTTAAAAAATTTTCTAACATTGTTTTTGTCAAAACACACATTGCATGATTAAATGATTGAAATTGGTCAATTAATTTGCAAGTTATTATTTTTGAAACGATAACATAACTCAGGAATTATAGTACAAATGTTTGTGTAAAAAGTTGCGTAGACCGGATTAATACTTCACAGCCATTTAAATGTAGTAATTTTTTAATGCCCATATAAATTCAACTGAAATAGAAAAACAAATGGGGACCATAATAAAATTGTAAACAAGATTTTTGTTTTTACTAATTAACAGTGAGAACAATTAGCTGAAAATTAGCAAAAATTGAAAACTATATATGTTTCATTCTAGTTGAGCTAGTGAGATGAGGTTTCCAGCGTTAGTTAGTTCTATTTCCACTCAAAGGCTAACATTATAGGTTTGTTACCGTGAAATTACAAATTCACCTATTATTGTCATCCATTTTGATACATGCAGTTGCAACAGAAGTTTTGTACCGTTGTTGTTTATAAAATGGAGAAAGAAATGTGTATTACCGAACATAAAGTGGCAAATTGTTGAAATGAGTAAGTGGAACAAAACACAACGAGAAATTGCAGCACAACTGGGCATTTCAGAGGCACACGTATCAAACACCATTTTTTTTTTAAGTCAGGTGCATAATATACATGTGAAAAAAAAAGTATATTAAAACACCAAAAACCTTTTGCATATTCCCTAATTTTAAGTACAGTTTTTTTCTTAAAGCTGTATCAAATTATTTTACACTGTTTTCTTATTTATATTATTGGTTTATGTCCTATATCGTGTAAAGTTTAATTTTTTATTTACACCTTGCGTGGTTCTAAACTTTTGATGTGTACTGTAACTTGAAGGTAAGATATTAAGGCTGGTATTGAGATTAAGTCACTTTTCACGTAACAAGTTACAAGTAATACATTCACGTAAACTGGCTATACCTTGAATGATGTGTGTGTTTCAATAAGACCTATTACGAAGGTTTTACGCAGTGTCAATGTGAAACACGACTTTGCACAGTCTGTACCACGCGATTTTGCTCACCACTCACAAAAAAAAAAAGTTATTTTTGCAATGCCGTCTGCTTACATATTCAACCGAGCACATGTACTGTCAATTAATCCTCAAGTGGAAGACGAACGGATAATGAAGTTAAACTACATCAAAACGGAAAATTAAAGAAAGCAGTTCAACAAAAGTAGATGTACCTTACATAAACCTAATGTGTTTGTACAGTGGGGAGACAAATGTAACTCATAAGGGATGAATAACTCGCAGAATTTAAGTACATGAACTAAAGAGGAATATTTAATATGTAAATTCGGTAATATTGATAAATTGCCGGTAATTTCAAATTATGGATAACATAAATATCTGATTGCTTTCATATAATGATTAATGTATCATTAAATTGTAAACTCAATTATACAAATTTATTTAACAATTAAATGTTTGCTATTCCTGTCATGATTAATGCGCACATATATAAATCACATTTATGCACGTCTCAGTCGAATTTCATTATGGAGGTTATGGCCACCTAGTTGTATTAAGAGTTTGGAATAAATCATCAACATCAAATTATAGCAATATTTTCTTAGCAGCTTAGAAGTTATAACACAGATACGCATGTGCAACTTCGATTTTAAGAGTTAAAATTTAGTACGCTACATTGTTTATTTTCTTATTTAAAAAACCACTTACTCTTGACTGTTGACTGGGCCGGAAATTCTCCCGTGGTATAGCCGAAACACATTTTTTTTTCTGCTCTTCACCTCTCAAAAATTTAAAAACCTGCACCTTGACCCGTTTTTTAAATACCCGCGGTGTGGAACTCTTAAAGCCACTTCAATACAAAAACGTTTGTTACTTGTACATTGTATACTACTAAACCTTTTTTATGCTAACGGTAATAATCGCGGGACAATAACGTGTCCATACGAGCACAGCTACTTTCAGTAACTGCCAGTCGAACGAATTAATTTGGTGGCCGATGGCCTAATGTGCGTGACGTCATGCGTTCGGAATTCGACAGGGCGCGGGCCTTCTCTATCTAGACGGGGTTGGCCAAGTACGGATATGTGTATACTTGGGAGAGAATTCGGACACGACTCATAATGTGGAATGTGATTTCTACACACCAGACAGATACTCGGACAACAGGGAAGCTACAAAGCACTGGGTTGGGAAGCAAGTTTTCATTTTCGAACAGAACGGCAGAAACGAGAGGAAGTGAAGGTCGTTTGTTGTGCCGAGGGCTAAATATGAAAAAAAAAGGGGGGGGGGAGAGAGTTAGAAAAGCCAACGCAGCCAGTGGCCCATACGCCCCATGCGGGGATAAATGTGTGGAGACAGTTTCCAGGGCGCGGAGGGACATCTGTGGAGTGGTGCAGAACAATAGCACGACTAGCGGAAGGACAAGTAACCCCCACGGGGAGTTGATGTGAGGCTGAAGAGGCA
The DNA here is from genome assembly GCA_002778355.1 of Clitarchus hookeri. Lineage (NCBI taxonomy): Eukaryota > Metazoa > Arthropoda > Insecta > Phasmatodea > Phasmatidae > Clitarchus > Clitarchus hookeri. The sequence goes on along the minus strand of NQII01001643.1, from coordinate 196,555 downwards.
GCTGGCCAGCTGCAGAAACACACGGCTTCTGCTTGGGTACAGACACCAGTTTTAGGGGGGAGGGTTCAGTTCCTACATCTGGGAATACTGCTTGCCAGTCAATACATCAGGCTGCAGGAATTTTACTTCCAATATATATACATACACACATATATAGATGTGTGACACGATATAGGTGGTAACTTGATACCACGCCATTTGTTAACATTTGAGTGTAAATATATCCCTTTTAAACTGAAAATCTTGATTTCTGCAACTTTCAAATAGTTATTATAACACCAAGTTTGGTTTCATCTTAAGTCTTTATTGAAATCACAGGAACGGTGTATGTTGCAATTTCTCTGAAACCCGACATATGATTTACCTGCAGATAAGGCTTAAACTTCTAGATTTTTATTTAAAATCTTATGAAAAAGTAAAATTTGTAATACGGGTAGGACGCATAAGAAAGTTCTCAGAACTGTATTTAACCACATTCTAATAACATGAACAAATATTTTGATTGGTACTCTTAATATATTAATTTCGTTCGCTTATAAGATATTAACGAAAAAAAAAATTAATTAAAAATCGTTATCGCTGGAATTATTTATTTTACCATTGTCGTAATTTTTTTCAGACTAGTTATATTGTTTCATATTGCAATAAAAAAAAGGATGTTGATATGCTAAAAGTACATATAATAGTTTTAGACTCTTGAAGGTCTTTAAATTAAACGGTTTAAAATATTTCTGCTTGGCAAATTTTAAAATCTAAAATTTAGTGACTGGCTATAAAACGCACCGTTCCTCCCNCCCCAACAAGGACCCTCAATAGAATGGAATAATAAGTTTTTCAATTCCTATAATATTGCAAGTAAACCTTTTTGCTGTGGTAATGGCCAATTTTATTTTTCACTTCGTCCTCCCCCCTTAATATGAGGCTTCGCTATAAAATTAACTACAAAGAGCTGTTCAACGTATAAAATCATTGTCAACTGTGCAAAAATACAGTTGTATAGAGGCATCGAAAAATCGCGAAACATTTTGCGCCACCATGTCGTCGAAAACACTGTAGCTTCTTGATCCTTTTTTACATTTGGTAATGCGTTTTAGGCTTAGTCTAACTGGCCGATAGAATGAGAAATCAGCTTAGTACAAACACTACAGCCAATATCAAAAGAAAGTAAGTCACAGAACGGGAAAGAGGGACACGGGCAGGGTCAATGTGGTTTTGGAGTGTGACCCCCAAAGGACGAAATACACTTATTGAAATAGAAAGGGTGTACATAGGATACAAGAACTGTCGAGTGAGGGATTATATTTCTCTGTCAAGGTGCTACAAGTGCCAACAATGGGGGCACATAGCGAAGAAATGTAGGGAAAAAGAGTCCACCTGTTCAAAATGTGGAGTAATTGGCCATGAATTGGGAAACTGTCCAAAGAAAGGCGACAGAGAGTTCAAGGAAACTTGTTCTAACTGTCTAAAGAAGGGACAGCCACACGAACACAGTGTGGACTTCAGAGAGTGCCCCGCTTATCAAAGTCCGTTGTCCATTGATGGCAAGTGTGTCTAATTCTCATAATGTCTGTGTTCTGGTGACAAAGGGAACAACAGAATGTTGGTTGGTTTCCTCATACTTCTAGTTCGGGAACGACACACAGATACATCTGGACGTATGGGAAGTGATTGCTGAAACACTACAGAGTAAGCCACTAATACTATGTGCTGATGGGAATGCAAAGTCAGAAACTTGGCATTCATATATTACAGATGAAGCAGGTGAACTGGTCAACCAGTTCATCCTAACTAATTATATGGATGTGGTGAATGTGGACGGTGAACTGCCTACATATGTCTCGCAAGCACACGATATGCAATCTTATCTGAATATAACAGTTACAAACATGAAGGCTTGTGACTATGTCGAAGAATGGGCAGTAAAGGATGAAAGTTCTAGTAATTGAAGTATATTGTGGTGGAACACGAACAGCTAGAAATGTGGAACATGAGACGCGATATGTCCACAACATGGCAGATTGGCCTGCCTTTGACCGGGCCCTGGTGGGTAAACTGCAAAGATGTCCTGAACTGCGTCTGGAAACTGAGGAAGATAGAGTCAGAGCAGTAACTAAGATCATACAGGACACTTGTGAAGAAAATCTCCAGAAGATTACTCGAGGACCTCCAAACCTGTCATGGTGGGACCGGGACTTTGTAAGTAGAAATGAAGGTATTAAGAAGGGAGAGAAGAAAACTTCATAGTCTTCGGGGTGAGGAACGAGAGCAATTCTCCCAAAGATATAAAGAAATTAAGCAGGCTTATTTCAGCAGGGTGCGGAAGAAGAAGGCCAAGTCATGGCAGGAGTTTGTTACATGGGCTGGAAATGAAGATCCGTTTCTCTTAGTGTACAAACTGGTGGCTGGAAAGATGAAGAGTGGTACACCACCGCCATGTATTAAAATTGGCGATCACTTGATAACAGACTTAAATGAGTTTGTCACTAAAATCGGATGAAGGCTTGAATAATTTGATAAATGGCAAACAGAGCAAAATTCTGATGACCCATAATGGGGTATTCAGATAAAGACTTTCTAAAATAAGTAAGTCGGAATATCTCAGATTGGCGAGGAGGAAAGGTTTTACTGAGGAAACCGGTAGAGTACCGAGTAATGGCACAAAGAATGAATGGCCCGAAGAAACAAGAGGAGAAAGTGCTGTACACATTCTTACTCATCTGAGTACAGTTGCAGTGCAGGAGGATGGAAGGAATACTGGCCTTCGGGCCTTAATAAACAATAAAATATCAAAAGAAAAACTTCCAACTTGTGCAAAGTGCTTTGAAACCTAACACGCATTCAAAATTTCCTGCTATATTAATCTTTTAACAACATAAAATTCCTCAAGCTAACCCGTTATTTAAGTACAGTAATTCGTTTAACAAAGATATAATAATCAGACGAGGTTAACCCTTTCAGACCTACTTTCATTTACGGTTTCAGGTATTGCAAACAAAAAAATTATGGTGCATGCTGTACTTATGCTGACACAGAACTTGTTTCGATGTCACAACCAATGTGGTGTAGGCTATATGTTCGGTTAGAGTAATATGAACCAATTTTGACATAGGCCAGTAAAAGTGTTTGCGAATAATTTACCCACAGGTAAGATGATTGGTCATTGAGCTTCGCAGTGTGCAGTACAGACCAAAAATTACTTACACGTGCGTAATGTACACCACTGTGTACACAGGAACTGAATGGGTTAAATGGCTTGCAGGAATTCCACATGTAAAGATCATTTAACATGATCAAATGTTTAAATGAGTTCAACAAATTGAATACAGAATGTGTTCACATGCACTTTAATAGATTAAATTCAAAGTTTTGAAAGCATTTTCACACATTCAGCTGTATTCAAAAAGTACTAAAGTGGCAACTTGAAATATTTTCGCAAATATTTCCGTTAATAAAATTATAACTTATTTCAGTAATTTTTTTTAACATCTAAAACCATACATTACACAAAAATAATTTCTCAAATTCAAACAAAGAGTTTTTTTCTGAGATAGTATATTTACTCTACATGAAGGAAAAGTACGTACCTGTTTTTGTAGTTTAAATGCGCATTATTGATTACAACACAACACTTTATATTTATACTTTAATAATAATATATAATGCCAGCTGGAAAATTGGATCCAAAATGTTCTAAACGAAAATATTTGAAGAAGTTTGAGCCATTCAATTGCTTTAAAGACAAAATGGCAGCGATTATGAAGTCCGAGTGACGTCACACAACATTTAAGGCATTGGCGTGTGGGGAACTGTTGCAAGGTAAGCTGGCGTTAGTTGTGTACTGTACCATGTTGCTTGCTAGTTTACACTTCCAACAGTAAAACGTAGCTCGGCAGCTGACGCCACAGGACGCGTGTAATAAGTCCCTTGCTGCTCGCTTGTGAGTGGTCGGAATGCATTCAGTTTCCCCAGGCAGCACGTTGGTTACTGACTCCTGAGAATGTACAGTAGTGAACAAGCACGAGCTTACGTTGCAACAGTTTACCACACGCCACTGATTCAAGGAATCGAATTCGATAAATTTGAAGAAAATTTGAAGTGAACTTTGACTGGATGAAACGGTCTTAATTTTAAAAAAAGAAATCTCGGAGCTTGGCAGTGTTTGTTTCGGTCCGTGAAATAGTTCTCCCGAAGAGCATCGCGACTGAACCTTCCCGTGACGGGCAAAAGGCAGAAGGGGACTGAATTAGGCTCTAACGCTGTCAATATGTTATTTCCGAGAAAGAACCCGGGGCGCCCCGTTCCCCCACACGTGTGTTGCACGTGAAGCCACGAGGGGGAGAAGCGGCGGCCGAGCGGCAAGATGGCGGAAATCCACGGCTCGGCCATATCCGGCCGGAAGGGAAGCTTGTTCCTGCGACGTTTCGCTCCCTTATTGCGGCGGGGGATATACTTCAACCGCCCACTCGTCCCTGCTGCGGCCACGTAGCTTCCACCTACTACCCGCCGGAGAAAATTAGCCGCCGACGTGGGCCGGTCAATCCGCACGCGCCTCGCATTAAACCGCGACGCAACAGGAGAGAAAAAGACCTGCCGCTCTTTCGCCGCCACTTTATTGTGTCGTTAACCTGATTTAATGAACTTTCCTTCTGCGAAGGGTTACGGTAAGTTACATGAAATAATCCTGAAAGGCGTAACAGACGGGACCAGTTAGCCACCAGAGTATGCATACAATACGATACAGGACCCTCGTAGCTTTGAATTAACTTAACCCCAAAAACACTACTCTGCATTTTTTTCTCCTTTCATGTATTGGCTTTCGTACGACATGTGTTCGTACAGTTAATTTATTTAACGGCAGAGATAAGCATTGCCAGTGACAGAGTCAAATACGCTTGCTTGCTAGACGTCCCACAGTATAATTGCGGTAGAAAATAATTAGGATTTTTTTTTGTAATTTTTATAGAGTCAAACGTGACAATTAAAAAAATTAAAATATTGCTTTAATATCATAAATTATTGAAATACTTTGTGCGAATACAAGAGTATATGAGCTTGCTGCTTTGAAATACATATATTTACTATTTGTCGAATAGTCCAGGGGTAAAAAAAACGCACCAATAAATCAGCGCTGTGCAAGATTTCGGATGCGGCGAGTTGGACTACGAAAAACGTACGTACAAATCAGGCAGAGAATATTGGTGATTATTTAATGATAAATGTAAATAATTCACTTCATTAGAAAATAGTAACTGTAATAAATACATATGTTGTAAAGTCGAAGGGAAGACGGTGTAACTATGACATCTCATGGCGCGTGGTTTGGTGACAGGAAACACAGCCAGTACTTTCTAAGTGCGCAGGCAGTACAAGTAATAATAGCTGCCACTTAAAAATGGACAGAAAGAGCTGGTACAGAATATCAACATTTAATTTACCTGAATTTCCAGATTTTGCACGTCAAAATGAAGACATTTAAAAACTTTTAAAGTATTTACTAAGAATTTTTGGCGAAAATAATTACTTTATCAAATGTGAGTTAAATGAAGCATGCAGAACTTACTGTTCCTAAAATTAGTCTACAGCACACGAGTACAAATCTTTACTTGCAAGGCTATTTCTCTGACAGCACAATTATATTTTGAACCCTAAAACAGATTTATTGGGTTGCCAATGTGAATGTTTTGGGCAGTACAGGAAATAAGTTAACTTATGATCTAAATTTCCAGGATGAGTCACCAGTTCCCAGGATTTTTCTATATTTTCTCCTAGCCATTTTAAAATTCCCTGACTTCCCGTGTTTTTGCGGGTTTCCAGACTTGTGGCAACCACGGCGGAGTATAATCCAGGTTCGACGAGGATCCCTCGCCGGTGCACGCCCCTGGCAAACCGAGGGTGGCTTCGAATCCCTAATTAGCCATTTCCTGGCGAATAATTGGCTGGGAGGGTGGGTGAGGGGGAAATGAGCTGCTGCCC